>VZTF01009676.1:981829-1260701 GCA_013397755.1 Cnemophilus loriae
AAAAAAAAAAGTCTCACTACAGTTCTGGAACTTACAAACAAATAATATTTCCTCTTCTTTCAATTTCTAAAATGCTCAAGGAAAAATAGAAACTTGTGCCCATGGACTATTGTAACACTGGAATTAATCTCTGTTCTGTCACTCCTGGCCACAAAGCCATTCTAAATCATAGGGGTTCTGTGAGTTTGACTGTGCACGTCTCACTGCAACAGTTCTTTCACAGAAATGTTTTGTGTGATTTAAGTTTTCTCAGTGCTGTTTTATGCACTAAGAAAATAAATGAAACCATTTTTTACTGAAGAAATACTTTTAAAACAGAAAATACTTTATTTCTCTTGTTTTGCATGCCTGTAAAACACCGAGGAGCTTTAAGACACACAATCTATTTCTTCCACAGATGAAGGAAGTTGAGAGGATATATATACATTTTTAAAGTTGCATAAACCACAAAGCCAAACTTACACAGAACAAAGAGCAAATCTAGCGTTACTCAGCAAGAAGACTGGAAACATGCACACACACATACACCCTGACAGTTCTAATGAAACCAAAGGAAAAAAAGAAATACTGCTTTGTTATGCAAATACACCATTTCAAAATTGAGAAAATTAAATGATGTCATTCAAGCTAATATCCTTGCCTCAGTGGAAAAGTGGCAAGAGACAACAACAACCCTCCCTCCCCAGCAACCCCCTTGCAAACATTTCAATGAGGTTTGGCTTCAATAGCAGTCTGTAGCATTTAGCCTCAAGAAGAACTACCGAGAGAGTTTTGGAACTGCTTATTTTAAAAAGTTTGCATTTGTTCTGCCAACCTAATTCATCTAGACAATCAGTGCAATGCATGTATTATTGCGTAGTCACAGATTTTTCAAAGCTTCCATTTCTAGTGTTCAGAACAGCAACTCAGTAAATGGTTTGTAAAAATATAAAAACACAACCATGTTATTTCTTCCAAGAATTTAATATGTCTCCACAGAAGTGTGTTCAGAGACACAAAATTATATAACAAATTTAACACTTAGTAAAAGAAAAAATGTATTAAAATAGCTTCATATTATTACTCATCCAAAAGAATCACATGCATTTCCTTAATTTAATAGCTTGACCCGTGGTCATTTAGCAGATATGGCATATAATTGTTACACCATGACTTTTCTTAAAATCGCCACTTTAAGACATTAAATAACAATAAAGTAAGCAAATTAATAAACAAACCAAAACACACACAGACACACTCATTCTTCTGCATGAGCAGTAATTTAAGCACAGTGAAAAAGCTCCAAAAGTTAGAGCTCTTATATTAACACTTTCCACAGGGTATGATGAACGATACTGAAAATCACTTACACTCTTGCAGACCTATGTTACCCTCCAATCTCTGTAAACTGCAGCAGCTAGCACAATTTGCAACACTTCAAAGTGAGTCAAATATAATTTTCTTTAAACCTGTAAAAAATAAATTACACAGTGGTTTGGGTTTCTTAATAGCTTGATGAAGAGGGTGTATGGATCACTAAAATATCAAATCTGGGGAAAAGAAACGTAATTATATGAGAAACAAGTTCTTATCAAAACAGAAACCTGCCAGGTATCCCCAAGTTGCTGCAATAGCTTTTCAGGCAGCTGGGTTAAAAAGCACATTTACAGAAAGCAAACCCTTAATGAGGTCTATCATAAATATAAACAGTAAAGCTAATGCTCAGCCAGGATGGTTGCACTCAGAGCTGTAAGAGAAATAAAATATATCACAAATTTAAGATAGCACCCCATACTGACTTTTCTAGCCTTGACATAATTTCAAGACCCGTCATGCTATACTACTAATAATAATTTCTCAACTTCTTTTCTATCTTTCTACTATGATAGCTTAAAATCTGAGAGCTTGAGCAATCATTGACATCAAAGCCTTCGATTCCACCTTTTATTTTGGATTGCCCTACTCCAAAATTTTAGATGCAGATGAGCATACAACAAAATATGGTAATGCCTACAATGACTGCAGCTATTTTGTAGCCATTAATTTTGTACTTAATAAATACTAAGCCAAACCCTGGACTAGTTTTATTAATCAAACACTTCTAGAGACAGATCCGCAGCTTGACCCATTTTAATAGCAAATCTAATTTTGGGGATCACAGCAGAACAGACTGCAGCTCTTTTCCTAAGAATGCTGACATTTAAGTAAACCTTACCAAAGAATGCTTGCCTGATTGAGGACTGACATTTCCTTTCTCTAACTCGCTTAACTAAGAAATAGGCTTTCTGGCCAAATCCTACAGTACCCCAAGGCAGCTGTATATCACTTTCAGTTGCAACTTGTGAATACTTTCTTTTTCTTTCTGTCTCTTTATTTTGACATGCATATTATGTTAGCTGATTTCAATCATGTTGCATGAGTGGATGACATACCTTAAAAGATTAAGTTTTGCCACCTGGGACTACTCCAGAAATTCAGTACTTTATAGCATCTCATACCCTTCTTCATCCTCTATGCGCCTGCACTATCAATAGTAGCTTTCTTCCCTATTTTATGCCCAACGACAAGTCTTTCAAGGCTGCAGTTGATACAAGTCAGCTTGAAGTGTCATTCCCCCCATTCCCATTCCAGGATGGAGCTGCTCCATTGTGTACAACGCTCTGCTGCCATCTATTTGACACAAGAAATACAACGCTGTGAGTGCCACAGCTGGTTTTGCCTTCCCTGTCCCCCACCTTTCTCTTCCCCTGCAGCAGCTGTTGGAAGAAAACTCTCAGGGAAGTTTTTGATCACTCCTCCCTGCTCGTGCCCAGAAGCAGAAACCACTTCAGCAATTACTTTTGCACGAAAAAAAAATAGCTACAATAACAGCAGAGATTTGATTATTGCAAGCAAAAGTAGAATTATATGATATATTGCTCTTCTCTAAAAAAGGAATACAAGTTAAAAAACTTCCTTTTATAGGCCAGTTCTAAACAAAGTATGGTTTAATGCAATTATTTTAAAATTTGCAATTTAATTATGCAGCAGCAGAGCTCATTGAGGGTTTGATTTCAGCAGGTATCTAGACTTAACTGGAGCCATGGCACTGAATGAACATGGATTCACCGGCTGTCCCCCTTCACTATACCAGACTTAAAAATCAGAAGTCAGTTAGGAAGTCGAAACACAGAGCCTCAAAGTAGAAACCACACACAAAGCATGAGATGAAGGAGGTGGTACTTTATCTGTCACCAAGGTCACAAAGATAAACACCACTTCATTCATCATGGCATTCAGCCTGCTTTGTATGTGACTGCACAACACAAGAACAGCAGCTGAAAAAAGTCCCCAGCTTGCATTTGTAAAATATCATGCAAGAGGCACCCGCTGCAGTCACAAAAAAACTCTAAAGGAATCTATAACCTTCAGTTACAGATCCACGACAGTGTACATCCTGCTCTTTAATTACTAAACCATTTGGAAAAGTCCTGTCTCAGGGCTCAGACTGGTCCTTTTCACATCCCTGACTAGGTACCATTTTTTTTTTACATAGTTGCTTTCCCAATACACTTAAGTAACATATTTGTAGAAATGTGCTTCAGCGTTTACCCTGGAAACGATTCATAAGATAAAACAGCAAAATGAAAGACTGAAAAAGTGCAAACTTAGCAAGCTTTTCACATGAATTATAAATAATGTCACTGTGATCCAAAAAGCATATGAACTCTTGTGTATTTTTCTACGGAGAGGGAAAGAACACCTCAGCTCAGAGCAAGAGTAGGGAGAAAAGGAGGGGCTTTGTTGCTGTAGGGAGGGTGCAAGTAAGGAGAAAATGAGAGATGTGGAATAGGAGGGCACAGAGGCAATACCAGTCTGCAGCAGAAGTCATGAGAGTTCTTCTGTAGTATTAAAATACACCCATAAACATAATGCCTTAATTTTCCAATTGGTATTAACATAAATAGTACTTGGTTTGGGGAGCAATTTGTTAATGCTTGCATTTGCTAATAAATACTAGTACCACTGAGTGCATTGCTCCATTGTTCTTTTTATGTATTCATAACATTTGCAGCCATAATACATATAGTTAACCATTAAAGTTAATCTGTTTAATAAAATTAATAGTTGCACTAAGTTCTTTTCTAACACTTGGTTTTAAATCTATTTAGTCTGACAATACAAGCTGCAATTACAAGATTGTATGAAGTTGCCATAAATATTTAGTGGACCAAGTGAAGAGACATATAAAATTCCAATTGCTAACTATTACTGAAACTACCTTTCCTTCCAGGCCACACAGAATCTGTTTGAACAGGCACTGCACATATTATACTAAAAACATTGCCCAAAATATTTCAAGTGTAAAGTTACCTAAAACCTGACCACTCAAAAGGAATTAGATTACCTAAAGAGTTTAAGGTACACACAGCAAAACAACACATATAAGCATTTGAAAGAACCACTTGAGAGGCTTATTCTGCCCTCTGGTGCACTCCATCCCACAAGGGCACAGCATCCTGCACAAAAACCAAGGAAAGCATCCGAACAACTGCAACAGCCTGAAGTTAAAGCAGTTAAAAAGGTGTGCTGAACCAAATTAAGACAGTTCAGCACCCGACAAGATCACACTCTGGGTAATACCAGGATGAGCAAAAGCACTAAAACACTCTGCAGGATAGAAGGTAGCCCAGCTAGTTTTTATTCCTCTGTATTCACAGCAGAGCCTAATTGTCCTGGCTAAGGACCAGGACCTCATCATCCAAAGCCCTGTGCAAATACAGTGTTTGCTGGTTAGCATAACAATTTTCTAGCGAGGTTGTGTTCCCAAGGCTGGTGTTACGAGCTGCCACCACCAGTAAACAGATGACAGGAGACTGACAGGTACCCGAGCACGCCACAGAACATGGTACCACCGGCCCATGCAGGCGTCCTACACTAATCAGAGGTACCCTAGGGCAGAAGGCTCTGTATTTACAGTCTGACAGCATAAACCAGGTTTGGAAACTCAACTTTTGGCTAACAAAGCGAACAGCCATACATGCTAAATTAGAGGGAATTTGGTATCATATTGAGACAATAAAATATTCTATAAAGCATAGCTATAAAATTCTCTAATGGCATAAAATTAAGGTCTGTTAGGCGTGTTTTTTCCCTGTGAATAAGTTGTACTACATCTCTACAGAGTATTGCTAATATTCTTTAAAATTAACTAGACCAGATCTTGTTACACTGAACAGACAAAATTTTTGTTCTACAAAACATACAAAAAATCCATTCATTTTCTCAGAAGCTGTGAGCTTCTGTGACATTCATAAGAAGCTTAAAACCCATGCAATAATATAACAGCATACAGAACGATAAGAACCACAACGTACAGTACGTAAACCATGAATTATGCAAGTTGTAACGAACAATTATGAGCCTTGATACTAATGCAATACTGGCAAAGCTCTACAATTAATTCCTTGAATTATTTAGCCCACAGTTTCATATAAGCAATATTGTATTAATTAAATAAGAAAAATTTAAAAGTTCCAAATGCCCAACAACAAACACCATTTTCTGCCATGAGAAAGCATTGCAGGATCAGAACCAAACTGTGTATGTACAGTCAGCATGTAAAAACAGAAGTAGCATCATTAAGATTCACTTGTTAATGATATTTATGTGTGATAAAAAGAACCCACCCAACAAATTAGAGAGGAGCACTCCTGTTTACCACATGGACCACACTACTAAAACATTTCCAGCGCAAAAGAACTATTTTTAGAATTAATCCATCAAATAGGCAATGACAGCAATCAGAAGAAGCGATTTTGCTTCAGCGTTACTGAGAGACCTAAAGCTAAAGAAAACCAAATTGAAGAGTTTCCAGCATAAGGAGCTTTAATCGAGAGCTCTTCTGTAAGGAGGGCACATTCCCAAACCTGGCTATTGAACAGCATGAGGACAGACTCTAAAAGGATCTCAGAACTCTGCAATCAGGAGACTTCAATTCTCAGTTCCATACTAAGTTATTTAGTGCCTTACCTTTCCTCATAGCTAAGCACTCACAGTACACGTGCAGTGAAAGTGCCTTCTTCATGTGAGACTGCCTCAGAGTGACACCATCCTCTCCTATACAGACTTTCTCATAGGTGATTTTCAGCTATACTAACTGCATGGATAGAAAAGTGATGGGGGAAGAGTACTGCCCTTACAACGTCACTGATAAAACCTGCAGGAGAAAGCGAGCAATATATATTTTTAATTATTAGATTCACTTGTGTACTAAACAGGAGGATACCAATTCCATGTCCCAAACACTGCCTTCTTCACTATAAAGTTGCACAGCTCCATGTCCCTCCAGCAATTATCACAACCACAGTCACAACTGCAGGAAGAAGCATGCCATAAAAGACTGTGATAGGAAATGAAAAAGATGACCTGTTTCCCATATGGTTCATATTCCTCAGACCGCGAGGAGTCTGGGGATGCAAACAGGCTTTACAATGTGACATAATAGTAGACAAGGCTTTCTTCAGGTAATCTAAGAAAGCTCATAGTCATCTATCCTGGTCCTCATGGGTGAATTTCACCATCCTGATATCTGTTATGGGGACAACATAGCAGATGCAAGCCAGGAGGTTTCTGGAGGGCATTGATAACTTGACCTGGGTGACTGAACAGCTCACAAGGGGAATGCTATGAACAGACAATTCTTACAGTCAAGCAAGAACTGGTCAGAGTAGTCTTAGCCCACAAAAGGCTGAAGGACTGGAGCATCTGTCATGTGAGGAGAAGCTGAAAGAGCTGGGGTTGTTTAGCCTGCAGAAGGCTCAGAGGGTGATCTCCCTGATGTGTCACCTGATGAGTGGGATGGGAAAGGATGACTGAGACAGACCCTTCTCAGTGGTATACAGTGACAGGAGCTGAGGCAATGGTCAGAAATTCAAATACAGGGAATGTGCCATTTAAACATATGAAACAATTTGTGGTGGTGTGTGCTGGTATTTTACTGTAAGAGCGAAGGAACTGCACAGGTGAGGAAACAGGTTACTCAGGGAGGTTGTGGGGCCTCCATCCTATTTAAAATTTGGCTGGACAAAGTTCTTTGTACCCTGCTCTAGATGACTCCAGTTTGAGAAATGGGGTTGGATTAGACAGTCTCCAGAGGTCCCTTCCAACCTTCAACCATTCTGCAACTCTGTTGAAATTATATGATGCAAACTTTTGCTTGTGTACTTCAAGTTTCCTCTCTCTGTAGACATCCCACTTTCCCACTAACCAACATGCAAGCTACAGCTTCAGGATGCAGTAAGAGACATGGGTGAGCACAGGCTTTTGCATAAGTTGGGATTTTCCTCCCTGGGCTCTGAAGACCTCCACACTACAGCCAGATTGGACAAGGCTATTTAATACATGACAACTAGGACAGGAAGCCATGAAACTAGCCCACATTTAACTACTCGGATACATTGAATAAGTTTCAAGAGCTAAAAGCAATATACCTTTTACTGAGGTTACACTGCCTTTTGGATTCAGAAATTTGTTGAAAAATATTTGCCAGCTTCACCAGTTCAATACAACTCAAACAAACAAAATTTCACAGTGCAGTCAAATACTGACGTGATCATCTGTCCTTCAAGAAAAAATAGTTACAACTTTATATCTATGTGTGTGCCTCTTCTGAAAGACTGTGCAAGAAGATACATTTACACCATTTTAGACAATCGACATTTGGATAATTGATTTTGAAGACATTCAGTGAAGGGATATGAATATAGAATTATGGATAACAAAATTTGGATTAAGCCATCTCCATGCTACTATACACAATAATAGGTATTTATTTAGAATCAATATACTGTAAACTCCCATAAAACCAAATTAAATGAAAAACAAAACACGGTCAGTTCACCAGATTCCCAAAGAACTAAAATTCAAAGCAGGAGGACATATAAAGACTGGATAGAGAAAATGAGGCTGAGCTGTTTATTTAGTAACCATGAAGTGAATGTGCTGCTGTTTTCTGAACATCCTATGGTGAAACCACAGTGCAGAGAGCTAATCCCTGTTTCTCACCAAAACAGACAGGAATACACACTGGGTAATTTGTTCCTACTGATGATATCATTCTGTTAAGTTTACTGTTTTTAATAAGGAACAAGTTTCAGTCTTCTCTCACTTTCTCCCATCTACAAGATCAGATCAGCCTCTCAGTGACCTACTTTATGAGTCACAGTCCTCACTATTTATGATTCAGAAAAACGTCTTCTCTGACAGTATTTCCCAGACTACTGTGGGTTCATTCCAAGAACCAATTTCATCTTCATTGGTTTCCTACAGGAAACCAGACCAACTTCCTATGATTTTATTTTCCTTCATTTCAGCATGGCTCGCATAAACTAACTGGAAGTGAGAGTGATAGAAAACTTTATTCTGCATAAACACAAGCCAATACAAACACCACCAAAAAAATCCTAAAGACGTCACCAGTTCAAAGTGACCAGAATGTGAAGCAAGCTAAGATTAGAAGTTCTTTTCCCTCCTTCCCCAAACATGATACACACAAGCAAACCCAGTAAGTTTATATAACCACAGTCTAATGCAACCAGCTGTTTAGGTCTCTGCTGAAGACATTCACCTGAATAGATGGCCAAGTTCTATTCCCTCTTTCAGCACTGGGAATTGTTTTAAAAAGCTAAACCCTGTTAGATTGTTTTTAAGTCCTACCAATAACACAGTCAAGCCTCCCAACAACCTCAGCCAACACGCTCGGGGTGACTACCTTCACTCCTCAACTGCAACAACACAAGTACTACTGGAGATGCTTGGAAGCAAGCACACCTTGAAGAAGTTCATCTAGACTGCCAGTAGGGCTGCTAACATTGCCTAAGTATCGGCCTGCTGCATCCAGGTCAGCTTCTAATAGAGCCATTTTCACTGTGCTCCAGGACACATTAGATTTCTGAAAGCTGAGACTCAGTGCCAGATCTGCATTGGCTCAGAGTCACAGAACAGTCTGAGCTGGAAGGGACCTAGAAGGATCAGCAAGTCCAGCTCTTAAGTGAATGGCCCATATGGGCATCAAACCCACAACCTTGGCATTATTAGCCCCACGCTCTAACCAACTGAGCTAATGATGCAGTGAGACATTTGAGGAATAATCCTTCCCATATCCCATGGCAGAATCGTCCAAGAATCCATAGCAGCAGCACGAGCACCACTGTTACCCCTTCACGCCCTCCCAGTGCTACAACCAAGCTGTTGGCAGCTGCAGCAGGCATGTGGAGATAGATGATGTTGGCATGGTATTAACATTCGAGTCCCAAATTAAGTGGGACAGGTAATTTCCACAGAGATTGCTATACAGTGAACCAGTTCAAGAAAAGGGATGCTGTGACACCTAGCTGTAGACTGAAAATACCAAGCATAGTTTGCTGGCTCAGATTTCACTCTGCAAAGCAGCAGTTCTGTTATCTTCTGGACCATCTTCTGCCCTTGGACTCATATAGCCCTGTTTTATACTGCTGTCCCTGAGCAAATAAACCAGACCCATGTTAACACAGATAATTCAATCATGCAAGCAAATTAAAAGCAATATTATTCTCATTTCATGTCTGTATTCTGCTGTGTGTGTTGTCAATAACTGCAGTCTTTCAATGTGATTTCCTCTTGCTGCGTTCCAGGGCTTACAGAGTGATAGGAACAACACACCGCTTTTTGCGGGAAGGCTTACTTAGAAAACTAAAGCCAAACTGATTTTCACAAGGCTTAAATGAAAGCTTAGTTCTTACCTCAGAGAGGCCAGGAAATATTATCACTTTAGAATGCTTACACATCACATATGATAAGGACAGGACACATGACTGACGCACAGTTTATTTTAATGACAATTTGCAACCTGGACATCGGCTTCAGTTTGTAATCATGAAGCATGAATTAGGATTTTGCAAGTAAATAGCGGTCACTTGTTAGTAAATTGAGCTTTTACAGCAACGTAGCTTAATAAACATAAACCACAAAGTTAGTGTCTCCACTATGCCTTTTCCATCCTTTTGACGCAGCAGTACTTGCCAGGGTCAAATTTCTAGTTTTTAATGAGCTTTTTTATTCTAGTTTCTCTAACTTGATTTTTTGTAACCAAAACCCCAAAAGTGTTGTAATACTGCAAGAAGTAGCAGAGCTGTTTTCTCTCTTTGTAGGTCAATATTTCAAAGAGTATCACTTGCATAAAAACTGATACAGGCGAAGCCTTTCTAGAAGTGATGCATTCTGATATACATATTGATTTTAAACAAACAAAATAATGTTTTTTAGAGGACTGCTTGGCCTAAGAACACTGCATGATTTCTCAGCTAGGACTGATCAGCAGCAAAGTCTACAGCAAAAGTTGTTTCACACAACAGAAAAATCAGATTTTTAAACATGCAGATTTTATTGACACTGACTATTTAACCTCTCTTATTCTGACATCTTAATATATAATCAGTAGCAAACTCATGCAGTAATTTAGCACCACAGCAAACATGACTATCTTGACTGAAGGCAGTTTACCCGATGAAGTTAACCGTTGTTAAAATGGCTATAAATGCTGCAGTCTAAAATAATCAAGGTAATATACCACCACCACCCATTCACAATTTTCAGTGCTAGAGATTACTTACCTTGACATGGCTCTGAGCTCCCAGGTTGTAAATCTCAGAGGGTTTGACTTCATTAATGATCTTCACCAGGCAGGTGCTGTCTGTGAGATCCCCATAGTGCAGCTTCATGTCTTCAGAGTTTAAGAACACAGAGTTAATACACTTTAATCTCAGAACAATATTGCATTCTTGGTCCATATCCTATTTCAGGTTAAGGTCCGAATAAACATTTACTGCAAAAAGTCAAGAGATCACCAGCTAAACTTGATTTTGCTTGGTTCCCCCCCCTCCCCCCCCTTTAAGCACAAAATACATTTTCCCCTAGGAGTAATGAATACCATTTCAGATTCTTTTTTCAGTAGTCTTATTTATCTAGCAACATTTATATCATTTGTTTAATAGCTTACACTCCATTTTCCCAGGTTGTATAAATAAGTTCAGTGTCAGATACAGAATTCCAGTCACAAAATAAGGCATTTTTTAGTTGGGGCTTCAAATCTTTCACTCAAAAATATTTTAATAACTTCTTAAGCATACATCAATGGCTTTCTTCTCCTTCCCAAAACGTTGCATGTTTTAGTTTCTCATTGTGAGCAATTTCACAACACAACAAAAATGTGTAAGGTATCTACTAGATGAACATTTAGATAACATTACAGTACAACTTGCTGCATTTGTTACTATTTGTTACTATTGGTTTTTCCATTTAAAACAATACAGATACACACTGGAAGGGAATTTAAGAGAACAATTTAATTGTCAATGAAACATGTTTTGTGATACTATACATCAAAATCTCAAAAGTGGTTAGATACAGATGTTGTTTATCCTTTCCAGACTTCAGTTTCTTTCTAATTCGTGTGTAAAAAAGTAGGTAAGAGTGTGAAACCAGCTCCTACCAAAATTTAAAGAGCAAGTTGCAATGGTTTATCAAGTTGTCCTTGTTTTCAGACCCTGACCTGTCAAAAAGACATGACAAAAGTGAAATTCGCAACACAGATCTCCTTTTTCCTTTTATATTAAACAAAAAACTACACTGCTATTCACAGATCTTTCCAATAAAAAGTTATAACTACTGATGAATTAGGTGTTTCTGTTTAGTTGCCATATTTATATAGATTTTCATTTGATGTTTATGACCTCAATTTGTTTTTTTTTTTTTTAGTCCTGAAATACCAGGCTTATTATGAGAGATATACATTTTTCAACTGCTGTTGAGAGATGAGAACTTTGTTATTATTTATGCTGGGTTAGGTTTTTCTTGTTTCGTTTTTTTTTTTTAACAGTATAGAACAGCAAGGAAGTTAACAGGTCACACAGTTCTCAGACGTCCAGCCTTGTACATCCCCATACAACATGTGCATGAGGTCCTTCAGGTTGATAAAGTAATACAGTAATATGGTATATTCTTGAGATTTGTTTTCACATCCATATCACTTGAAAAGAACATTCTGAAGAGACTTCAGACCCAGCTGCAGCTGTGGCTAACAGGTAATGCTAGGCAGGAAAGAGATGCCAGAGCCTGTGTTCCTCTTCCTACACCAAAGACATGCAGTCCTGCCACCACCCCCAGGCCAGAGAGCAGTTTCAGAGCTTCCCAGAGGAAGGTGGGCTGCCAGCTGGGCTGACCCAGGCAACAGGGACACCAGCTTACTATCACCATAAATTTAGTGCTCTCAAAGGGAATGCTTATTTTGGTCCACCATCAAGTCTTCAAAGCTTCTGGTCCAAACGGTCTTTCTGAAAGCAAGCAGGGAATGAAGCTATATTCACTTCCTCACCCATGAAAAAGAGGTCTTTTAAGAGTGACAGGCTAAGTGGAAAGACTTACTAGAAATGGGGTTTATTTAGTACACAGATCAAATGTCAGAACATTTGGGCTTTAATAATATTATCCAATCTAAGAAACTCCTTAGCAAGCAACAGCTGGAGGGCTTCCTTTAGGATACACCTTGTCTTCCTTCCTGTGCTCCCTACTTTTCTCATACAAAGAGGTTCACTGTCTATGAAGAGACACTGTCTATGAAGAATCTTGCAACATGCAATCGATTCCTTGCGGGAAAAACACACATGGCAAAGATAAAATTAGGGTTTGCTCACATCAACCACTATTGCTTCTTTGCTTCCTTCAGTACTGCCTGGAAACCCATTGTTTCCAAACAGTTTCCATGGAGCAGCCTTTCCTGAGATTCCAAGTCCAATTCCTTCTCCTCCTCCCATTCATATGGCTGCATTCTTCAGTTAAAGGAAAATGAGATAAGAAGTGGAGAAAAAAATTAACATCTGCTTTCTCTTTTCTTCCTTCCATCCCTTTCCTTAAATGTCTGTATATATGTTTATCACGATCTACATTGTCTTCTCAAATCACTTTTCATATTCACAAGATGGTCCTCACAATGCACAGGTTCCTGTTTGATTTCATTTTCTTCGTTCTACCTTGTGAGCCAAGAATGCAAGTCATGGGAAACATGACTTCTCACACTGTTCTTGGCAGAAAAACAGGTTTCAGTATTCTTCATAAAGATATTTTGTTCAGTTCTACCCCTCTCTTAATCAGATATTTTAGTGAGCAGTGTACAGTAAACAGCAACTAATCAGAGCAACGCCATGTCAGAAATTAAGCATTTTTAAAATAAAAATTACAAGCAAACACCAAAGTTGCATTATATATTAAATTTGACAAAATTAGGCTCTGTTGTGGTGTGAAGAAGACTTCAAAGACATGATTTTTTACACCATGAAGATACTTGTTGTCAACAATACCTTAAACTGGACTATTTAGGACAGCATCACTTTGCACAACTCTACAAAACAGACATAGCATGGAGAATTATGTGCTTGTTAAAGTGCTCAATCCTTCTGCTGAACTGGAGCCCTCCAACATTTGAGCTGTTTCTCCTTAAGGGACCAGCTAACTTCCTTTAATACAAAATAAACAATTTTTTGCCATGTGTACTCTGAAAGTAATAATTTCACCTTTCCAAATTATCATTAGTAACAGAGAATACAGTAAATTGTTAGCAAATTTCCAAGAGCGATGCCTTTCCTTCAGGTAAAGCAGGTACTCCCTTCCTTGGGTGCAGAAATTCAGAGGGTCCAAAGATTCATTCTTCCTGTCATCAGTAAGAACTGATCATGTCTTATTCATGCTCTCATACAGGCTGTTTCTAAACTTTTACCTCCATCAGACACTATGGAGCTCATAAAGAAACACAAGTGGAGTACTTAAGATAACTGCCTCAAAAAAACCCATGTTTTACTGATCTAAAATCTCCGTATTTTTAACCTCACACAGCATTTTGCAGGCCCAGACATTTTCTAACTTGTACTGCCCAGCTATGTCTGAACCGTGGCAGCATTTCTACACAACACAAAGTGCTTTCCTGGGTCCCTCTCATATTTTCCACTCTTCAAAACTCACACACACAAGAGTATCCATATTTCATGCCACATCTTCACAGAAAAATGGTCACTTTTCTTTCTGAGATAGAGCAGCTAGCTAACACTAGCAGAGGAAAACTTAATTCCCTTCCTGCTTCCAGGGATCTTTCTCCACCAAACACACAGCACAGACTAACTATAACATATACCACTTTAAACATAAAAGCAAAGTCTTACTTCCTTCAATGTGAGCCTGTGGGTTCTTATAGAGATGTTCAATCCGGCCTGTATTAAAAGAACTGGACCGACGAACGATGCCATGCACCTGAGGATTGAACAAGGAAAAATAAAAAAGAAAAGTGGTAAACATTAAGAGGAAAGCGTTCACTACCATCAGTCAAAATTTTCATATACATGGGCCTAGCCCTTTTATCAGGTAATCAGAGCTCGTCTCTATTCCTAAAGATGGACAGTTATCCAACTCACAAGCGTAGTACTGGGAGATGAGGTCAGCTGCTGTCATCTTTACTTTAACATCCTGGAGCGGTTTCCCCTTCTCCCTTGTTGACACCACTAGCAGCCCAAACAGCACACACAGTACAGAAAATACACGGAATTGCCCCAGAGCACCATCTCCTAGTGAGTGAGACTTGACAACATTACTGGAGTTGAAGAAGAAATGTGTGAATGCCAAGAATGCCAGCAATGGTTCCCTGGTTGTAGAGAAGTCCTTCTGGAGGCAGAGACAGGCACAGAAAAAGCAGCAGCAGGAGATGGGGCTATGGAAAGGACAGAGCAGGCAGAGAGGACAGAAGGGGAGAAAGAAAGGAGACAAGGGGAAAGCAGGAGCAGCAGCTGCAAGGCCCAAATGTATTTCAAAAATGAGCTGTCATTCACTTTCTGGGGTGTTGGAAGAACAGCCAGAACAGTCAGTGCTGTTTTGTGGGCCTCATGAGTCACTGTTCTCCAGTGGGTTACAAGAGACACAGACAAGCCTGAGGCTGAAACCCAGGTTGGGAATTTCCTTTAACCTGCCACGATAAATAAGCTGGTGAAAAAAAGCTACACTGGTTCTGACTAACATTAAAGAAAAGAGCGTTTGTGCCTAAGAC
Organism: Cnemophilus loriae; assembly: GCA_013397755.1. Classification (NCBI taxonomy): domain Eukaryota; kingdom Metazoa; phylum Chordata; class Aves; order Passeriformes; family Corvidae; genus Cnemophilus; species Cnemophilus loriae. The sequence goes on from VZTF01009676.1 coordinate 996,912, forward strand.
ATTAGAGAAATTGTTCAAACATTGACCCTGTTTCCTCCTGTCCCGTAAGACAGCCCCATGACGCCTGCCACCAAAATTCACATTAGCTTTGGTTACCAGCTACGGCAGTTGTGCTTGCACAAATGAAATCAAGCTTAAGCATCTGACTGTCCTCCATTTCTCCCTGCCTTTTATTTCTGAAAGTTATTCCTTATACTTTGATGCATCCTACACTTATTTTTTTGAGGCCATCCCTTTACTCTCTCACTCGATGTTAACTTGCAAGAATACAGAAGCAGGAACAGGCAGTATTCAGGGTTTTGGTTTAGTTTAGGGATTTTCACTTTACAAACACAAGCTATGGTTACTGACAAAGAAAACATTATTCATTTCATCTTAAGTCCAAAATTTAACCAAGTAAAAACTTGGTTAAACTTGGTTCAACTTCAGATTGAGACCAATTTGCTGATTTAAGAATGACATTCTGGCGCCAAGATTTAAAAGAGCTCAATAACTTCATCTTTACAACTTACAGGTCAAATTTATGACGCCAATTTCCTGGCAGAAAATCTCTTGTGTGTCCTATCACATAGCTTACAACATACCATGTTCTACAATTCAAACATCAAACTTTCCACAACTGAATAAAATATTTGCCACTGAGAAATGCACCCCCCTCAAAAGGAATTTCCATCAAGTAATGAATTTATGAAGATACATTATCAAAAACATGTAATTAAAAGCCCTATCAAAACAATTCTTTATAGATTGTGTGGATAATTTATAGGGACATCAAGTTTACAGAGAAACGCTTTCAAAAAAAGACATTTTCATAATTACTTCACTTTCACAAATTATGCTAAAAATATTTTGAGTACTCAAATGAACTACTACTTTGCCGAGTAAAATATCAGACTTAGCAGTTTTAAAGTAACTAAATATTCTGAAGGAAGCTGAGGTGCTCAACAACAGGGGAGGCTTAGATTAAGTATTAGGAAGAAATTTTTTCATGGAAAGGGTTGTCAAGAACTGGAACAGGGCTGCCCAGAGAAGTGGTTGAGTAACCAACCCTGTAGATCTGGCGTTTAGGGGCACAGTTTAGTGGTGGACTTGGCTGTGCTGGGTTAACTATTGGACTGGATGATCCTGGAGGTTATCTCCAACCTAAATGATTCTGTGATTCTTCTACCAAAATTAAATATTTCGACTTAAAATTCTGATGAGAGACTTCTTGAGCACTCAATTATCTCTCTCTCAATTAAGTCATGCTGAAATTCATGCTCATCTGAACAGGTGACCAGTAAGTCAAATCTTGCCAGCTCAAAAGTTTGATGAAAGATTGGACTTGCAAGGGCTTTGTGTCTGCTAACGACTGTGATACAAACTTTTGACCAATGAGATATGCTAAATGCAACTGTCCCAGGACTTCAAAAGATTCAGCAAACAGATAAATCCAGAGAGCCTGTTACATCCAGCATTGACAAGAAAACATGTGAGCACTGTTTTTTGGGTTTTTTTGTTTTTTCTTCTTTTCTCCCACTCCTTATTCTGGTATGCACATACAAGAGCAAGAAAACCTGCCAAATGCTTAATCCATGACAGCAATGTTACCGTAAGAAAACTGATGAAAGGTACCTTTGTCTGCATGAGACAGGTGAAATGCAAACTCTGTGACAAGCCAAAATGTGTGCAAACTGGTTAATCTAGTTAAGAATGTATCAGTGGATTTTTCTCAACAGAGCCAGATCTTCAAACACATTGAAATTTAAAAAAAAAAAAGAAGTCAAATGAAGCATCTCAATTAGGGAGGCAATCAGTTATCACATGCACTCTTGTGTTCAGTTATTTAGGAACAGAGGTTTCTAAATGGGAACACAGGAAAGAACTCCAAGAAAATGATGGAGAGCTGAAGAACCGAAGGAAAAAACTCTACCCAATTATAGCAACCTTTGTATTGCTGAAAGGGTTATATTTCATTTGCTGTTGTCAGTTCCCAGCTTCACTGTGGGCTAGGAGAGAATATGTGCTTGTGCCTTCAAAGTAGCAGAAGCAACCAAAATGATATCTCTCATCCCCAAATGGAATGGAGAAAAAGTAAAAAAATAATCAATTTACAACACCGAAAAAGCAACTTCAATAAGCAAATCAATCAATAAAGCAAGAGAAAGGATGGAATAAGGAAGGCATGATTAACCTGGTACAAAAGTATGGAAAGCACAGACTGGCTGAGAAGAGACTTCCCACTAAGCTATGAGGCAGTATTACAACAAGTAATAAAATTCAATATTAAAACACGTACTACCTCTTACTAAAACCCCAAAAAATACTACATTATGGGGAGATTAATGTTACCACCCCATTTCCTTCCATTATCATACAGTTTGGAAGCATCTTTCATGACCAAGAAGGCAAATATTCTTACATTTACACCCACATGAGTTCAAACCCATCAAATCATACCATAACAATAACACCAATGTGATTGTTGCTTTGCTGGACCACAAGAAACATGATTTTTACCAGGGAAAATTATGCAGCAAGAAAGAATCAGACTCCCTTTATTTCAAGGAAAAACTAAGCAAAATCATGTGCTAAGCAATAATTAATTAATCCAAGAGAAAAGGTAGAAAGTAACTGTACCAAAGTGCAACTTGTTTGGGGTTTGTTGTTTGGGTTTCGTTTTAGGGTTTGTTTTTTTTTCCTTTTTAAATAGAGAAAGCAAAATGCAAGGTTTTCATTGCTGAAATTTAACTGCCAAAATAAAAGAGCCTTTGCTATGGAGAGAGAGGTGGTGAAAGAGAACAAACAAGAGATTCTTATTCCTTTATGTGGTACGTTTCATCATAAATTATTCCCTAATTCCTTACAGTTTTGGCTCACGCAGGTCGCTGCTTATCTGAGTTGGCGGGAAACATGCAAAGCAGCTATACCCCAAGGAGAAGAGCGAATCCACCAGTGGACACGAGATGATAAATAGTACAATAACCTGGCATGATTACAGGCCATGCTGCACATTTCTCTCCGGAGTTTTGATTTGTTATCTAGGACTGGAGTGGAAAACATACACAGAGAAGGACAGAAGCAGAGGAAGCGGGCTGGAGCTGCAGCATCCAAACTACTCCATCAGCCTGCAGCCAGTCACCGAGTCACTCACCTCGTAGCCTTTTTCCAACAGGAACTCAGCCAAGTACGATCCATCCTGGGAAGAGTAAGATATAGGAAAATGTTAGAAACACATTGAATAGGCCTGGGAGATTTGGACCGCTGAAGATCTCAAAAAAGGGAAGAAAAAAAACTTGCAGTGAGTACACTGGGTAACAAGCATATACTTTGATTTCTCCAGATTCATACACTGACCTAAAAATACTAGACTCTGTTTAGTTAATTTTAGACTACGAAGCAGTATATTTTTAAGATGACTTGCTTACAAATGCTGGCTGAGAACTCCCATCTTTTGAATTTCTTCCCAAGTTCCATTATAAAGCGCCTGGGGACTATCTTTCCAAAATATCCTAACCACAGTCATTGAATTTGAACTATTTTGGAGATAGGGAAGGAAAAACATTGAAAAAAAAAAAATAGCACAAGCTTGGCATTCTCTGCAAACCAGTGTGCCTCTGTAGCACCTTGTCACTCTGGCGTCTCCCTTGCACAGGCGCTCCTTCCACGAGGCTTCTGAAGGCAGCAGTAATTCTGCCTTGCCTAACCTACTGAGTTCTCAAAAACATCCCCAGCACACCTCATATTTAAACTACAGAATAAAAGCCATTTTCACATTTTATATATATCATCGAAGGTAGAGAAATCGGGTCATTTAATTTCAGGGATTTTTTTCTTTCTTTTTTTCCTCCTATGAAATCCTTGTCAAACCTGAATTATTAAGCTCCTCAAAAGCAAATACTTTAAAACACATGCTAGCACATGTTTTCCTGAAATAAAAGGATTTTTCTGGCATGACTAGTGCCAGGATTACCAAAAACAGTAAGTCCTATCACCTTTATAAATGTGTACACACCATCACAAACCCAGCAAAGTTTACCCCTCCAAAAGAGCTCTTACTAAGCAATTCAATGATTGCCCATGCCCAAAGCCTGCAGCTTTCACTGAATTCTTGAACTGGTTGTTCCTTTAATATGCAAATGTATTCCACCAGACCCAAATGACTTGCTACAAAAAGACCATAAAAACAATGAGATGACACCTATCCTTACAGGTTTAAACTCTGTTATGTGGATCTGCCCTGTCATGATCATGGCCAGAGACATCTAAGGGCAAAACTAAACAGAAATTTCTCTGATCATCCCTTAAAAGCATGTTGCTCCAGAGAAAACCGGTTTTTTAACCTCATATTAAATGAACTTTTTTTCCCTCAAAGAGAGCCTAAGTAGAACAACACAATAAAGTAAGAAATTTTAGACACACTAGGAGGCCCTGGAGGTGCAGGACTGCCAAGGGAAATTGCTTACTGCATTGATGGCAAAATCCTGGGTACATGTATGCAAAATGGAACAGTGCAGTGCACAAGGGGCACGTTGCTCTATGTTTAAAAGTGCAGCATTAGAAAAAGAATTACTTTACGGTATAAATGCTTCATAAAGTCTCACACAGTCTAGAAAAGCTTGAAACCAAGAAAGTTTCAGCTTCCATCCTTCTCCCACTAAATGGACATGTGTGTTTGCACAAATCTTTACAAGGCTATAGCCCTGTAATAGCAGTCTATGACACCAGTTAATCAGGAAAATAAGAAACCATATGTGCCATGGCTTCACTGGAAGAATATGTACATCAAATGATAAGACGACGACCCTACTGAAAGGAGAAATTCAAAGAATATTCGATGGAAAATCTGGAGAAATGTGGGCACAAAGGGGGACATGACAGCTACCTTGAATGCTTTTGCCATCTTTTTCATTAGCAATTCCTCCAGAATTTAGCAGAGAGGGGAAAACTTCCTAGTTCTCCTTGGCTGCTCAGTCCACTAGAGCAAAAAAATATAAATAAAATAAAAAAAGGAGGTGAAAGTGGGAGACCCAGAGAGTGCAAAGGAGATGAAAAAAAGAAAGGCTGTGATTACTTAGGAAGTTGATGGGAAACAGACTTAACTAGGATTGAACCCTGTCAATAAGGTCTTGTTCTTCTCACCCAGGCCATTGCTCAAAGTTTCCAGTTGCCCTGGAACATTTTGAACCAGCAGTGGCACTTGCTTCCTCTGCACTTCCTTTCCAGGTCTATCAAGTGATAGGGCAGGGTTTTACAATGAGTGGGAAACAGGCAGCAAGTGTGAAAGCTCCTGCTTTCTGGCTCTGGCACAGCACAGCTGATTTACTGTCTGGTAATCACAGTCTGCACACAGTGCAGATCCGCACTGTCCTGCGCTGTGATACCGTATCGCACGCGGCCCCAGGGTTCACGTTTCCCTTCCTTTTCTTTTCAGTACAGCAGCCTGTCAGTGTGAACGGCAATCACAACAGCCATCAAAGCCTCAAAGAGTTTGCAGCTGGTAAGGACAGCACAGTTTCCATCTTCTCCTAATGAGGTCAGGGAGTAAATATTAATAAATAACCTCTGTAAAGTGATTTAAACCCTTATCCATAGGAGACTGTATTACACATATAAATTCTATTATCAAAGCTATTGATTTGCATTTATACTACAAACAGAGTCTTCCAGGAACAGGAATCCCTGAACCAGAAAAGGGATATTAAAGGAACTAGGTGTTAAATTATTATATAATAAAGGTCTTATTATACTTCATTTGAGAGCTTAGTTTTGCTAATGTAAAGTACCCAGCTAATGCTATTCAGTTTATAACAAATCAACAAAATATCAGAAGACAGAAGCAGGTCGCTGTCTGCAGACAAATCAGTCTTGAAAGAAACTTGACTACAAACTGCCTTTAAGTAGGATTACAATGAGGCCTGGCTCCATACCGATATGTCAGACCAGCTTGAACAATCAAAACAGTTTAATAAGACTGACTAAATAAACCACCTCAGTTAAAATAGTTCCTCATCAGCACACTCTGGCACCTCAGACTTGAATCTCTCTGTTGTCTTCAGCCAAATAGTAGTTTGAAAGCTCATACAAAGAATGATACTTCAGCTGGCTTCCAAGACACAGCAGCAGGTTTCCAACTGCAGCTGCCTTACAACATGTCTGTAAAATTCCAGACAAAAGAAAACAGCCACATAAACTAGCGTGAGACAACTTTAGGATGCAATATTTTATATTTAATACAGTAGTTAATGTCAAGAACTTCAATAAGATTTGACACACTATCAAAGAAAAACACTTCCAATGAGGTGAAGAAATTGAGACAAACGAGTTAGACAGTGCCTTGCCAAAATCATCTAGAATAAAAACAGTATCGAGTTTGACTTGATCTGTGAGCAAATAACAGGATAATTTATACAGAAAACTGAAAACAAGTGTAACTCAATAGCCCGTTTAGCAATCCAATCTCCTTTATTTTGCGCTGTTTTACACAGGCAAGTTCCATTTGCAATGAACTCATCTGGGATTTATATCGACACATTCAGGGAAGGCTGTAAAAGCACCCTGAAATGCAAGCCATCTTCATCCTGCTTCTTTGATGCGGCCAGTTCCAACTCCCTTCCACAGAGCTCCTGGATTCAAGAATTAGATAATGCCCTACCTGAGCATTCATAATCCAGAGGACTCCCACTTCCCCACAGCTCCTCTCTGCTAACAAAGAGGAGTGCAAGTACTAGATGGATGATGAAACAAGGGAAAAGAGACCAAGGGAAAAAAGATCAAGACAAGGAGGAATACGGTTATTTTATTACTGCTCCTAAAGCTCCAGGAGAAGTATATGGAGTGCTTTTTCAGAAGGAGGGAGAAAGAATTAAAGACTTAACATAAATGATGCAAGTATATTCTGACTGTACCACTGAGGAGAAAGGGCTCTCGGTTGCAGGGGAGTAATACAAACATTTGAAAAGAAACATCCCCACAGTGTATCAAGTATGCAGAATTCATTGCACCTTTGAAAAGAAAGGTGTAATAGTTTTCCACACACTACAGAAGAGATCAAAGATGCTTATACTTATAAAATTCAAAATTGATTGAGGATAGTGCCATGCCCTCAGGAATAATTACAAAGCTGAGTTTGTGGAAGTTCAAACTAAAGGTGGTGTGTCAATTCTCAACGCCATTCTTAGCAGTTCTCAATTCCTTTTGAGCTACAAACTATAGTTGTGCTCTGCTGAAGTTAAATTTTGATAGGTTCAAATAATGTGTTTGGGGGAAAGTGCATGGGAAAAAGATGCACACTTTCATCCATAGGATACGGGTTTTATTTCCTAAAGGCATCTTTCTGCAAAAACATCACCAACAGTGCACAGCCACCATTTTCGTTTAGCCTTGCCAGAATGTATAATCCATCCTCCCATTAAAATTCACAGAACCACCATTAGCCTTGCACAATAAATTGTTGGTTCATCAGCTTTTAAACTTTTGCACAGCTAGAAGTTAATGCTGTTTCAGAGACTTATTGAACTGGAGTATGGTGACAGATCCTTTGGGGCAGAAGATAAACACCACTCTAAAGCAACATCCAACTGATTTTAATAGCAGTCCATAACAACTATTCATTTGTTCATAGCACTCCAGAGCAGTCTTCCTTAAAAATGAAAAATCCATGAGAGTAATAAAGCGAAAAGTTATTTTCTTTGAAAAATGCATACTTCTAATAATTTCCAGTGATTTACAGAGGAAATAGGTAATTTTTTGCAGATACTATAAAAAGAACAGTGCTACACTTTGTCTCAAGTCTTCAAGGTGATAATCGAGGTAAAGCATTAAAGCATTCATAAAAAATTCCCCATACTGAAAACATGAAGAACTATGAATTCTGAAGTATTTAACTGATTTATTAAAGCTGCCATCCTCCAAATGCAGTAGTTATTTTGCTATTTTGATTTGTATCCTGGCCAAGTAAGAACATAAAAACAAGCGTCCTTTTGTTCCTGCTGTCAAAAGAAAAAGTCAAAAGGCAATAAACATTTAAAAAAAAAAAAAAATCTTTGTTTTAAAAGATTGTCCACCTAATCAAAGGTTTTTGTAATTCATTAACTGCAGTGCAACAAAACAAAATTAAGCAGGAGGAAAAGGTAGCAACAACAAGGAAAGCATTCTACTTATATTACTCTGTTCTTTTCTAGTTAGGATCTGTTTAAAGGCAAAAGAAAAGCAAAGTTGCTTTGGAAAAGTGAATCACTGTGTTATTTCCTAGTCTGAGCTCCATCTGACCTCACACACTATTCCACTGGTAAAGTATTAAGTTATATTAAGAGATGCAACTGCAGTTACAGAAAAGAGCAACACGTTGTTCTTCCTCTCTCTCTCCCTCCCTCCCTCCAGTTGTCTTTATCTACAACAACATTATTCACATCATCAATATTTATAGCTATTCTGCTGTGAACCTCAGCACGGCCCCCTCATTTAAAGAGCAAACCTTGCACCACTCTAAGGCTGACATGAACAGAACAAACCTCTGTAATTCAAATTTGCTCCTTACCAACCACTTTGGCTTAACCTAAGCTAACAACAGAGAGGTATGTCAGCTCAATGTTGTTGATTTTTCTTCTTTAAGTGTTGATATTTAAATATATAAAACCTTTAGTCTAAACCATATATGACATTCTACAATAATCAAACAGTTTGTATGTATCACACAAACCTCTACCCAACATCTCAGCTTGGGAAAAACAAATTACATCAACGAACTGATTATATAAGGGTTTTTTTCCTGATTGCAGGAACCTGTGGCACATAGTGTGTTATGTCCAAGCACACCACAAATTTCCCAGTGATGACAGTCAGGTGTTTGATAGCTTTTTAGAAAAAAGCTAAAAATCATGCCCCTAAACATTCAGGCATCTAGATACTCAAAATAACTGCTAGCTCTCAGATATATCCAAAGAACTATTACTGTAAAGAAGAATAGTCTCAGTAGAGAGCCTTCAAAGCTTTTAAAAGTCATGAGCCACAATACTTCAGCTTTTTCTTCAAATACGAATGTCTAGTATTGTATACTAATATATTAGTACACTAATATAAACCAAACCAGTTAGGAACTCTGAATTTGAGAGAAACCTAGCTATAATTTTCTGTCTCACAAGGGAAAGCATAGGGATTGGAAGAATGTGTCTATAAACATGGAAATGCAAATCATATGGGCAACACTCCAGATGAAAATTAAAACTTCTACTTCTAGTGTACGTAATGGGAAAGCCATTACGGTTCTAAAAGCCACAAGATTATTGTTTTGCCCATCCCTATTTCCTCCTGCTTTAAGAAAGGTACTGGTATCAGATGGTCTTTCACCTTTCCAAAATAGCATGAGCAGCTCCAATTAGCAGCAGCTATGAGCATTTTGGACTTGCCTGTCCTCGAGTACCCAGACTAAGCCAACAACCCCATTAGGTGACTCACACTGACTCAGGGGGAAACCCCTCAACATGTAACAAATGCAAACTAATCCCAAAAACTACGCAGTGGAAACCCAAACGTACAAAACCTAGTGCAGAGGGCAAAGAAACCAGTAAACCATAAGCTGCAGGCTATGCCTCCAAAAGAGTAACTTTGACTTCAAAATTTCAGAGTTCAGAATTGTCACAGTAAAAATCCATAAAGCCCTGAAATTTTGGGTTCGGAAGAAAATCTGTGTCTTTTATGCTTAGACAAATGTGTAATTCTGTGAAGTGACACCAAGAGGAAAAATATGAAATCTTGGCATGCCATCTTTAACATCCTACAGTGGAAAACCAATAAGAGCAGTAGTAACATGTCTATTACTGTAACTTGGGGAGGTCACCTGAACTTACGATCATAACTCAACACATATTCTACCAGAAATAATGGACTCATCTCACTCCTAGACAGAGCCACATTTTTTTTTTCTTTCTTTCTTTTTTTCCTTTCTGCAGCAGCCTAATGCAGCTGCTGAGGTTAAAGCTGTTCTCACCATTGTAGCACTAGCGTCTCACATTGATGGCTCAAGCAGGCTTTCTACCATTCCTGCTCACCACCTGAGTTTGTTACTTTAAGTTTAGCCCAAGATGTTTCCTAACACAGTGCAGAGTCAGTTATTTGAGACAAAACAAAATAAACACCTCACTTGCTACCTTGTTTGCATGAGATCGAAGCCTAATAAAAGAGAGGTAAATGACCATAGACCAGGAAAACGCTTTTAAATTCATTCTTCTGTACTCACCTTTACAGATGGATATCATAATTTTGTCTATGTGGTTTATTTACAGATAAACACAAAATCAGAAAGCATGTTCCAGTTAGAGGAGAGAAGCAGTGCACAGCAACCCAACTCTGATTTTCTTAAAAGTTTGCATAGTGAGAAATTTGAAAATCCAGTCAGGAAGGTTTGTTTGTTATAATTTTAACAGCTCTCAGTCTTGCAATATTTGCTTGGGTGGAAGAAAAGTGCTGATCCTGCAGTGATATCACCTGCAAATCATAGGAGCAAATACTCTATTTCTGGACATTTCAAGTTCTAGGAGTAAACATCTTGCCTCACAACTTCATAACCCTCTTTGGTATTGCCTCTTCCAGTCAGCATGGTCTGAGCCCAGTTTTTACAGCTCTGGCATCTTCTGAAGCACAAATAAATTTTTTCAGGAACTCTGCTTATTTATGCAATTTCCACATTTTTATTTCAAGATCCTCAAACTTCCCAATTTTCAGTAACAGAAGTCTTTAAAAGATAGACTCTAATACTTTTCAGAGTTGTGGATTCAGAGTGGCCAAGAGCCCAGCCAGCCTAAGTGTGGTCATCAACACCCTGAGCTCTGGGCAGCTCAGATTTCTCTTTACACCAGTAAGTGATAAAATAAGAACCAAAAGAACCCAAAGACCTATCACAGCAATAAACTTCCTAATACTTCTGCCATGGAATAGAAAGGGAAAAATGTGATTGAAATTTCAAAACAAACAAACAAGAAAAACTCTACAGAAATGCCAAAGCTAGATTCTTGTGAAAAGTATAAATATTCTGATCAAAATGCTACATATTCATTTACAGTCTTTACTTAATTATTTGTAACACCTTTTGCTCAGGAGAAATGGAAGAAACAGTAATGGGAGAAATTAGACAGGAGAGCTCTTAAGAGTTGTTCCCCAGACTTTATTGTACACACATGCTCTTCTTCCTCACAAAAGGGGTATATTATGCATTTTGAGTCCTCCCTACATAAATCTACACTTTAGTTCATTGAAATAAAAAACCAAAAAACCAAAATTATGTTTTGTTTAAGACGACAAGTTCTTCTTATGCCTTCCAAAACACTGTCCTACCAAAAAAATAAATGTCAAAAAACAATTAGGGAAGTCAAAGATACATGGTCTACAATGATTTGAATACAATTTTTTTCCAAAGGTACTCTTGCCAGAATTCCATGTGTTGCAAAATCTTTTTATTATGCCAAGGAGCAGTTTCACATTTGTTGGATATTTTTAAGCATGAGTAAATATGCTTCTAAGGTTTTGTTGGGTTTTGGATCTTTGGGCTTTTTACAGTTTAGGATTTACTTGGTTTTTGTTGTTTTGTTTTGTTTTTTTTTAATCCACAACATACGTTCTATAGAATAACTGTAAACAAACATTAACTCTGTACCAAAACATTATTGAATGAAGTATTTATTCAGACAGTGCCTACCTTCCTCTCTAAGCAAAGACAACTCTCAGTGAAGATGCTTAACTATGTAATAACTGAACTCGCGTTCAAAACACTGAAGTATAAATTGACAGAAATTGGACATTAGACCCAATATCTTTGTTCCACGTGTCCGCTCTTGCTAATCAAGGGCTCTGATGCCACATAGACTGAGCTTCCTGGTGGCAAGAAGCCAAGCAGGATAAGGATTATCTGGGCGATAGCAAAAGGATGCAGTGTTTTTTCAGAGAAGGTTGCAGAAGGTCATCCTTATATTTACAGATACCGTACAATGCCTTGTGCACCCAGCTTCACAGCTTTCCCTTGTCAGCTTCAAAAGGGGAAAAAAACCCACCCAGTTTCATTAATTGCCAAGCTTCTTGTCTAAGGGAACTAGAAAAGGGAAAGTGAGCAATAGCATTTGCTTATCCTATCTGTCAGGAGCAGGATTTGGAATAGACAACTACCAGAAAACCACCAGCAAAAATACCAATTCCTTCAATTCAAACAGCATTAAAAATCACCTGCAGTTTCAGTTAGCAAAAACTCTTTGTATCATCTTCAAGTGCAGTAAACAAATCTTTCAGCAAGGTAGTTTTCATGAACAGCTTCCTAATTAAGGTAAGGACAGAGCAAGATCAAGGTAAAGCAACTGCTTAAATAGTTTAAACATTTCCACATTTTAAAAGATAGTTTAAATATTTCCACATCAGTCTTGTTCCAATGAATAATGCAGTTTTGCACAGATCTCTGAAAACAGAAGAACTATTTAAAACTTTCATGAAGAAGCTTTTAAGAAGCATCAAAACAGACTGTTTTAAAGACCTTGCCACTAAAAGCTTCTTTCATTTGCTATTGCACAAAACTCGAACCTAGTTAAATTTAACTGTCTTTGCAGGCTGTGGAGAAATGGAGTACACAGAACACCTTTTAATCATTTTTGTCTGTATTCATAGTGATTTCCTCTAATCTCAAGGTTTTTTTGCAGTTCATTTGAATGGCTTTGCGCCCTAGGAACTACAGGAAATTCTACAGAAACCTCCCTGTCTCACTAACTTTGCAAACTGTTCTGTTACATTTACTCCTACCAAAAGCCAAACATCACAAGATCACAGTGTTACTTCTTTGAAATTCATAAATTCTTTAATTGCCAAGGGACATAAGGGTACACTTTAACTGAATAAACACAGCAGGTTTTGCAAAAAGGACAAAGAGAAGAAAATAGTATCTCCTTTTTTATTACACAATCACTACCACTTAAAAATGGCAACATCCTTTTTAAGAAACACTTAACATTTCCATAGCAGGAACAGTAAGAGAACTCTCGGTTTTGCTAAAAATCCAATGTAAACATGACATCAAAGTGTAAGGTGGCCTCGTTTTCAGAAACACAGGGACTCAAAACAGCCCATTTCTTTGAACAATACACTAGGAGAAGATGATCAGATATGTATATATAATCAGTTTTCCTACAATGAATTACACAGGCCTTCCTTTTAATGCTGTTAAGAATTGCAGATTAACACCACCATACAGCTATTTGGAATAGTCTTCAGGTTTCACATTTGCACCTACCATCTGGCTTTTGCCTGAGCTGAGCCAACACCTCCCTCAAATAAGGACAACAAATAGCACCTTATACCATATGAATCTTCTCAAATGCTTATCACTGAATCACTATAATATGCTCCAAGTCAACAGAAAAAGAAGCTTCCATACTGGCTTCATCATACATGGAAAACTAATTTGAGCAGCCCTTAAGGAGTTCTTTATCACCACACCAAGTAAGCTACTCTGCATCAAAACACTTGTCTTGTCCCCTTGCCTCACTCCAAGAGAAGGGGCATCATCTGTTTCCCTCCCATCCTTCCCCTTAAGGGTTACCTGTTATTTAGAAAGCTTCAAGAGGCATCATAACAGGACATTTGTTACCTGATTTTATGACCTGTGCCCTGATCAAACTATACAGTACAAGGTACCCTTTAGATGAGCATCCTTACTCTTCGGCAGCTGATTGCATGTATTTGAGGCATGAGGAAATACACTGACCAAGGCCTCAAAAGTATAAGCAAATGCTTTTGTACTAGTGAACATGCTGGCAAGAAGTAGGTGCGTACAACCAAACAGCTTAACTACTCCATCCTCACAGAAAACTGCTCAGATGCCATTGCACCACCAGGCATTTTGGAGGAATTCTGTGACTTACTGCGACCCACAAAGAAATCTACAACAAACTGCTTTGAAACTATGGCAAAACTCCACTTACATGATCTAAGGCATCACAGGTACACCCCTTCCCTCCCTGTCCCGCCCAGAGGTCGGTCGTGCTGCCTGACACACAGCACTGCGTCTCATCCACTCAGAGCTGTGATTAATGCTGTAGTAATCTGTGCCATCTGCTGCGTACAGACCATCCATAGACACAGGCAGTCTTCCAGCCACACACACACTGCTCCAGACTTCCAAATGGCAGAATTCCAAAGAAAAACTGTGGCTTCATGTTTACACATCTTGTTTGTCAATATTGCTTTGTTTCTCCAAGAACCTGGCAAACCAACAGGCTCCAAGGATGCTTGCTAGCGCAAAGCTGCTTCTTTCAGCAGGATGGCTACACATTGTAATTCAAGCATTCTCCATGTATCTGGATGATCTGTGAGGGAAACAAACTTTTCTAGATAGTCTAGAGAGTTTGTTTGTTTGTAAACCATACAACAGTTCTATATATATGTGGAGAACATTTAATTTTTTTCCCCCTGGATATTAGTTTTACTCAAGACAAAGGTTTACATGAAGGAATGTTCAACTTCAAAGAAAACACTTCCAGGCTTTCTCACGTACTTCTGTAGGACAACCTCAACCTGGCATTCAGCCATCAAGTGACTAAAGTTTGCATCAGAAGGTGAACAGCAGGGGTTCCAGGGAGGGCGTGAATAGAGAGGTTCTCATCCTGCTGAAGTGTAACAAAAATTTCCTTAAAAGTGCTGGGATGGGACCAGCAAAGATTGAGCTTGTTACTCTTCAGCTGACATGCAGGAAAGGCAAAACTGTCAGTTGTGGTGAAAGTTCCTGTGCTGATCTATTCAAATAATGAATGCTACATCTTCCCACAACTCTTGTCAAAACTGTTTCCCCAAAGACTCAAGTGCCAGATACCTATTTACCCATTCTTAATGAATTTCATACTACAAAAATGCCAAGCTTTTCTTTTCCTCTTCATGCACCCATGCTAAAATACATATGGTACATTGAAGATGACCATATCTCGTCAAGTAAAGAGCATTTTATGTAATCCTGCAAAAAACAGTCTTTTTAGTAGTTTGTTTAGGTAAAAGCAGTAGCTAGGCTCACCACTAACTCTTGAACAGCATCAGGAATCATTTGAGTGAAAACATTTCATGCAAGAACTCAAATGCCTTTCTGATTTATGACAATTCAGTTTTCCTTTAAAGACACACAGAAATAAGTGTGTGATCCCTCTGGATCACCCCATGCTCTCAATGTCTTAATTGTTCTATGCTTCACTGATGCAGCATCATAATGATTGCCTAGTATCATGCTGCTTCCTTGCCCCTTTCAGGGAAGCTAGCAATTTGTAAACACTCACTTCATTTATATTTAACTTTTCACATCAAACTGGGAGATGTTCACAGGTTGAAGCTCCATGATCCTAATGACATTCTGTAGAAGGTGGTCAGGAACACAGGGACTGGTCGTCCCAGATGTCCACAGGAAAAACAAACAGAACACCTGTATTTTATGCACTCTATTTTACAATCTTCTCCATCTCCATGTATCTGTGCTTTCCTAAAGTCCCAGAAGTTAACAAGGTTAAGAGCATCTTTATAAGGCAGTTCTTTACTTTGCCTATGTTTATTCACAGCTTGAGGAAAATCCTAATAAAAATGCATCCTACAATACGACTGGCTAGACTAGTACTGCAAGACGCTAAAAGAAATTGTCTTTCTTCTCGTATAATGCATAGCAAGGCTGAATAAAACAAATTGTTCTTGTTGATGCCATGCAGTTAAAGTGCAAATTGCAAAGTAGTTTCCACAATTTTTGTGTCATTCTCCTGAAAAAGATAAACTCTGAAAATATCATGCAACAAGAGGTAGATTTAGTTGCACTGTCCCTCCTAGTTTAAAGCATGCAAAGAACAGTCCTTTGGGGCCTTGACTTTTGCCTCTGGCATAATTTTTGTTTGATCTCACCCAGTCAACTTGAACTTGGTTTGAAGCCTTTTCTGTCAAAGCATAAGATGAATGATTATGCATAATGTTGCTTATAAAATACTATAGCAACATATCCAAACAGTCCTGAAAACAGGTATCAGGAATGAAAACTGACTAAAACATGGGTAAAAGCACAAGTCCCAGCAGAAATTCTTAGGCAAACTTACCCTATCGCGAGACGGAGGAAAAGAGGAAAGGTTTTTTAACTGCAGAAATATTGATAAGTGGCATGTTCAAATATGGTTTTACGGAAAAAGAACGAACATACTGATGTTAAGATTGCTGGAAACTGCGTTTTGGCTGCACCAACACATTTTAAAATTGAAAAGGTTTGCTGAAATCCAAAAGAAAAGCTTGACTAAAAAATGAAGAAGCTATTAAGGTAACATAAGCCTTACCATCCTCTAGCAGATCCACTGACTGTGGCTCATTCAGTTAATTGATTTTGACATTGTTTTGTGGAACCATTTTCAATCAATTCATCATTTTAATGATGAATTTATAATTGAATTTTTAATGATGTTTTTTACTGATATTAATAACATTTTATAGAGAGAGATGGAAACAAAGACAGACCTATAGGGTAACCAATGCAGGGAAGAGTACTATAGCAGCTGAAAGGCTCAGAAAGAAACCTTCAGCTTCCCTGTCAGAAATCATCGAGTACATTGTGGAACAGCTGGCAAGACATTCTATTGCATCTCATCACTTCTTTTTCTGGCCTTCTCCCTTATAAAATTATTTCCTCTTGATATCACTAGACACACAATAACTAGGCTAAAAAATTAAGCTTGCTGTCTAAAGCAATCCTCCCAGCTTCTTTTCTCCATCTGGAGTTCAAGCCAATACAGTGTGGTGGTTTGAAGGAATACAGGAATATTGCAACATTTTCGGAGGGTTTTCATTATTATTTCTTAAGAAAAGAAACTTATTTTTAAGTCTCTTTTGAGCAACTTGCCCATGAATTGGGAATACTTAAAAAAATAAGGCAGCTAAAATTTATATATCTCTATAGCTATGTATGTTATGGTGCACTACATTTCTAATGCCAGTAAAAATAAAATTGTTAAGGACCTTGCTTATCACACATAAAAAGGCTGCAAGTTATGAGTAAAAGGGGGCAAGGAACAGAGAGAAATACAAGCATGCCAGACACTGAACAGGAATGCCTTATTCTTACAATTGTTCTAACTCTTCAAGCAGAAGAGTTTTTGTGTGCACAGAAAGAGTTGTGAAATGCTTCATAGTGAATTAGTGGGGGCAAAAAGGTTATGCTCTGAACTATTCAGTTAAATTTTACTTTCCATACATTGCACAAAAGGAAGGGGACCTATCCTTTGTTTTTTAAAAGCACACAAAAAGGCTTTTACCCCCAAACCTCATAAAAAGCTAAGAACTACACAGTATAATACAATACAATAACTACAAAGACAATCCTTGAGACCAAAGAAAAGTAATTTTTTAATGCTCACCAGTAATAATAGCTAACATAAGGACGGTACTAAGTACTTACTCAGAAACATTTCTGTTCAGGATAATTAATATGTCTTTCCCCTTCTAGCTGATGGAATACAATCCTTCAGATTAGAGGAAGTCTTAAGACTTAGTCACAGGAGGTTAATAGTCCAAAAAAAATCCTTTCAGATAAAGTAATCAAGTCTTCCCTTTGTATTTCAAAGTATAATAATGATGCTAGCATAACACCAAATCCTTCAGTACCATGGTAAGTAAAATTATTTATAGAGACATAAAGGACCATATCTGCAATAACCCAGAAGTAAGATATCATCACCCCAAGGGCACAACCTTGGTTATTACGGCCATCACCAAGATTCAGGGGTGGAACCACAGAGCATGACACAGTTTAACAGGTCTGCAGCAGAGACCGCAAGTACCTTCCTGCAACGCTTTCATCAGGACACCTTGAAGTCATGTCTACTTTGAAACTTGAATAGACTTGACAAAAATTATCTCACATACCATGGAGACCAAGAAAGACTTAAGAACCAATGTCAAATCACAGACACCCTAAAACACTTCCCAGATAATCCACTGCATTAAAAAACAGGTGTTATCATTTTAAAGATGCATATGAAGGCCACTGCACATGCATATGAAGGAAACACTGTTCCATTCTGAAAGCAGGGAAACTTTCTCCAGGATTCCAGTTTAACTAATCACCTTCCTACTGTTCTACAGTTAATTCTCATCTTTATACTCAGGATTAATTGAATGATTCACCAACATGATTATTCACCTGCAAGTAGTTAGACAGCTCCTCTTCCTTAACCTGAAGAGCATTTGTGTGGCCGTTTGGGTGGTGTTTGTCTGTTTTGGTTTTTTGGTGTTTGTAATTTTTTCAAGCTTCCTTCCTTCACCGGTGGTAGACTGCAGGCTGGAAAAGGTACCAGTAGACCATGAGAAACAGCCATTCTTCACCAATGTGTCCCCAGAGCAGAAAATGTTTGGCTACAACTTGATGTGACACTTTTGGTTTTGGCACAATATAACAATCTTTCAGTCACTGTTCGAAATTACAGAGAAACAATGTGCAAGTCAGAGTTCAGCTGTAAATTAACACTCACTTTAATAAAAAATAACTTTAAAATAATGACATTAGCTAAACCACTCTCTTGTAGACATCTTCTCACACCTGCAAATGTCAAATACACAGCAGATGTTGGAGAAACCAGCCTAACTCCCTCCTCCCCCACCACAACTGAAATACTGAGATTCTACAGGAGAATTTACACACTGTGACTTTGCTGTAAACTGATGACACTCATATCTTTTCTAAATAGTTGTTTCTGCTGGCATGTATATACATAAAAAGAAATCAAACTTGCACAAAAACACGTGAAAACCTTGATGTGGTTCTGCTCCAATTACGGTAAGGGACAGGAAAACTAGAGGAGCAACGGAGCTCTAACCTGGCACAAAACCTTTTCACTAACTTGGCAATCCACCAAGGAAATAAAAATACTGTATTGATTCCAAAGAGAGCTGAACTCCCACAGTTTGTAGCTGACAGTAATTAAGAGCTGGGCGGATGGCTTGAGTTAGAAACTAGTGAGAAGAAGCCCACAGCTCCTTCTGGATGTTCCTGGCAAACAACTCATCAGCATTTAAAAGGAAGCCTCTTGTTCCGTCAATTCCTACGAAAGACTGACTGACATGTCAACCTGCCTGAACCCAGCCTGACAGCTGAGATTGGTCTCTCACAGTAAACGGGTTTGGGCTTTTATTGCGTAGGTTTTGGTTGCTTTTTTTAATTAAGAATACCCCATGCAATACCATTGGCTTTTCAATTAAAATACCACATCGAGGACAACCTTACCTTAATAAAAATGAGGTGTTGGTGGAGTATGTCACAGGAAAAAAAAAAGTATGCTAGTTAGTATTGTATCAGATTTTAATTGCACTGAGTACTTTGGGGGTTTTTGTTGCTAGCCCTAAACAAAGTCAACAAGATTCTGCAGGACTTCAAATCACAAAGGGAAAGGGGGAGCCAAAAATTGCACATCTTACTGTCACTGACATTTGTTAGAAGAATGTGCTTACAGAAGTTTCTTCAAGTCTCAAAATCTTTGAATCTAAGACTTCAGAAATATAAATTCTAAAGGAAACAAGTGATTTGTAAAAGACAGACAAAGGCTGACAGGCTCTAAGTCACTAGTATCCTCCTTTTCTTCGCAAGCTCTTATAATTTCGCGTGTGAGGGTTCTCTGGTTTCAAGCACTGAACCCTTAAAACCAACAGGTAAATCACAAGTAGACTGACATTTTCAACTTCCACTCCCCAGTGCTTGGTTCAAAACAAGTTTGCACAGTGCAGAAGAACACGGTATTACTTTGAAATCATTAATTCCAAAATAATAATCCTAATTGAGAAAATGCATCTGGCAGATACCAAATCCATTTCCAGCTACTCCTTTTTAATCCAAAGGTACCCAAAGTACCTGAAAAACTTCTAGTTTTCCCTAGAAGAGGGGCACAACAATGAAGCAGGAAACTTCCGCATTCCCACATTTCACTCTTAACCCTGTTCCCCAAGCTAGAAGCTTCAGTAGAGATCTCTGCTCAGTTTCACAGGCAGCAATGGCAAGAGTGGTTTAATCAGGGTCAGTACTGCCCTGACCAATCCATCGCAGGCACCTAGGACTCTATTCACAAAACCAGCAGCCACATTAATCCCACAAAGCTTTCAGGCTTTGGAAAGGCAAAAAGCAGCAGAGGGATGAAAAAGGTCTCCATCCATAGACTCTAGATAGCATCATTAGAGACTTCTGCATTTGGGGATTTAATTTCCAAGGAAAAAAAAATCGAAGTTATAATGATAATGGCATTTAATCTTACCGTAAATAAGACTAAAGGTTAACACACAGAAGCTGACAAGCACACTGTCTCTTGGCAACAATAGCTGGAAATCAGCAAGCTAGGGATGTCAGGTCTTTTTATTTTTCTCCTTTTTTAGCATTCAATTTAGATTACTGATTAGGATCACCAAAGTACGATATCCTCTTACACGTCCTGTAAGAAAATTTACAGTTCTTTCAACCATCTGCAGAATACAGTCTGCATCTGTAGTAATTAGCATTGTTAGTATAGACATCAACTAAATCTCAACTTTTAATGGTTTTACTAGGCACACGTTCTAAAAGGTTTATCTGTTAGGCAAGAGTTGCTTTATTTATGCAGTGTTTGAAAAAGTAATGGTTAAATTGACTCAGCCACACACCAGTGCAGTGTGCATAACACTGTGATGCAGCAGCTCCTCCTGGGGTATTAAACAAGTCCTCCTGAAGGAATTTAATATAATTTACAAACCTGTTCTTGGCCCTTAAGAGTAGTCTGTTGAACAAGAATTCAGGCTGTTGCATTAATTTAGCTAACACAAACACACACCAAGTCATCCTATTAAAGAAGCTTCAGCTTCCACCTGGAGCAAGTGGACTCCTCACTATTTTTCTTTCAGGGCTCCCTAAAACACGAAGGTTCACATACTTGGGCTGCTCACACAATCCAGCTTTCTTTCTCCATATTGTTCTTCCCTTCTCTTCAGACAAAACTTGGAATGTCCTAAAAAACTAATGTTGAGAAAAGCTAATTAGCATAATTATTTATTAACCATTAGCATTTAATAGTATCTGCTTAACTCCAGGAAAGAAAGACTGTATAATTTTATGCCTGCTGCCATGCAAAATGTTTCACAAAACTGGTTTGGTTTTTTTCCCCCCCATCCTTTAAATTTGCTTCACAGCCAGCTTCAAAACTTTTTTATCAGAGCAAAACTTTCAGCACTTTTAAGTTACTGAAAAAAGCTGACCTATCCTGTGAAGAAGGCAAAATGAGAACCATTTTCTTCCAATGAGTTTACTACTGCAGCACTTGAGAACATAAGCTTGCAAATCACTTCCACGTTGCTAATCTTAAATATTCTAACTATTCTATGAATGGTATAGAGCGTATCTCCCCACTGGAATTGGAATAAAAAGAGAGGAGAAAAAAAAAGCTACAGCTCCCACAGTAGCTACTGTTTCAATATCAAAAGTGGAAGCCAGCACAGGCGTAACTCTTAACCTGCTAAACTACCAGTTTATCTTGATGAAATTTAGTTAAATCATCAGACTGCTTTGAAGGTGTATGCTAAGAATATTAAAAACAAAAATACTCAGCAGCAGCTTCCAGAAGACTAAATGCAGATTGTAGGCACAGTTTTAGATGGAAATTTAAATGCGCCTATGTCTTGCAAGGCCAAAAAAATACATTTAATTAGGAAACTTAAGTCCTACTAAAGAAACATATGTACCAAATTCATTTTTTTATCTCTACATAAAAGAATGTTTGACAAAGAAAGGGATTGTTTCTGAAACTACTGATCCCATGTCTTGATAAAAGACTTATATAAATATTACTAGTTAAGTTTTCAACAAGGTGGAGATGCTAGAGAGAAGAGAGCACACACATCTCGTAAAGCAAAATAATATTAATAGACAACAGTCTTCACAGAACAGTAATATCAGAACTACAATTCTCAAACGCATTAGCAGATGAATATCATCTTTTAAACATGTTTATATTCAATATGAAAGCTGAAACACATCACTTTTAAGTAACCAGAGGTTAAGTTACAATGAAACACCAAGAACGTACTCATTTGCTCTGAAACAGCAACAACCAACTCTTCAGCGACACAGTCACTAGTCTCAGATTTGGTAGATCAGCACAGACTAGAAAAAGTGAGACAGCAAATCCTCAAAGGTTGTCAGGTAAAAAAATATTCATAAATTCATCTGCATTATTCTCAACCTTAATTACTAGGTTTACAATAGTTACTGTATTTAAAAAACCCACTGCCATCCTACTTCTTGGCAGTATTTAATTTTACTGTAGCTTACACTTTCCACCTCATCTTTTCAGAGGGCAGTTTCCAGTGTGGCACACTGCAAGATGATGAGAACTGAGCATGAGCTCAGGAGGAAGGGAAGGCTCAAACCCACCATTCAATGAATAATCTTCCAGCTTATTTTGGAGAATACAGATCACATAAAACATAACTTGTTAAAAAAAAAAAAAAATCTGCTTTGGTGTCTGCCAACCCAATTGCAAAGAAAACATCCTGATTGCCAAAGCATCCACACAACACTTATGCCTCGTTCACAGCTTCAGACAATTACAAGGTTTATCAACAGCATCATCAAACCTCACCCAACATCACACTGTTCTCTAGATCTGCAGTAGAAAAGAAATCCTTTCCCTATAGCTTTAGCTAAAGCAAAGTAGAGGGCTATTATCCAGTTCCTACAAGAGGAAAGTCATTACAGAACTTCTCTATTTGTAACAAAGGTTCTCCTTTCTTTCCACAAGCCTAAGTGTTCTTGACCACTTTACAGGCACTCAAACCTGCAATTCCTATTATGTTATGCGTTATATGAGTACAGGAGACTTAAAATTCTAAGTTGATATCAACAACAGATCCCAGAACTATCTCTGTATCTATCTATCTATCCGTATGAGAATTCCTTGTAGAGGAACAGCTCAGAGCAAAATCAACACCCATTTGATATTGTTTCTTGTCTCAACCATACAAAAAAGCCATCCCAACAAATTCCACATCGACCAAAAAACCCCTCAAATCTGTAAAATGACAATTCCCTTTTTATATAAAGTCAGTCAAGCAGGATTACAGGTTTTAAGGCAAACTGTCAAAGCTGTAGCATTTCCCATATCTTACTCCCTAACCAGGTTAGACTATTTACACTCTCTTCCCACAGTGAAACAGCACAAACACCAAGAATCTGTTCTCCAAGACACAGGGTGCTTGTGAGTAGTGTCACATGCAAGATGCATCAGGGCTCCAGGTAACATTTAAAGTCTGACTCAAAGCTTAATATAAAATTGGTGACCACAGAGTACAGAGAAAAATGGATAAAAATTATTTTATTTTAAACATTTCATTAAAAACAAACAAACAAACAACCCAAAAACAAACCAAACCACAACAAAAACAAGACAAAAATAACCAACACACCCCTGTCAAACCTGAAGCTTGGTTACTTCTAGTTCTTGTCACAGAAATCTGTACTTTACTTATATTTTAATTTCTTGTGTACCTTACAACTATGAACAGTAAAGCAAAACATACTTTTTGTAAGGTTAACAGATCTACAGCATCATTATTTTGAAAGCGCAAAGTACAAACACTTTTCTGTATTTTAAACACACACAAGTAAAAGAGCACAAGTTCAGAGCACTACCCATCTAGCTAGGAAAAGATGATATAACACAACAGAACTCTACTGTATCAGATCATACACCATAAACATTTATCGAGTGATAAATACTTCCCAGGAATCATGGAAACAAGCTAGTTTGTAGGGAGACCTTGTACTCCAGCAAGATGATTACAGACATCAATTATTTGACTATAGACATATGATGGTGGTGATACAAGTTTATATTGTACAAAACAGAAGCAACACATGTGAGTCAGCCAGACTTTCCTACCAGGGCTCTAATGTTAACCTGCTTATCTGAAATGAGAAACACCTTTACCATTAAATAAACAGTGACTGTTTCCTTGTAGGAGGGGAAGGGGAATGCCCATTCCCTCCCACACTTCAGCTTTTCCTACAGCATCATTTCAAGTCTCGTAATTTTAATACCGGCTCTTTTAAACACCAGTTTTTCCTTTCTCCTTTTGCCAAAAGACTTGTTTTCCTTTAGCAGACAGAGTAGAGGCTGGAAAATATTCCTTCCTACATACTTGCAAAAGAACATGCTGCACTTACATGAGGTTCAAATCTATCAAAACTTTTAGCTACAAAAAACCAGTCAGATCTAACACAAAATAAACTAAAACCCAAAATAGGACAATTTCAGTTTTAGAAGAAAGTAGATTCCAACCATTCCTGTCACCTTTCTTGGTCTTCAATCTAAGGAGAAAGAGGAAAAAAAAAAAAAAGTGATTTCACCAGAGGCAAAACATTTCAGGTTTCCATAAAAAGGCAGGAAGGTATGATTAAGCAGTTGCCTGTGCATGAGATGCATATTTTTTTTTTTCTCTTACAAAACAGAGAAAGAAAAAGGCAATTATAACACAGAACACAAGTATGAGGCTCTGTGGTTGAGAAAAAAAATGAAGTAATTTTAAAACGCTTGCCAGACGACTTCAAGCATTTCCTTTCTCATTCCAGGAGCTGGCATACAAACTAGGCACACCTTATAAACCCCACCACCTCCTGGCCCTAATACATTCCAGTTTTTGCTTCATTAAAAAAAGAAAGTTAAATAGTGTGTGTATAAATATATGCCCAAACATTTACACACATGCATATCTTATCACAAAAAAAGACCGATAGTAGCACTAAAAATAGAAGCACGCCTTGCTTAAATGTGAGAATAAAAGCATATTTTCACTTGCAATTAAAGCACAATGAATAAAGGCACTGAAGGAGATCGACACTGTATTAATGGATTCAGGGCATTTCTCCATAAATGGCACAAAAATCTCCAATCATTTGTTCTTTGGTGTATTATTTTCTGTCAGTTGTGGTGGTCTGTTGCCACCCCAACAATATTGCCTTTTACCCGAAGATACCAATGGCCTTCAGGAATCTATTCCGGCATGCTTTCAAGTCAGGAATTTTTACACTATTTGTTGCTTGAAGTTTTAGGTTCTGATTCTGTGACTTTTTCTTAGAAAAACTGATTCACTGAAAGTGAGTAAGTCTCCCTATTGGTTCCAAAATCTTCAAGCAGTGATTAAGGAATATATTGATACACTGCCAATCAAGGAATTGAAGTGATACATTAACGTCATTAATGTTCTCATCCAATCCTCTAATGAATTTCAAGCAGCATGACCAACAGGAGTCTGTTGAAGGATAGTACAAAGAGGCCATAGTGGCTGCTAATCAAGAAGGGGGAAAAAATGGAGGGGAGGAGGTAGAAGAGAAGGATGAATTTTTCACTTATGTTACACGGAGTAAAGCCATATTAGAGTTTGCTGTTATGTATTATAATAGGAAGGAATAGCTATTTGTGGCCTCATTGGATGTGTAACTCCTACCAATGCCAAGCAATTTTCAGCTGAAGAGACTTATTTTGGAAGGGTGGGGAAGGAAATGCTTTCTCCCATATCAGACTCAAATATAAAACCATTTACCATTCATACGTTTCAGCTGAAGCTCCTTGCCCAGTTTGTAAACTTACACTGAGAGTCACCTTCCCTTCACCCCTATTAGAGTCTGTATTTTGCCCTTGCCTGGGCAAATAACATGAGACCCATTCATCTGTGGGACAAACGTGTTTACAAGTTTGGGCAAGTAGGAGACTTGACTTTCCTTGCTTGCCTCCTGAATGGGCATCTAAAATAGCTTTAACTGTCCCACCACTACCCTCATTACAGGCCTGGGTTGGGTAGAACTGGCCACGTCAGAAGAGGAAGAGCTGTGGTTTAGTCTAGACACAGCATTTCCCCTTTCCTTCACCATGGTCCTGCTTCCAGCAAAGATCCTTCAGTCAGAGCACATTGCTGTGAAAGGAAAAAAAAAATAAGCCTGCTAGTTCAAAAAGGAAGATCTCAGGAAAAAGCAGCTGTGGTACAGCCTGGTATTCACCAGATTTCCCTTCCTGAGGCTCTCCCTGTGCCTAAAAGGGTAGGACTAAGCATCCCAGATCTGCCCTTAACACTGACCTGAAAAAGGAGATCTTTGTAACTAGCCTATTACAAGGGCAAACATCCATATGTAACCAAACAAGCTCCACCTCAAGGGCTCCAGTTCTACTTAACTGCTCTCAGCTTCCAGCTCCTCTAAGGCCTCCACCTGTTTCTTGACCATTGTAACATCACCAGTGCCAAAGCAATTCGTACAGCCTGCATTCAGCTGAGGCACCAGAGCCATTCTTTAAATGCAGGCACTGTCCTGGCCAAAACCTTATTGATGGGAGGAAAAGACCACTGTAACATGCTTTGCAAGGGACTGCTGTGCAGACCCACCCTGAGCTGCCAGGTTTCACATTCCACAGCGTCCTGCCAGCAAGCTGGTACAGGGCTGCATGAATTCTGCTGCCTGCTGTGTATTTTTCACTATTTTCATAGTTTTAAAACTATATTATTGATTTCCAGGCACAAAATTAAACTAGAAGATTTGGGTGAACATCATCATGCTTAAATCCCGACTACAGCAGAAAGACTTCTCTTTAAAAATACTACTCGTTACTGCTGGATGAACTCCAAATATACACTACATGTGCATTCAGAACTGGAATTTTAAAAAGATTAGTAAGTACTTGTTTCTGACTCCACTTCTAAGCATGCCATGTCAGTGTGATTCATGAAACATGACCATCATCATCTTATGTTAGAGTAATAGCACAGCATTTCGGAATCCAAGGTGCCTTTGCTGTTCTTTCTCTCTTCTCAATTTTTACCATACAAGTTTTAGTCCTTAATATGGTAGTTGATATAACCTATAATCACTTCATTATTTTCCACAGCTACTTGAAAAACTTTAATTTTCTACCAGCTGTGAAGTCTAAACAACCAACTACAGACCAGAACAATTCAAGATTTAGTGGGTAATTGTATGATACCCATCTTTTTCAGCTTGTTCTGGCCCGCATTCCCGGTGCCAGAAATATCAGCAGCTGGTGAAAGTCAGATCATCATGTACTTACTACTTCCATGCTGACAAGATGTGGTCACAAACATGAAGAAGCAGGAGAGATAATGAAACCCAGGACCCCCCACCATAGGTCTGTATTTTCACAAGATCTGTAAGATCTGCATCTTAATGCTGAAAATGTTATTTTTTTCCTGAATCTTCAGAATCCTCTCTTTCTTACCTTTGTGGCAGAACTCCCTTCCCCCATCCCACACTAGCAGCATTAAGAAGCATTAGCTGTTATCAACAGGGGATGAACCTGCTTCCATTCTAGCTCAGGCACCACTGCCACTACTGGTTTAGCATTCCTACTGGTATCTAAGCTAGAATTAAAAATAAGTTTTACTAGGTCAAGGTGGAAATTGTGTGGGCTGAAAGATCATCTTGTTCTCTGAGAAGTTCCCATTTTTATTTCAAAATAAGGTGACACTTTTATAGTTACTTCATGGTCTCAGGCATACTAAAAAGATAAGGATCCCACATATCATGTTTGTTTCTGCAGCTGCACGGCCATTTTTACTTTAACCTTTTTTGGAAAGAGTTCACCTTTCAGTGTCATAAAAAAATACTATTACTTCCATTTTCTCTCCCTACAAAGAGCAAGCCAGCCTCTACTTTGAAAGGCTTAAGCATGAAGCTCCACTAAAAGCTTCAAAAGTGAGTAACAAATCACCTTCAGACGAATCAATGTCAAAAAGTTTGACCGAAATACAAACCCACCGTAACAATCACACGAGCACGTGTGGAGGACACCTTGCTGTTTTCACACGTGTGCAATGCAGAGATGCTCTGAAGTAACTACGTGTCGCTCGAAACCCGGCGTAGCAGGTCGCAGCGCTCTGCAGCGCAAGTGCTTCCCCGCGGGTTCTAAACCTCCCCGGAGCCCTGACCGTGCAGTGAGCGCTTTCCGAGAGGTGCTCGAGGTGTTATATTGTTGAGCCACCTCGTGGCACATTCGCTGCATTACAGCACCACCAGGGCTGGGGAGCTGCTGGGTCTGCTCAAATCCACGCAAGGAAACAGCGCCTAAAATGTTCAGCTACAGCACCCTCGTGAAGCAGCATTCCCTCAGTAAGGAAAACATGAATTCTGCAAGTTAAGCTACGCAAGACCAGCCAAGCGCTACTGTCAATAACCCCTTTCTAAGCACTTGGTTGTTCCAACCAACAGCTCCTCACAAAGCAACCTGCTTTGCAAGTTCTTATAAACCACATTCAGTCTGTACATACATAACGCCTCATGGATGAGACAATTGTAGCCCATAGTATCAGCTGAAAAAATACTCAGCAATATGAAATTGTTCCCCAAAAGAAGGTCAAGAACAGGCATTTTTTATGTTTTCGGAAGACTGACTGGAAAGTATTTTCACATGCAACAGTTTTCATACACTTTCACACACCATGTTCAAAACAAAGTCCTACAATCCAAGGTTTGCTCCGAAATTGTTAAATTGTTGGGCCCATATAACTTAAGTGAATCAAAGACAGAAAATAATTGTTGGTCTTCTGAGGCCTCAGATAAAAAGGAAAGCATTTTTACTGCAGAGGATCCCTAGGCACGAATCCATGGAATCCATACACATGAACTCTCCAGATTCCCTGCACACATAGGATAAACAATAGAGTTACTGCCAGGGCAGCACTGGCTACTGCAAGTCAGCCCTCATGTAACAAACCATTTCATTCCATAGTGATTTATTTCCACTTCTATATGCTAAGACAGTACCAAAACACACAGCTGTTTTTTGTACAAAATGAGCATTGTGTGACCAGTGGTAATGTAATCGTCTTACCACTCCACTGTAACCATTACTTCAAGAGATCCTTGTTGGAATAATTATAGTTTTACATTGTTGCCCCTTCTGGCACCACTGAAAGACAGTAGCTTTTAAGAGTTAAAAAACCCCAAAACAAACCTCAACAAACCCGACACCTCACACACATAAAGACATTTGAGATCCTTGTTTACCACTACATAAACAGTAAACCATACTGTTCGTAAATGGTTTCTGTACACATACTACACATAAGGTACAAAGAAATACCCACATGCTAACTACAAACTTTTAGAAAATGAGTTCCAAGCCTCAAAACACAGGAGAACTCATCACACGAGACCCTGGCAGAACACAATACACCACTTACAGACAAATAAATAACATAGGCAATCTCAACACAGTACAACAGTACCAAGCCATAGTCTTTCCATCAGCCCGAAAAGTTTCAAAGTAATGGAGAGGATTTACAAGGCTTTAACCGTCTTTCTAGTCTTTTCATAGACATTAGGAAAATGCTAATAAGTAGCACTGCTGGGATAGGGCACACCAGATACTTCACTGGAACACCCACAGTACAGTTGACAGAAGAGTAAAAACCATGATTTATTTACTTACTGCCTTAATTGTTTCCCTCTCTATCCTTTACTGAAGTCACAAAACTACAAATACTAATCTTCTTTCTAGTTCCTTAATAGTCTTGAGAGAGATGGAATGTAGACAACCACAGCACAAATACAGAGATGCTCTAACACAGGCTCCCGCTCATTTCCTACCACCATCTTCATTTTGCCCGCTTCCTTCCCTCCCTTACCAGAAAACTTCCCACAGCTTATAAAGTTTCAGGTTTCCCCACTTCTGCAGCAAAAATAAATGAGGGTTGGTACTAGCAAGATGAGACACAATTGGAAGCTGCAATACAAATTGGCTTGAAGCCCACAAATGAAGAGAACAATTTAATCAGCTCAATCTAAAAAAGCTTTTCTCTCAAGCGATGGCTCGAAAGCTGCCAAGTGAACAGTTAAAAAGAAAAACTAGGGACAGGTCTCTGAGTGGGCTTGAGGTCCTAGACACCTTTCAATCTCAAAATATCCAGCCCTATCCCCATAGCTTCCAAAAGCCTTTCAGACAAACTTGATTTACATTAGTGGAATTTTTCAAAATGTCTCTGCATCATAATCTCACTTAAGGTTACCAATTTGGAAAATTCAAATCATCCCACGATACAGATACCTAAACCTGGGATGAAAACTCTCAGAACAAAAACTACCAAGCTATTCAACTACTTTGTGCTATGTTTCAATAGGAGGAAAGGATCTGTATTACATTTGTGATTCAGATTTTAACTACAATGTTAAAGAACTGCCTTTTCTTAAGGCTGGAAAACACGTCTTTCTACATAGTCAATCTGGACTGTTCCAATTACCACTAACATCCTGAATCAATTCAGTTTAAAAAATATATTCCCCAAGCATTAACATTATTCACTAACTGATGCATCATTTCCTTGCAGCAAATATCCAGGTCAATTTCCACACAATTAAAACTTTGAAAAAAAAATTGATAAGATTAACTTCCCCTTTTATCTTTTCTCAAGACTTCTAGAGTTTGTGCAGGAATCATGGACCTCTTACATCACCACAATTAATTGTCTTGAAAGACAATGCCTGCTGCATTCCATGAAACACCTCTACCTGCTTGCAATGATTTGGGATAAAGACTATAGCTGATATTAACGCAGAATTTTCACATTTAATAAAAGTTAAATAACCGGGGTGCTAATAACTCAAAATTTGTACAAACAGGAATGGATATACTTTGAGCAGTGAACAAGTTGAGATGTTTGTGAAGATCCAGATTTTGCAGAGCTGCGAATCACATCACAACAATTAGTCAACTTTGGATGATAATGTTTAAGTTCAACCTGAACATGCTAACTTTTCCCACGTAGGCAGAAAGCTTTAAGAACTTTCTGCTGACATTTAAGACTATATCTAAATAACCCAAGAATATTTTAAAAATGGCAATGCATGTTAATTTAAGTAAACACTGCATATCAGTGTGGGATTCTGCATTGGTCTTGCTCCTAAAATAATAAAAACTAATGAATGTTGATAGAAGGCATGTTTAGAAAAAAACCAATGTATAAAATGTAAGAACATTAGACTATTACTATTTTCTACACTAATACTATACCATTAGTATATTACTATTTTCAAAACAATGCTCTGTTCTTCAGTTAACCATTGAAATAACGCACTGAAGTGCATTGAATGAGACTTGTGACAAAACAAATAAGAAATATTCAATAACAATTTAAAAAAATCTGAAACATGGCTAGAGTGCTCAAATTAAAACTCTTCAGCAGCCAGATTTTGAATCCTAGAGCAGGAATTAATCACCATAAAAGATACTCATCCATCTACAAAACCATCACCAAAAACAGAATTAGGATTAAACTTCTTCATGCAAAATATATCCACACTTCCCAAAAAGCAAGTCACAGGCAGGCATTGTGAAGGCTGCTTTCACATCAAGTGAGAAATTTGTTTTAAGATCTGTAACTTATTACTGTTGCTGAGGCAGAAAAGGGCTCATACGCACACAGGGCTCCTGCACACCAGTAAGTATGCAACACAAAAATGCCTGTTAAACTTTTCTAAAACAGCTGATTCACATCTCATCTGCCTGCAACATCTCTAATTTAGATTTAGAAAATATCCAACTCTCTTCAATAAAAGGAAATGCATGTCTCCTGTCTAGACATCCAATTTAAAAAGAGAGCAATGCTTTTTGGATTTCTATTAAAGAACACATATAACAGAAAGTTCTTTGATCTAAAATTTTTGAAACTCACACAGTAGTTTACTCATGAAACTAAACCTGTAAATACAAACCAACTATTTATTTTCCCTTCAACAGCAACAGTAATTTTAATGACCTGTTTCATGTAAAAATGCCACATAATCCTATATTGTAGGCTTCAGCTGTTCACGGTTACATAAATATTTATCCCAATTAATTTATTGTGTGTTGTTAACTTTTTTTATATACAGTATTTAAAATTCTTACTTTTGTTCTAGAACTGAGATTTTTCCAGGAAGCCTTTTGATGGAAAGTCATGGTTTCATGAAAAGCACTTCAAACTGCACAAATCTCTGCAATGCTACAACATGCCTGGATTTTAACACTCTGCTGGCAGCAGCTGGGGTTACCTCAAGGCTGACATGTTAATACCAGCATGCATTTGCACTCGGGTTGAGAAACACGAACTCTCAGCTTTGAAGGGTTAAACAAGGAAAAAAGTAGGCATTGCTTGCCAAGGGACTACCTGAAAAGCAGCAATTCCTATGGCTGTGCTTTTAACCCTGACTTCTCCATAGCTGCAGAGGGGCACAGGCAACACAAGGTTAACAGATAAAAGCCATTGACACTGTCAGAATAATTTGGATTTTTTTTCTTTTTTTTTGCAGAAATGAACAAAACAAGAAACCTACAGTTTGAAACTCTCCTGAACTGTACATCCCCACAGCACTGAAATCTAGTTGATAATAACATTCCCTAAATTAAGCAATCTGATCAAGATAATGAACAATCAAATCATGAAACTCAGGGCAGCAGGTGGAAGCTACACATCTGTTTGTGCGTTTACTGGCTTGGGCTTTTATGAAAGCACAGAAGTAAGAATACGACACACCAGGACTGTTGCTTCAAGCTTATGCTTCAGAAAAGTAACATTAATAATAGAAACAAAGTAATTTACTGACTTCTCCAACAACAGGAAGATAACCCAGCAGTTCTAGACCATGACATTATTGCAGATCAACTTTCACAGAATTTTTTTTTAGCAGCTCCTTTAAGTTTTTAATATCATATTTATTTTTCATTTTAATGTACCTACTGAATTTATGCAAAGTTCAAGGAAAAGAAGAAATATTTTTAATTTGTACTCTCCAAGTGTTATTTTTGAGAAGACAGCTATGTTAGCATACATATTTACTTTCAACTGGAGCATATTAACACTGAAAAGTATTTTTATTCTACAGTAAGGAACACAGGAATCCAGGAACTAGTTTTCCCTTTAGCAGATTATCCAACTACAACTGACGTATAAGTACTCGGCAAGGGAGTTGTGGTGTAGTCCCAAGTCAGTAAATTTAAGAGCAAGTCATTCACCACATTTATTACAACAGTTTTGTCTTCATAAAATTGTTTTGCCAATAAATCTGATAAAACAAAGCTCAAACTAGAGACAAGCTGTTTTATAAAATATGAATCGTGGGATATATTTTAGGAAAATGAAATCTCCCCACAAGGGACCTGTCAAATATGTAATTACTTTAAAAGCATCTTAAATGTTTCTAAAACTATATATGGCACGTAAACTAGCCATTTTATTATTAAGACCATACTTGGGTAAAGCTTTATGCAGTATCTGTTTCATTGCTGGTTACCAGATGAGTTTCCTTAAGACACAGCACAACAAACACTCTAAGGACTGTTAAAAATGGCAAATTTCCGAGGATCTTTGTGGTAAGAATGAAAAATACCACTCAAAGATTAACATAATTCTGGCCACAGATATGGATCTTGCTGGAAGAATTTTCCTAAGTCTAAAGTGTTCTTTGCTGCTAGAAATAAAGCAAATAAACCAGTTACAACAAGAGAAAAAAAAAACAAAAACAAAAAACAGACACAACCACCCAATCAAAAAAACTCAATCTTGCAACCAACACCAATCACCTACACAGAATGGGAGTTAGAATCATTCTGTTTTATCCCCATACTAGCCAGAGTTTATGTTCTCATGCATATATCAGATATTATTCAAAAGTGCTTGTAATACAGCCACTTTCATAGCCTAACTTCAGAAGTGTTTTGCCGTAAAAACAAAAAAAAAAAGAAAAACAATAGAAAAACCTCCAACAAAACAAAACCAAATGGTTTAGAAAATTCAGTTAAAAAGGTCTGTCCAACAACTTCCTACCTTTTACAGGAGCTAGATCAGGTAAGAATACCAAGTTGCATTTTCAGGCAAACACAACTGCATAGCAAAAAAGTTTTCTCTTAATTGAAGCTGTCCACAACTTCTAACCATGAGACAGTCATTTAGTTTAAGTGGTATTCATGCAGAAAGACCTCTGATATTTTAAAAATTATAAAATTATCTCCTGATTTAGAAAAAGACTACCATTTATCATGGTGTCTCCCCAAAACTACTAGGATTATTACGTGGCATAGAAACAGCTCGACTCTTGGGCTAGTTAGGACTTTCCTGACAAAGCTTTTACAAGGAAAACTCCAGGTAAATCAAACTTTTCATGGGAACACACGAGGCAGAACTTTTACTAAGAAAAACATGGTGGTTTGTTGAGAACATGGGCTTTTGCTTTGAGTGTCCAGCCCTCCGAAACCTTTGGGGGAGCATTTGTATATGGTCTTTACAGACAACCAGTAAACACAATATTTCCTTATTTAATCTGAGCAACTAGTGCAAGAAAAATAATTTGGATGATTAGGTGAAAATTTGTTTCAGAGATCCACTTGTCAGAGAGATGAGGACCAAACTGAGAGTTTCACTGAGCAGATAAGAAGCAAATATATTACAATTTTAGATGCCTGCAAAGGAAAAATAAAAAAAGAGAGAACTGATTCTTATCAAGTTGATTAAATCACCTTAAAGTGGGTTGCCCCCACTTCAACAGCCGGAAGCTGACAAATTTCACTTTGCATACGAGCTATATCACAACACAAGCAAAAACATTTAAGCATAAAAACAGAGAGGATGCTACCATCTACATCATTCCTTGTGGTTTAATCAAGTTTGATTCATGGTTACTCTCTGCTCCAACCCAAGCCCTGGTGTAGATGTAGTTACAGACTAATGAGATGCTGTAAGAGATGCTTCTGTGATTTAAGGTGGCCATTTCTTAGGTGAACTTTCTCAGATGAATACACTGTGACAGCAATTAAAGTCTAAATTGAGCAACTGCACTCAAGCAGGTCTAGGATCTTGTCTTTTCGGATTACCAGCTAGAGATTTCAACTACTACCAAAAAAAGTATTTATTGCAGTGTTGTCTCTCTAATATACAATTCTATACTCCTTCTGTACAGATCTTCTCTAATAAATAACTTTAAATTTCTTTTGCATAGATCTGTGAACAAATTGACCTTGCAGACTTGCAAAAGCCCCCTCCTTCCTGATGACAGTCAGCCAACACAACCTACTTGAAGCCTCAACATTCCCTGTTGTCGCGGGCTCTTCATTCCCATAGCTCACAGGAATTTCCCAGGCTTATAGAAGAAGCATACCCACATGGATGTGCTGCCAAATCAAGGGAAAGTGCTGAGCATACATTTTCAACACAAGAGGCACAGTACAAACAGCAGTCTTAGACTTTCACACCCACCATTGCGCTAAGGTTTTCCTTAAAACCTGTAAATGTAAGCATATGGAAGGTGACAACAGTGCTGAAGATAAAGGTTTATTAAACAAAATTGTTGCATATAAGAAAAAAGCTTTTTTTTTTCAATCACACCACATTCGCCTGTTAAGCACAGAGAATATTTGACTGTGATAGGTTTATTCTAAGTGTTTTCACTTAAAGACCACAACTCTCTTCAAATACTTGAAAGATAAAACATCACTTTCGCTGTTTTAACTTTAGACTACCTGTTACCACAGAAACTGCTACTCAGTTAGCAAGAGAAAATAGCTTTAAACAAGTCAGTAATTCAGCAAGAGAAAATAGCTTCAAACAAGTCAGTAACTGTTTAGAGCAAAAGATATCTCCCATCTTTGCGGGGGCTTGTGGCAGGGAGTGCCACAGAGGGGAACAAATTAAAGAAGATAATGAAGATGCTCACAATGCCTTATTTTTCGTGGATTAAGGGAGTAAAAGAGAAAGCTGAAACTGTGACAAAATTCCAAAGTCCAATTTATTACAGAAAGGTGCATGAACCAAGGCGATGCCACACAGTGGTACAATATCCTAAGTAAAGAAACGTGGCTAAATCCAGAGAGCAGTTCATGCTGTTCACTACTCACAGCAGTTCTGATGCTCAGAGGACTCACATCCACTAGGAAAGGACAGAGCTGTCATTCCATAATTCCTCACATACACACACAGGCAAGAGAAGAGACAAAAACACGGAAGAAAAAGGCTGGACAGCTGACGCTTTAGGATTTCCAAAGGTAGCCTCTATCCCCCAACCATTTTTCACTCTAACTGGAATCTTTCAACATCCGTTAAACTCAAAATAGTACACTCAATATGTCCTCAACTCAGTATAAAGCGTTTCCAAGTTGGAAACAGACCTCTGGGATAAAGCAAAATGAAAAAAAGATGTGAGAAACCAAATAATGTGGCATCACTCCATTCATCATCCCATTATAGTGAAAAATACACAACTTGTTAGAAACATCAAGGGACAAACACAAAAGAAATCTTGCGTACAAAAAACCAGTAAGAATACATTAGACTGTAGAAGCCTATTTCATTCTGCAAGTTTATTTTCCTTTTAACACACATAAGCCAGCCTTACTGTGAAACTACCATCTGCTTTTCCAAAACTCTTTATCCTTCGGTGCTGTGTTTTACAAAATGCTATCAATAACTCCTTTCAGGACATGATTTCAACACAAGAATTCAAAATTATTTGAATAAAACCAAAACTTACATAGCTCAACTTGTGCAATGAGGTTCAAGGTTTTCTAACATATAACTAGTCAAAGCAGTACTCAATTATGGTATGAAATTTAAATCAGAAAAACATTTTCAACTTACAAGATCTGAGTCAGTTTTTAGGTATTATTTGTACTAATTCATTAGGATCCTGTCTGCTGCTTTGTCTAATTAAATGCTTGCCATTTATATTTCTGCAAAGCTTCTACAATAAATGAATTTATCAGCTACAGCCTGCGCTGTCCTGACCTATCCATATCATATCAATTGCAAGCAAAAACAATGGAAACCAATCAGACAACAGTAACCAGCATACCAGGACTTTCATTCCCAGGCAAGGCTGGAAAAATAACAGTCAATAGTGGCAAGGCAACAAACACAGACTGTTCACCTGATGCTTGATCATACAGTAAAAATCCACCATGTTATATTCTTGAGCTGGTATAAGATACATTTTGTACCTAAAAGTTAACTACAAGTTCTTCCATGAACACCTGCTAACAACTCACAACAGAAAATCAGTCCACACAGCCAGCACTTCCAGAAAATATGAGGCTAAATTAAATCTCTGGATCCAGCTAGCTGCAATTTACAAGTCTTTACAATACACCCAAAAAATTACATGCCTTCTTTATTTAAATACTGTTTTACATTTTATCTTACTCAAAAGTCTTACTATCAAACCAAATAAAATGAAAAAAAAAAGTCCTCAAATCCCCCTTTCCAATCTCGAGATTAAAAGCTGTGAGTTGGTCTGATGAATGGCTGTGACCCAAATCAAATCTTGGGGAAGGTTTGCTATTATGGGAGGCAAGGAATCTTACCAAGGGAAAAAAATTGGCTATTACTCTCCTATCACAAGTTTTACACAATGATATTTTTCTCTGTATTTATCAATATTCCCTTGTTCTGTTACACCAATCCTTTACTGTGAGAAAAGCAATCTTTTCAAGTGAAATTGGAAGGTCTCATTTTTAAATGGGTGTTCCTTTCAGACAACAGAACAGTTTTCAGAATACTTCCATTTCTAAACTAATAGTTATACACCTTAAAATATACCTTTGCAAGTCTTGAAGCCCCAGCTTCTTACAGAGACTATGAGAGTCAAGCCTAAAATCAGTTTTAATTAACTTTTTTAAAAATGCTTTCTAGCACTGGTGACATTTTCCGGGACGTCTCACAAATTATCCAGAGCAAGTTTCTTTGCTTTTGGCAATATTGCAAGATTAGGAAAACTATTAAAACTTTCAGGTTTTTAAATAACAATCAGGAATTCAACTGGCTTTTTCCCCTGGGGGAGCAAAGTTATTAATAATTCAGTAGCCCTGCTATTGTATTTCTGATTTCATACCTCTAGTAAACTGACCCATGAACTTTGGGTGTTGTACATTCCCAGCCTTAGTAATGTAACTTTCAACACCTCAGTCAATGGTCTTAGCTAAGGTAGGTCCTTAAATCAAAGTATTTTTATTTAACAAAGGTCTTCCAAAAAAGCAAAAAGAAGCTATGGATACTTTTTTTTAAAGATATGCACATTAATATTAAAACCTTTGCCCTAAAATACTACTGTCATTATAAAATACATGCTCATTATAATGACTCAACCCCTCTCTTCTTATTTGAAGAAGGTGTTACCCAACCACTTGAACCTACAGCCTGCCCCCATAAGACTGAACAGGTGGTCAAAGCCCTAATTTTGCTTCCCTCTTCTGTATATTTGGAAACCATTAAAATAAACTGTGAACAAAAATATCATTAAGAGTACCAGACACCTGCCATTAAAAAACTTGTTCTGAGTTAGTGTAGCAATGCCACCAGGAGCTCTTCAAACTTGGCTAGCTTACCTCTAAATTTTGTTTGCCTCTGTTGAAGAGTGGGAAATTACTATTTCCAAGGGAAAAAGAAAAAAAAGGGAAGGGGGGAAATACACTGTTTTGTGCCTGTAGAGATAGAGATATTCTTAACAGCTCTGGTGTGAAGATCCAGCTTCAAAGATAAATCTGCTTGAATAACTAATTTGCTTTAATTCTTGCATGCTGCTGGCTGTAGGACAACCTGCTGTGGGACACTGCTAATTAGAGTGCAGTGTTTGGTTAAGGTAGATTAATTGACCCTCACAGGAAAGGATAAAACAAATCACTGCCTGAATTCCTCCCCCTCAAACACGCACACCTTATCTGTAATAATTAATAATAAGAATGAAATATTTCTGAGTAATAGACAACTCATGTGCTGCTTCGCACATTTTAGCCAAGGCAGACAGATTTTTAGAAGGGTTTTTTGTCTGTTTTAATTTTCATACAATTTAAATATATATACCAAAGTGTATCCATGTAATTAAAGCCCTTGGAAATTAGTTGTACTACCAGACTCAAGTCTGCAAAAATTAAAGCAGGACACTGTTGCTAGATATTTGAAAGGCTGGAAATCCTAAAAAACTGGAGGAAGCTTCTAGCTGGACACCTAGGATTTTATTGAAAACTTTCCACAACAGCAGCTTCTTCAGCAGATGCACAGAGAATATTTACTTCACTTGAATTTACTACACTTGTAAAATAGAATAACAAGTTCTTACAAAGCTGAAAGCAAGTTTAAATAGAAAATCTGGAAGAAAAACAAACTTCCTAATCTATTAAACATAACTAGAGATAATCTTGCACTTGATGGCAGGAAGGTTTCCACTCTGAACACCTTTCAAAGGTGCAGAGAAAGGAAGCAAGCTATGAAAGAAGCCTCTGCTTATCTCATTTAAAGCCACTGACGATTGGCTGACAGGTGGTATCTTCCCTTTCTGTTGTTTTTGGTTGCAGCCCAGCTCCCAAGCTGAAAATCCCATCTTCACTCCTCTCCCCCAGGAGAATTAAAACCGCTTTAAGTAAAAAGGTTTCCCACCGCTGGTGCTTCAGTCAGTTGAACTGAGTACAGGTTGGCCCCAGCCACAGGAAAATATTACCACACAGTAAACAAGAAAAGGACTATTAATTCATAATGCTAAGAATAATAAAACCATATCTGTATATAGATATCGGTATATATTTCAAGAAGAGTAACATTCTCATGGTTAAGAGAAGTAATACCAAAGGTAACACACAACCTATATTTAACCTATATTTAATAGTCAGCATGTTTCATAATGTATAGGCTTTGAAAATTAACTCATTTTCTAAAGGACTGAAGTGTATAGAAATACCATCAAAAGCCAACAAGAATAATTATCTGACTTTAAAATCAAGGGCCCCTGGCACCCCGACTTTAAGGAACAGATATTCCACTTTCTCCCCCATATAACCCCTGGGTGGATAAGGGGAAAGTAAGGTACAGGCAGCACAGAAGGACCTGTTGGCATTTATATCTGGAAGAAAGCATGTCCATAAACCGAGACACTTTTGCCCATAACAAGACTCCTAGTTCATCACAACTAAAAATTTTTCTCCTATGGAAAAGCTTTGAACGAACCCTATTTTAGTTCACTCAGGAACAATTCCAGTTCTAAGGGATTTCAAAGTAGTCTTCAAAGACAAATTAAATGCTTTGTGCATGATGGGAAAGTATTTGAGTGAAGGAAGCCCTCAACACTTTCTGAAAAGCCATAGATTTTATCTTTACAGTTAATATAAGTGTGGTTTTGCCCATCCTCAAGTGTTTAAATTATTCTTATAAACTGTGGCAAGCAAACTGATGTCACAAACCTGCAGCAAATGTACTTCACTTTTACACTCCGTTTTGATTATACTGCAGACCACCCTTTTTAAAACTGCACCGGTACTACCAAAACCAAGCTCAAACAACTAAGAACCACTCATCTGACCCATATCTTCAGTGTTTAAAAAAGGATGAGAGCTTACATACTCAAAATACAGTTGCAAAAAGATTTGCAAATGCTTTTCTTGTGCCACATTACTCAGGCCTGTCTGGACATTGGACAAAGTTGGTCATTCTCTGAACTGCTTGCAAAACTTGCTTAAGAGCCCGGAAAAAAATTTGTTGAGAAAATAACCCTAAAAAAAGATTTAAAAAATATACTTAAAAAGCCCATTCTAAAAAACATCACAACAGCACTCACAAAAGTCTCCCACCGTCGACCTACTGTATTGTCTGGTGGAATCTGACATTTTTTCTCTAGAGCCAGTCAATAACAGGAACTCAATCATAAATGTCCCGCTTTCCGGTGAACACGGCAGCCTCAGCTGCGCAGCCTAACGAGCCAGGGGCACACCAGTTTCAGCAACAGCTGGAAGAAAAGTCCGCCAGAGAAGGTTAAAAGTTTTTTGTTTTTAATAAAACCAGAATTCTTTCTTTGTTAAACGAAAAAAAAGTCAGTCCGCAAAACCCCAAACAAACCATGCTCCTGATTCTCCCAATATTACAAAAAAAGGCAGAATAGAGCAGGGAAGAAGGGCAGAGAAGAACAAAGAAGGGCAAAAAATGGGCAAAGAAGGGTGAGAAACAAAGAGAAGAATGGAAGAAAAGAAAGGCAGAGAAGAGTGGAGATGACCTCATGTAAAAGAAGGGCAAAGAAAAAGCAGAGACAGAGAAGTTCCAAGAAGTTCAAAGAACTTCGAAGAAAG
Source organism: Cnemophilus loriae (assembly GCA_013397755.1). Lineage (NCBI taxonomy): Eukaryota > Metazoa > Chordata > Aves > Passeriformes > Corvidae > Cnemophilus > Cnemophilus loriae. The sequence goes on from VZTF01009676.1 coordinate 1,038,008, forward strand.
TCAAGGAGGACCAGGGATGACCCTTATTGCAGATGCAGCTCTTCTGCTAAGAGTTCTTGTACACAGAGCACCACACACATATCTGGTGCAAGTTACCATGCTAACAGGAACATACTTACATGATTTTGGAAACTACTAGCTTTTCAAACTGAAAGGAAACTAGAAACAGCTAATTTTCCATTAGCCTAAAGACATTGCTACTATAAAAAATGGTAATCATTTTGTAATATTTTCTCTTTACTATTCTTCTTACACCTTTTTAACTCAATTGTGTTTTCACATGGTTCATTAAGCAGAATCATCCATTTATTGGCTTTTGACAGGAATCCTGTAACATTCATGGGGAAAATGGAGTATTGTTGGAGGAGCAGTAATACATAGCTCACTCTGTGTATACCATGTGTGTAAGAATTACTTAAGATCTGAATTAAGAAAGCCTTTATATGAAGCTCCCTCCCCACAAAAAAAAAAAAAAAAAGACTTGCTATGAATCTAAATAGCTAGAATTCTGACTCCTATTAAAAATGAAAAATAATCGGTAACTTTAACATGTGCATAAGTTTTGGTATTAAAGATGTCATTTTAATGATAATTAAAGCACTGAGATCATTTCCTATGAAAAAGCTGTTCAAGTTTATTAGTTCAGTGGAGAGTTTTCAATCTCAATCTTAAACTGAGAATCAAGATTTAGAGCAAAGGCATTTTCTGTGGTTATACAAAGTCTAACTCACACTCAACATATTGCAGTCACTTGGTTCAACATAATAAATCTACAAGAAGTTTCTGAACAGTATCAAAACTGATTAGACACCTGTACACACACCTCATTTCATTTAGATTAGAAATGCCTGTAGCAGCCCAGAGCCCTCAAATATTTGTGTGGCTAAAATCCGAGCTCATTTAAAACAAGATCATTTTTGACAGACACCTTTTTGATTAGTATGAGTTCTCTATTTCACATTTGTCAGCTTTCAGTGATTGTTGAGAGGGGTTCAAATCCCCATCTCCATCTGCACACAGTTACAGTGAAATAAGCAATGGCCACCACATACGTCAATTTTAACCTAAAAAAGTAAGTTTTTGTTTTGTTACTAAGATGTCAGCTCAATGCTTCAACTGAAAGTTGGGCATACTTGTGGGTGAAGACATGTCCATACATCACATTTCATTGAGGCTGATCCCTGTGGGCTCCCCTCATCCTCCCACTTGACATCAGCCCAGTACCCAAAACAGTGAAACACAGCTCCATCCACTTCTGGCAGGGAAAGTTTCAGAAGGAGGCATTTGTCTTATCATAGTGCTCTGGAGCAAAATATTGTACTTTCAACCAAAATAATACCGTAGGCTACAACCTCAGGGAAACAGATCCCAGAGGATGACATGGAAGGGAGAAAGACCCTGTAGATCACCCCCCACAAACCAGGACTGTCTCGCTGACCAAGGCTTTCCAAGGAAACTGGACAAAGGCTCTAATTTCTTTTCTCAAAAAATTAAGGAAAGAATAAAGAGCAAGCACCAAGATGCATTTAATACCTCCCTCATTGCTGAGGGGATGAGAATGGAGACAGGTAAGCTGAGGGAGAAAGCCTCAGCTAGATTCAACATCCACCTCATGGAGGAAGAAGTCCACCTTAGTTGGAGACTGCCAGAAAAGAGGGTCCTCAAATTTTGGAGACAGAGAAAAGGAATTACACTGTCTTTCTACTCTTCTCACATTTGTTTCCAAAGCGGCACTTCTCAGCTCCTCATCCAACACTAGCACCACGTACAGTGGCCCCAACACCCTCTATCGTCAAAGCACTCCTGGCTGCTTCAGGTCCTGCTTCTCACGTGGTTTTTCCACACCTTTTCCTCTCTCTCATTAATGAAAAGGCTAGATAGTGATTAAGGACTGAATCTGGCCAACACACCACGTAAGCAGCAGCCTGCAAAGCATTAGGTACTTTGCAGATATCTTATTTGGCACAGAATATTTTTTGTCTTTTCATAATTATGTACAAGTTGCTTTAAATAGTTAATAAATGGGCACTCACTATTTCTATTTATCTAGGATTTTAAGAGTCACTTCCAGATTTAATTACACCAGTACTGGTGGCTTTCGCTATCCATGTTTACAATATATAAGAATGAGTGATTTTGCATTCTCAAAATTCGAAGGTATCAAGAGAAGATACCCAGAAAGAATACCCATGTATTACAATTGGAAGAAATCAAACATTTCCAACCTATTTATGTTCACAACTGAAAAGGTTAGCACTAAGAACCCCAACACACAAGATGTCAGTCATTGTACTGCAGCACAAAGACTGAATTTGGCATCATACTCCTACACAGAACTGAAGGAAGGTTATCACTGTAGCACATGCTGTACTTGTGGAGCCTTTATACTTGAACTGTGATAAACAACGTCTGTTTAATTTTTTAAATAGTTCAGATATAGCAATAAGTAATTGTTTTTTAACAATAAAAGAAATTGTCACAAGCCGTTAACGCGAAACCAAAAAGTCATATGAACAGCCTATCCCAGGCAACTTTCTGATGGAAAGACTGCTGCTCCATTTTAAACTTCAATTAAAACACAGCATCAGTCAGTCACAGCATATCAAAGATTTTTAAAGGATGAATTTGAACACATAGGCTATTCATTTGATTGAGACATACATACCTGTCTCCACAGTGACAAGCCACACAGAACTTGAAGGGTTTGGTTTTCAAACTAATAACTAAGAAGGTGTCCTTATACTGTCAAATTCAAATGGCAACAAAACACTAACTCACTTCAAATATAAAACTCCACACTTTTGATACCAGAATTAGCATCCTGCAGTTAATCTCTTCTAAATAGACCAGAAATTGCCCTTTGCTTCTCCACATACTTCATAGATTTCACTAGCACCACAAAAACGGTCCAGAATTCTTCCTAGTTCCACTGCTCTGCCAACTCAGCTGCACTGGTCCTCACGACAGCTGTCCTCTGCCCTCTCTCCTTGACTACCACCTCGACTCAGCCAACATCCAGAACCAACTTCTTTGCCCAGCCTCTTGTTTAACTAGATCCTTGGTGGGGTTTTCACCATCTACTTCAGCAGATGACTGCTGCCTCGGTTTTATTTCAAAAGTACCACTTCCCATTTCTCTTCTACGTAATGCTGTTCTACTTCTAATTGCCCTCATTTAGATTACAGCACAGTTCTGCCTTCTGACCCAAACTACCTAGAACACCAAAAACCAAAATAGGTGCTCTTAGATTTCACTTCTGTTTCCCAGTCTCATCATAGCTTACTGAGGAAGAGAAATTCTGTCAAGCCTTAGCTCTGATAGCCCAGAAAGTACTTCACAGACCCACAAGGATGCTGAGTCTCACAGAAGAAAAAGGTTATAAGGACTGGAACACAGTCGGCACGGAGAGAAAGCCTTTTCAGGAGTCTGACAAACAAGACCACAAAGTCCCTATTTGTCTGCATGAACAGACTTTTCAAACACTTTATGAACATAGCCAAATCAGAGATAAAAATCTCTTGTCCCAGAAAAGACCTCGAGACCATGCTCCAAATCACTTGCTTCCCCCTAAAGTGATACAAAGATTATGTGCCACTGTAAACACCCTCTCTCTTCCTCACACTGTTTTCTCTCATAGTTGGTTCATTCAGATTGACATGTTATGAAACAGACAGTCAATGCAGGAAATTTTAGGATCCACTGTAAAAGCCTGGCAAGAAAAACAGAAGGCTAAATGGGACAGTCTTATAACAGGAAGTTTCTAGGAAATGGTGCTATCAAACTCACCAGTTGTGGTGGTAGCAGAACCCTACAGAACATCCCCAATGCTCTGCATCAACACCACATCGTGTTGCCAAACATAACCTGTGTTAACCATTTCTTTCTTCCCTGAAGCACTAATTCAGACATCAGCAATTCAAGCTGTTTAGTGAAAAGCTGTGTTTAACAAACAGAATACACAGAAGCAATGACTAACTTTAAGCAGTAACTCTTGTCAACAAACAACACAAATGTTCCAGCAGTTCCTTCTAGACCTTCCAAATTATAAAGTACTTCTTTATTTTGTCTTCTCCACTCTCAGTTTCAGTGCCAGTTATTCATAAGTAAACCCTCCTCCCCGAGAAACTGAGGAGGAACAGAAAAGTAGCTCAGTTCACATGAGAAATCTGAAAATCCAAATGCCAGTGCTGTAAAATATGTAGCAATTGAACTCATAAGAGCACTGAAAATCATCCAAGCATATGTAAGAACACAAGGATTTCATCCTACTCACATTAATTTCCTTCTTAAAAAAACCCCTATAAATAAAGTTTTCTCTCTTTGTTAAGACAACATAGCTTGAATCTCTGTAACACATTTTCTACAATAACCACAGTGAATATACTTTTTGCCAAAAAGCAGAAACATTTCTATTCTTCATCAGAGTCCAAGACTTTTTAAAAAAGGCTGCCACTATGCCAAAGTAATACATACCTTCTGCAACAACCTATTTCACATCCAGATGAACAAGATACATATAAAATTTTCAATAGCTAACATTTAGCAAATGACTTGAAATGTTCTTTCCAGAAGATAAGTACAATTTTCTGCTGGAACAGAAACCTTATCGCCTCCTGAAACTACACTCAGATGCAATAGTCCCACAGCTCCTCATGGGTGGAAGAAGTATGTAAATCTGTGCACATCTGGACATGCTAAATCATTAATAGAAAAGAACCAAATTGTTGTTGGCTAGCTTTGTGGCTTTTTTAAGCATGCAAAAAAGTCATGTCTGGGAATAAACTTCACAACTTCACAAGTCTCAGAGCAGGACAGATAGAAACATCATGAATTACTTTGCTCGTTGCCCAGCGCTACATCACCACATAGCACTCCAGCTGTGACACAGTAGAGTTCTGTCTAGAAAGACACATACTTCATAACTTCATATCTGGAGAATCAAGAGCCCATTGAGGAGTTTTCCTCCCTTCCCACTCAGCTTGGGAAGCTGAAGGGCTGACATCAGCCGTAAAATTAGCCATCAGTTTCTCTGAGACCGTGGAAAGGGAGGTGGGGAAGTGGTGGCAGCTACAGCTGCTCAATGACAGTGCTTCTGGCAACAGGTTCTCTAATAACCAAAACCTAAGAGCACAGGAGGTAGGCGGCTAATTTTCATACAAAACAGATAAGGTCCAAATCAGAAAAGACACAGCAGGAAGAAAGATCTGAGGAAAAAGAGGCAGAAAGCTTATACACTGGAGGGACACCGTTTCTTGCTGCTTAAAAATACAGCCTTTCACTTGTGATAAAAAGTTCAGGTTTAGGCATGACCAGATCTTTCCTGCAAGCACGGCCATGCATTTGCAGCACATTGGGAAGTGCACTTACTCAAGTATTATCTTCAGCCAGAATAAGGTATGCAGCCACCCTTTAAAAGCCTGCTTTCAAACCAAGGAATGAACAAAGCAAAGACAGTAACTGTGGGCAAGTGATTTCTTTCAAGGCACAAAAAAACATAAGGAGGCCTGAAAAACATAAGGATTGTTATGACCAAGTTTGTGTATATTGTATCCTCTCTTATGGACTATGAAAGCCTAGGGGCTTTACTGGATACAAAACACCAAGAAAGTTATTATTACTTGATTTTCCCCCTTGTTAAAAAACCTCCCCCATCGATATTTGCTTCATGTGAAGGGCTCATCTTCCTTTTCAAGGCAACCCAGCCAGACCCACTGTCTCCATCCTCCAGGTGGAAAACTTTGCTGTGCCACCGAAGCACAGCCCTGCATGCAGGTGGGGAAAGGGGAGAGCAGTACAGTGCTACTGCATCATCAGTCTTACAGGGAACAGGAGCCTAACCTCCACTGAGTATCTGTGCTGCATCATGCTGCAGGAGAAAAAAAAAAAAAATCAAGATGGAAAAATGGAAAGTACTCTCTCCTGATTTTCACACCAACATGAAATAAAGTTCAAAAAATGAAGAACAGCCATTACAGGACTTCTAGGTCACAAGTCTCCTGTCCCTGGCAGGGAAAGAAGGGAAACAGAGGCCCATTCCTGTTCTAAACAGTGCACTGCATTCAGATTTTGGATTTTCTTTTTCTCCATACATCATTTAGCCCTGTCCATTTATGGCAATATTTCAACTTGATTCTTCACACATACAAAGTTTCTTTTCCCATCACAAAGAAACCTGACGAAAGTTTCCTTGCCCATCTCAAGCTTCACTGCATTTAGGAGTTTCCAGTGAAGGAGGAAAGAGCATGGACCCAACTTATTCCTCTTCAAACTCCATTCTCAAGAGTTCTAGACACCCAACAAGGTCCTCTCACAGCTGCCTGGAACAGAAGCTCTTCTTGAAAGTGTTTAAGGAAGTGACACAAAGCACCTTCTGTCTGTACAAAGTCTCATTACTTACTGAAACACTCACTACAAAGCTCAACCACCAGTGTTCATAATTCGTCATAAGGAATTTACAGGAAAGAGTTTAAAAGCAGAATCCTAAAAACAGCCAGGTACAGCTGAGGTACTGAGCATGATGATGAAATCATGGTAACAAAACAACACCTCCTGCAAAACAACCAAGGAATCAAGTCAGAATTTAATGACACCAATCCAGAACTGCTGATGCAGAGCAGCAATATTTACCTTAAGGCAGCTTGTCATGTTTCAACTTTAACCACTACTTCAGGAGCATCAAGTTTATCCACAACATACAGCAAACACCGAGACAAAGCGATTCATTTATTTAAACCCATAAACAAGCTTTCTTGAAACATACTTTTTTTGTTCATTAACAACACACAGTTTCACTCTTGCACGCTTCCACTGAAAGGAGCCATCCTACCTTTATCCTCCATTCCCACTGCCAGCTATACGTTCCTGCCGTTTTCCCAGCACCCAGTTAACCTGTGTGGCCAACCAAGGTGACCTACACCTGAAGACCAGCCAAAAACCCCTGAAAGAAGGTTTTCAGCTGGAGCAAATTTTAGGAGTCCTCATCTTTTCCTGGCTCTTAGTTTACTAGGAATCTTCAGCATTGAACACATATAATCTTCCATTTCCTGCCCTAGACATAGATGATACAAAACCACCTCTCATGAGCTGAGGATTTGATTTGGTTGGACTCGACAGCAGCAATGCTGACAGCCCATTGAAACAACCAAAACTAGAGGCAGGAGAATCAGAAGCTTTAAATTTATAATTTCTCCTTCTCACTTTCTAGTTCCCCCCCTCCTCACCTCCCCAACATTTCCACTGGATTAGTCAGCCTTTTGCCTCATAACTAACGAACTAAGTGTGACTAAATGTATCAATAAGATAGCAAAGTTAGGAGTGTTAGTTCTGCAAGGCTGATCTCCTTGCTAATTAAGCCATTCTTCCAACAAAATCTCTTAAAAGCCAAGTAAGAACTTTCAGCTAAATCCAGATCAAGTTTTTCACTACGTAAACTGTTTAAAGGTGCAGCTATATACACACGCATACTACAGTATCTGATATAATTTTGAAATCCATATCAAAGCATTGGCAATTGCACATAAACTTCATATGCATTTTCCAAATGTCAACAAGCTCAGGTAGAGGCCAGGGAGAAAGAAGTGTATCAGTACCACAACACGTCTGCTAGCCATGTTTCAACAGCAGTCCCAGAGAGGTTATAACTGGAGTTGAACACTGACTTGTTTGCTTTATAGATGCCAGGAGCCACACACAGAAAATTGCTCACTTCTGAAACAAATTACTCTCAGTTCAGTTTCTCCAGAGGTCAAGATAATTATGTCCTGGTGTATTATTGCATTAACCAGCACTACCTGGTAGAGGCAGCGTGCCAGCCCTCAGCTGCTTTAAAATGAGGCTCAATGATGATCGTACGAGGGAACAACAGCTTTTATAGTTCACTCCATGGAAGGTGTTTCTCCAAGCTGTCTGAAGAGTGACTATAGCCACCTAAGCTGTTCCAGATTCACGTTCTGTACACAGTCACTCCTTTGTTCTCCCATGCCCACCACGTACACCAGACCCAAATGGGAGAAACAGAAAGCCCTGCAAGGGGAACTCTGTCTTCCATCATCTGCTCTGCTAAAAGCACAAGACATCCTTATGTACACCCAGCAAAAACAGAGGAAAGACTTTACTACTGTACTCAGTTTCCCTCGCTGGTGTCTTAAACAGAAGCATACCAGCTTTTCCTCACAGTTTTGCTACACCTGGTATTCCCTCAAAGAGAGCAATGCTACAGCTACACCTTCTACACTCTCCTGCCAGCCCAGCAGCAACGGCAGAGCAGTAAAACAAAGATCCATGTTTTTTCCAAGACTGACAACATCGGATCAAGTGGGGCTGCCCACTGTCACAGGCAAGCCAGTTTCCTCCTGCTTTTGTCCTGCACTTGAAAAATTAAAAGTAACGAACATTTTCAACATACAGATTTTTATGAACAAAAACCTCAAAAGCAAAAAGAGTCAAAAGCTCTCTTTAAATATTAATCCTGGAATTAACGTGATTCATTTGAAAACTTACCAAGTGTTGTCTTGTAAGAATTATTATACATGAACACCTGTAAGGAGCCAGCTATTAATAGTACCAATGAAACTGCCACACAAAAACAAAGAAGTGCTACTTGTGGCCCCGTGATTAAGGCTGTGTCAGCAGTTTGATTTTCATGACTTTAACACCCAGCTGTAAAAACGGCCTTCAGTAGAGGCAAGCTTATTGCACCAGTATCCATAGGAGCACAGTTTCTGCTTTCACTGGGTGAAAAGCAAGAGTCAACTATATTTTAATACATGATCTTCAAATAGTAAGATCCAGAATCTGCAAATTGTTTTGGGAAAAAATCATTGCCAAATAGGACTACACCTTGAAAGACAGTTTGATAAACATTGCAAGACAGAAACTTGGTAGAGCACAAGAAACTGAGAAATAAGAATGTGTGATATTCTGTTTTGGCACACATTCTTCAAGAATTAAAGGTATTCCAAAGAAATTGCCTGCTAACGCACATTTCATAGCTATAGATCTTTGTAACTTGGCCACCTTTTGCTTAAACAGAGTGGCATTAACAGATTTATGTTTCAAAAGACACCATTTGAGATTCTTCGAGCAAGAAATCCATAACCAAATAATAAGCAATGATTAGCCCTCTGCACGCACAAAATTAAAAGCCCCACTTATGCTGACACAAGACCCACATCTGACCCAAACAGCAGGAAAAATGCAGTGTTTCAATCAAACACATGTTAGGGGAGGTATTACTCAAGGTCCTGCCATAAAATAGCATCTTCTTTTAAACAAAAAACAGAGTTAAACCCCAAACATAATGTGACCACAACCAAAAAGAACTTCATCACATTGTTTTGATGCTTCAGGTACACTGCCAGCACTCCAAAACTTATTCTGTCTCGCTATCAAGTTTAACTTACAAAAAACATTACATATTACCTTAGAAGGCTAACACCCTTGATTACCTCAGTAATAAGATAATTTAATTAAGCACTGAATTTTAACAGTCTGATTCCCACACACACACTCATATACTAACAGAGCTATGTTTCCTCCACAAGCACAATGCCAAAGGCAGTACACTCCTTCTGTATAGATAGAAAAAAAGTAGTTGTTCATCCTGGCCTTTACTACATTTTTTTCTCTTTATCCCACATTAAAACAAAGCCTCATTAATGAGACAATCAGAAGAACATGTGGAACTAGAGAGACTTAAAGGCAATATATCTGACAAATTCTGTAGATTTATAAACTCTCCCCTTCTTCATCTTTCCCTCAGTCCCAAACATGTGAGAGGGAAAGCTGAACACACACACACACAGTTAAATAATTAGCAAATACCACTCTCATAAGTTCAAATTATTTCTTAGGGAAAGCAATTAAAAAAAAAAAAAACCAACAACTTCAAAACCACCAGCACTGAACGTCAGGAACTGATCTGGATGAAACTGGAGACATTTCACTCAGCATGTTGAATGGCTCACAAGATCACAGACCTTCACTGGGAATGTGGGCTTGTACTTCCTTCAAAAGAAACTCTCTTAATTGGTTTTTGGCCACTCTTCCCATTTTCTTACCATCCAGGGCTATGAACTGGCCCTATCCTGCCCTTCAACACACAGAGACAATACAGTAGCTGCCAACATTTGTAAGTAATCACAGGGAGTTTTTACAAGGGGAAGATGGACAGCCACTAACACACCAAAGCGCCACAGTCTCTGTGAACCAATAAGCAACTCTCCAAAACTTTTTGGAAGCAAAACCACTACATTTCTGCCTCAAAGCTTGGTTTAACATCAAAGTACACACATGAAAGCAACATAAGATGTTACTGAGGCCAGGCAAACCGAAAAATGAAACACACCGGTCAGTCCCTGTAAACAGAAAGAGGATCAGAAACAGAGAGGCTGTGCAGATGATGCTCAGGAGGCAAGCAGGGATTTGGCAGCACTGTTCTTCTTCAGATCGACTCCAAAGCAGCAGCCTCACAGAAACAGTACCTGTAAAAGTACTCAGTCCTCATATCTTTAGTTGCATATAAACACATTTACTGCACGATATCCTTTTTTTACTAGAAGAAACAATTCAAGTCACCAAATTCTATCACCTTTTTTTATCCTGTAAAGTGCTTCAGATAAAATAAATGCTTCCTCATTGCAAGATGAGGTGCTACTCAGGACAATAAAAGCACGAATCCCATCAGGTAGCCACCCTAAGCACTTTCACATGCAGCAGAGCAAATAGGGAAGCCTGGTGCTGTGAATTGTATTGGCTAAAAGCCTAAGTAGGCACCTGCATTTGCTTAAACAAGCCTGGGCTCTCACTCACTGAAACAGCTGCCTAGACAACATGCTCAGGTGTTGAAACAGTTAAGCAAGAAGGTTCCCAGCTGAGATGACAGAATCCATCACCAGTAACACCTACTCGTATAAAAGAAATGAAATGGATTCGACTAATTAGTGGAAGTTCACTGTCACATTCTGAAGTCACACCGAGGAATTCCGAGAAACTCAGCCTACATAACCAGCGTCAAGAGTAAGCTGTATGTCCACCACTGCAAATACTTGTTACACAGCTTCCCCATCAGTTAAAGTATTTCAAATTCATGTGCATGTTCTCATTTCCTGCTTTACGCACCTTCATGTTTTCAAAAAATAACTTAAACTATCACTTTACAGTTCTTTCAATTTATCAAAATCAAAACCATGGCATTATTAGGGAATTTCTGTAGTCTTGAATTTTATTTCAATTTGCCAAGCCTGTGTTACACTTGTCTTTAACTGATCAAGACAACAGATGTGAGATCCTTGAGTATGATTAAGAGAGTTTGCGTGTGACAAAGCTGAATTGCCCTCTAAAAGGAATTAGCAATTAGTATTTCCCCATTTGAGTTACTCTCCAATTTTAAGAAAAATCTGATCTCTCAATGTTTAAACAAGTAAAGCTACACACAATGTAATTATTTGAAATTCTAGCTAGATGTCACAAATCAAAAATAGCAGCATAATAATGCATTTCTACAAAGATGGCTTTTACAGCATGACTAAACAGTGATCCAGCACAAATAGTAGAATATGAAAACACAAGTATAATACCAACAAAAAAACAGCAAGTGTAATTTTGGAGACACGGTCAATCTTAAGACTCTTACTTTATTTTTGAAGAATGAAAATCTCTCAAATTAGTAAAAAATCCTCTTCTCACTTTAAAATGCAGAAAAATAACTCCAACAGTTACACTATATATTCAACTATAAAGTGCTGCAATAAGAACTTCTATGTTATACATTTAATGTACATCAGGTGACCACAAGAAATAAACATATGAAGCAAAAACACACAGTTACAACTTTTCAGTCTCTGATCAGTGTAAGTATGACTGTTTTCCTAAAACAAACTGGCAAGGGCATAAAGCAAAGTTTAACTCTTAGTCTTTGTAACTTCCTTGCCTTTACATATCAGAATAATTCTCCAACTTTATTTTGCCTTCAAAAATAAAATTACGTATTTCACTGAGCTTCGCAGCTGTACCTTCTTAAGCATTCCCATGGAGCAGAGAGACCTCAAAGAGACACCTAAAAGATGGAAGAGTACAGTATTTTGCATGCAGACCTGAAGAGTTCTGTATCCCTTTTGCACTGTTTATCTTGTAGTATTTTAATAGTATTTAACTTCAGAGGCAAACAGCATGCTAAATTCTGGCAGGAATACATTGACAGACTATTACTGTGTAATCATGGAAAGAATTACACTGACATCAAAACCACAATTATTTAGTTGTATGAAATCCAGACAGTATAGCCAGGAATTTCAGCTTTCAAAACCAAACCTGCTCCACAGTAATGTTTGTGCTCTTAGAGAGGGTATCAGTGCTAAAAAAGCAAGGACAACAATCAGCAGCCAAAGATATAGTGTCTGTTCCTTATCTTTTCAAACAGAGACATCTCAATTAAGAGGCAGCTATGGGTCATCACCACTATCACTGATGAAGCCACCCATTGCTAATGCATCTAAAGAGATTCTTCATGCACCAATCAAATGCTAGGAATAAAAAAAGTAAGCAAAATAACCACACTCGTAACAGCACTCCTGTAATTTGAAAAGTAGCAACCTAAAGTCAGCTATTGCTACCCAGTTCCAGAATAGCAGCAGCAGCAGCTTACAGTAGGACCTAGAGTAACAGTCAGAAGAGACTGGAGCATATCAAACTAGAAGCATAAAAACCAGAAAAAAGAGGGGGGAAAGAAAGGTATGTGTACAGGAGCAGTCAGAAGTATTCCCTGCTTCACTTTGGGTGTTGTTTTCTACAAGACATATATACCAATCTATATGCCTTGGGGAATGCTTATTTTCATTTATAAAGTGGTAAATATCTTCAAGCTACTTCTGGCATGGGTTCAGACATCCTAGGATACAAATAAAAGAACTGTCTACTGTTTTCTAAATTGGGGGTTGGGTGGTTTAAGGCTTCCATTGCAGTATGGTGACATGCTACCTCAGACTGCCTCTGAATACACAGGAACAGTTACCATTTACCTGAGGCATAACCAAGAGGCACCTCTTTAATAGCTGTGCAGGTGTCAGATATGCACCACAAACAAGGCATCTTCTCATTAGAGCAAAAGCACTCAACTAGACACTTAACATAGTATAATTTTTTCCTTCTGCATTAGAATTCACCACACAGGCAGCAGGAATTCTCCTTTGAGAAGAATTTCCAAGCAGCAGTAAATTGGTCAAATGACAGCTGAAGCAAAGCCCTGCAGAAACATTTCATAAAATTTGACTGTATCTTACTACAGGTAGTGGTTAGCCAGATTTTTCTAGAACAAGCATATTTTTTCCTGTGATTTCAAAGGTGTTCAAGCCTGGCAAATGCAGCACGAGCTGGTTTATCTACCTTGGATACTCCTTGCAAAAGGCCAAGATTTATGGCATTCCACACCCAAGGCAAGCACATCTTTCCAGCTGAAGTACCTGTTGGACCAGTGTGCTTAGCTGAGCATCATAACGAAGTAGTTGACAATATCACAACTAACTTTGACTGCACAGTGCAAATGTACATTATTCATCAAAATGGAGTTGTCTCAGGGTACACAGTATCTAATGCTCTTCAGTGGCACTTACCGCTGAACTAACTGCAACCAGATCAAAGTCAATGGATGTGTTTTTAGACTTAATTTGCTTACTGTCAGATGACACTGAGCTATAAGGAAAAATTCATGTTTCCCATTAAAAAACAAAAGGAAAAAAATGAGTTTAACAAGAAATACCTCTGAAGAAGGAAGCCTGCCTTGGGTATACCGCTTTGTGTGTATTTGTGACTAAATTAAAATTGTTACAACATTCAAGTTGCATATGAGGAAGTTCAGTTGCTTAACACATGTGAAAAGCACAGGTGACAAAAGATAAGCCGGTACAGACCAATTTGTTTGGCAGGATTTACAAAAGCTTCATTGTGGATTTAGGTAGTAAAGCCTGTGAACACCCTCAAAAGGAACAAGCCATAAGGACTTTCCAGTAATAGGAACAGGAAACCAGAGAGAATTCCACTCTTTCACCTCACCTTCTATAGTTTGAAAAGACTGAAAGATTTGGACATAACTGTATCCCCCAGATCACATACATATGACCCAAAGGAATTCCTTAGCTGAGGTTCTGAAAAAACAATCAGTGGATTCATATGAAAGAGGCAGGAGGGGACAAAAATATTAAAGAGAAAGAAAATCTTTTTATTTTGCTCACTTGGCTAAAAAGCAGCCGAAGTAGCAAGAAGAGATTTAGAGCAAGAGAGAACATCCACCTGTGAAAGAGGAAGCTGGACATGTACCATGCTGCCGCCTTGCTCTTGTGCCGCCATCCACCCAGTGCTTCAAGGAAGCCGTGCTTTCCAAAATAAGCCTGAGTTGTGCTGCGACAGTGTAGCAGAAACTGAGCTGACAAGCTTGTAAGAACAGTCACTTAATCAGGACTCTACTCCAGACTCAGAAGTCTGAAGAAGCTGGGATAAGTTTGCTAGGAGTTGCCAAGAGAAAGAAAGTACATCCTGCCTCCCAGACTGAATGAAAGCATGGGTAAGTGCAAAGAAACCCAGCTTTGGTGCTCCTCACAGACAAGGTATGAGCACCACTAGGATGAACACCAGCATCACAACTGCACTGAAAAGCCTTTTATTTAACCCTTTATTTATTATTTATTGGGATCAGAGTGGTAGCTTTTGATGTATTTCTCACATAGGCCATCAGCAGGTTCAAGTACTCCATTTTTCCTTGCCCTTCTGCATAGCTATCTATTTTCTAAGAAACCGACTCCCTTGTGCAGAAATCTCAACAGTCAAAAGGATCTGAAAGAGACAATCAGAGGGGAAAAAAAAAAGACCAAAATTTAGTGGTAGAAGATCAAGTCACAGGGAAAAGATTTTTAAAAGAGTTTTCTATTCAGATTGGATTGGCTGTAGGTACATAGAGAAGAGGAGGCTTCAGCTCTTTAAAACTTCAGGAAATAGAGAAATACAGGTTCTGTCTATGCCAGCAGTCACCAATCTTAATTAAATTTAAAAATCCCAAAACAAAGATTAAACAAGCTGCATGCTGATGGCAATAGGATATTCTGTTCTCCTTGTCAGTCCAGGCAGTAGTGGCAAATAGCCACCTATCCACAGGATCAGAAAATGTTATGAGAAACGTTGTCTGGAGGAAATCATCTTCCCAAACCCAATTTGGTTACCATATGTAGATCCGTTTCATACCTCAGCACCATTAACGTGAACTTTAACATTTCCTTTTTCCTGGAATACCTTCAGTATTTTATCTACTTTCACAGCAGGTGCACATCACAGTATACAGTACCTTATAATTCACTTGCTGTTCACAATGTTTTTGGATCCACATCCTGCATACATCGTGTTCAAACACAAGGAATCAGACTGCCTGCACTGGTCCTCGAATTAAAAGCCTGCTAGCTGAGCCAGGCTACCAGAACTTCCCTCTCCAGTATACAACTAAAGGACAGACTTCAGGCAGTCACAAACACTGAGCAAAGCTGTGCAAAGATGGAAAGAAAAAAAACAAAGTTAATATATCACGGCACACGAACTAATATGATGAACTAATATACATGAACTAATCCTGTATCAGCAATACTTTTTGTTGTGAATATCTTCTAGATAACTTATGTTCAAATGCCATCACTAACTGAATTATTCTGAAAGGCAATGGAATACAGATAGGCTCCTCCGGGCAGGCACAGAGAGCAACCAAAGTCCTGGACTCCCAGTTCTTGAAGAAGACAAAAGCCCTGTCAATCTGCACACATTGGTGCAGAGCATAAAGCACATATAAAAGAGTAAAGCATTGAACCGCGTATTTACATATGACTACTAATGCAGAAGTTGAATTACACTATCCAGTAGCACTCCTATTTCCAAAAGAGAGTCAAGGCAATCAAAATTCAGACATCTTTGTATAAATAGGATCTCTGTTTTCAGAAAATATTCTAGTCTCCCATTTCAGTATTTGTTATACTGCTTTATACTGACTAAAATACCTTTTTCTCAAGAGTTTTGGATGACAACCAATAGCAGCACTTCTTATTTATATCCTGTAAAGGGAAAAATACCTGGAATTATAGTTTAGCAAAGCTTAGGTTTCATGCCAGAGCCATTATTCATTGGCTGCATATTGTTTTCAACAAGCCCCTTATGCCATCTTGTCACAAACTGCCGGTGTTCCAGTCCTATGCTGGAGTAATAGAATCATACGACTTTATGTTGAAAGGGACCTTCTGTGCATCACACAGTTTAAGATCCCTGCTGAAGACAGGGTCAGCTAGTGCAGGTTGCTTAGGGCCATGTCCAGTTTGGTTTGGGTACCTCCAGGGACAGACACTCAACTTCTACAGACAGTTTCTTCCAGTGCTTGGCAGCCTCACCATTTAAAACAAAATAATCCAATAAAAACCACCCCCAAACAACACATACCCTCCCAAGTTTAAAAGAAGTTTCTTGCATTTAAGTTTGTGGCCAAATTCAGGGTTCCTACATCTCTGCATCCTCAAACTATGATGAGGATGTTCAAAGCATGTGAAATCCTCACTCAAGACAACTCTTGGCTACTTAGAGACAGAAACTGAAATAGAGTACTCGGCTTCAACCAAGACAATATTTGTTTAAATGAAAAGGCAGCAATACTAATATTTAGCTTTACTCAGAAACCAGGATTATTTGTTTTAATGAGACAGCAGCAATGCTAATATTTACCTTTAGCCAGTTTCAGCAAAGATTATCCTCCTATTTCAATGTGAAAAACCAATCCCTCCGATTTTATCCTTCTCCTGGCAAACCAACGTCCTGTCTCTGGTATAACAGGCTATAATGTTTCTCTACATCTGTTTTTCAGGTATATACACATTCCCCAGTGACAGGGATTCCCACCTCATCATTTGATCACAATACTGAAAGAGGCTTTCAAAAACATTGTTTAACTGTTTCCTCTACAACTCTTCTCCAAGTAACATTTATTTTATTTTAGCCACAGAGTATCAAAGAGTGTTACAGTATATGACTCCATACCAGCTATTCGGTTCAGGGGTTTTTTTAATACTAAGCAATGACTCATGTTCTGTTATTACTGTACTTTGCCCCACCAAGTCTGTCTTGCTCAGTTTCATCTCAACAGCCAAATTTTAAAAAAACCAAAAAAAACCCAAACAACTTGACCTCAATTTACAACAGTGAATCTTCCTTTCTCAGTATCTTTTTTCCCCTCCTCAATACAGTTAACCTTTCTCAAACTATGAACTGTAACCGTGGCATAAAACTTGAGGTACACACATATAGGGGTTTGGTGTGTCAGAGGAACAGCAAAGGCTGTAAGCAACTGAACTTCCAATACAAAAGACAGAGGCAGACTCCATTGCTTTACGCTCTCTTCAGGCTTGGTTGAAAGTCCTGAGGTTTCTACCTTAAGTTTCGCCAAATAGAAGCTGTATTTGACAGAACTGCAGGCAAGGGAGCAGAGGCTGGGGCTAGGATTGCTGCTGTAAGAACTCTCACCAGGCAGAGAGACAACTGTTCCCTTCATCTACAGTTTGCAATAGCCTCAGGGCATGTACTGACACTGAGCTCTAACGCATTGCTTCCTACAAAACTGAGATTTGAAGTGCTGTTGAACTATCTTGGTTACCTTACTGTCTCTCCTAGAAAAGCACCAGATGCAGATAGATATTATTTACTGCTCATAATCCAGAGACCAAGTGGGAAAAGCAGAAACCTCAACATATAACCTCATAGTTAGGCTCAGACAGATTATTTCTTGGTACTTCTCCAAGAAGTCAAATATCTAAATAGTTCTACTTCTACAGTATAAGAAAGACAATCAGACCAATTGCAGTGCAATCAGACATCCTGAATAGATATTTAAGTGCAATTTTAACAGATATTTAGTTGCAAGGTCTAGAAAACAATGCTTTGAAAACATACGGCTTTAATAGCTTCTACAAATAAGTGACAAGCCATGTTTGCATATCTAGAATTACATCATTAGTAATACTAGTATTTGATACGAAACTCCAATTCTTACAGAGTAACTCTTCAAGTCACCAAGGCTTGAAAAGTCCAGCACATTTATTTTGCACTGTGAAAGCACTCTTACAGTAAGAGTCATATTCAAGCTGTTTGGGTTTCTTAAAAAAAGTATTTTCATTTAAACACATACAGCTGTTTAAGTTAAAATACTTCTCTTTAAATGAAGAAAAAAGTGCTATGCATTACTCACAAGTAGTCTGCCAGCAGACCAATACCTACATGACACTTCAGAAATGTTTCATCCATCTAACCACAGCAACTGCCTCACTCTGGAAGAAATTTTAGCAAAACAGTGAAATGTGGTTCATCCCACTGCTGTGGTGCGAGAAAGATAAGAGAAATCTCAATACTGCAAAAGGAGTATATAACACCACTGCCTACATGCTTAGAGTCTCTTATCAGCAATGCAAGTGGTAGAACGATACTGATTTCACCATAACTCCAAGGGCAAATGCAGAATTTGTAGAGGCTGATGTATCTGCTTTGATTTAACAGAAACTAAGGTTCAGTCCTTGGAGCCAGAATGCCATTTAAGTCCTGATCATACAGTTAAGAAATTTGCTTTCCTTTGTGGCTTCACCGTGCGTACTGCAAACTCCTCCTGTTATTCGGCCAAAGGTCAAACTCACCTTCCTATCAGTAACACACTCACCCTTGCAGATACCTGTCCTCTAAACGTCTTCTATCTAAAAGAAAAGCAACTCACCAGAACTGATTTAGTTAACTGGTGCAGTAAGCTGGCAAATGGCACGTGCCTCCAGCCTCTCACTAAACAGAAGAACTTGAGCAGACAGCCCATCTTTCTCTGGCATGCTGTAAAGTCTTATGAATTCCATTAAAAGTCCCTTAATCAGAAGTTACAGTTGTGCCATACCTCTGTTATGTTTCAGTTAAAAGCTGCATTGTCAGTCAATTGCTCCATTATCAAAGTATAAGTCTATCTGAGCTCAACTCTTTCTCCATCCTAGAGAGAAAACCGCAACTTTTGTCAGTGGAAAAGATGAACAATCCACAGGTTCGTGGTTACACAGAAGTTCTGAACAATAATGAGTTGCCTGATTTCAACACTATGATTAAGCACACTTGCTGTGGCATCGTCTCAGCTCAGGAAGGGCTGCTACAGTTCAAGCAGCATTTCACTTGGCCCAAGACTACTCTAACAACAAAAGCACTACTCCACAATTGCCCAAAATTGTCATAGTCCATGGCCAGCTCAATACTTTCACCTATCCTTACATGCCAGGCCCTATGGGGCATTAGTTCAGCAAACACTCTCAGAGTACAGTGGCCACACACAAACAAAAGCAGGTTCCTTATACAATACAACTGTGCCAGCTCGCTTTTTGCTGTAGCAGAAAGGGCACAGTTTAAATAAGAGGAGTTTACTATTCAATTCTCTTCTACACCACCTTCAATCTGAAAACACCCAAGCCTTTATCTCCCACCCCGAAAGAGCACCAGTGAAACAGACACCTTTAGCACAGCAGCTAAAGTAATTGCTTTAAAAGACAAAGCCTGAGCTCTAGCTTCCACTTTAGCATATTTGTACATTTTACACATGGTAACTAAGTCTAAAAACATATTGCACTATTTCTTCAGGGACAGGGAGACGCAAGTCTGCATTTCTCAAACAGGAAACAAAATCCAAGTCTCCCATTTCTGGGTGAGACCTCTTCAAAGAGGGGTAAGGAACAAGTAGTATGGTGACTTCCTTTAAAGTTCATCTAAAAAAATAGATGGACCAAGAATCCTGGCAGCAGAGATCAAAATTATGGAGAACTACAGGACCCCAACAGAGGCCTTTCCTAGCTCTGGTTCTCCACATGTTCCAATGATAAATAATATGCCTGTCAAAAGTTAAGCTAAGAAGGAAGAGCTGCTTTGAAAATAGACAAAGTAATATAGAGAACACAGTACTGAAAGAATCATGGTGTTGTAGCTACAGGCCTCTAACTTACTATCTTTGATGAAGAGAAACGTACTTCTGCCAACAACCTGGAAGACTTTTCACACAGCACCAAAGTAGTCCTTGGGAAAGCTCTGACTGTGCTCTTGGCTAGAAATAAACATCAAGCAAAAGTGTTAGTACACAGAGATCATTAGTTTTTCCTCCTCTCAGACATAGTTACATCTCCTTGTCAGACAGCCACTTGGAGGGTTTTCCCCAGCCTGCTATTGACAGACAGCTGCTAACCTGTGGGAAAAGCGTGCACCAAAAAGTGTGGCAGGAACACATGAGACCAGGCATAATTAGGTGAAACACAAGCAGCAGGTGAATGTTCAAAGCATAGTGCAGGTTCTTTCAGATAACAGATGAAAAGCTAGTCTCTGGATTTAGTCCCTCACAAAGAACCCGCTGGTTCTTCCACTATAAAATAAAAAGAGAGACAGCATTGACTGTCTCAGAGTGAAAGAGCAACATGTTTGTTTTGACATGTACTTTTTCACAGTGCTCATGGACTTCTCAACAATCCACACCAGCACCTCGCAGTGGATCTGCAAGCATACCAGGAAAGGTCACAGTTGAAGGGGAAGAAGTTCTTCCATGTATGAAGCTATCACTGAGTAAATGAAAGCCAAAAAGGAAAAATGCTGTTCCACTGGGATTCCAAAACAAGCATTAATGGTTACTATACATTACTTACTTAACAAGTTATACCAATCACAGGAGATACACCCTCCAAGCAGAAGTAATTCAGTACCAGCATGTTCCTAGAGATAAGCAATGTACAAGGAGAGCAAATTTTTCCAGGTAGTGGGAGAGATCTACATTGCAAATAAGATGTTCCTCAAATATGAGTAAGCATGTCCAGGACAACTTTTCGTTTAGCACCCACTTGCCAGCAAAGAGCAATGCAGATCTCTGTGTGCACAAACAATCCAACCAACTATCCCAGCTGCCTATTGGAAGTGTAGCAGCATAAGCCACAAACTGCACATATCAACCTTCCTGCACACCTCACCAGGTGTCATATCTCACTGGAGATGTCAAAACTCACCACCGTCATATCTTTTTTCACCATGCAGAAGTTGCTCCAAGGGAAACTGTGATTATTTTCTCTTTCCATGCCATCTTTCTCCTGCACCTTCTGCTCAAAGCACCAGGACCCTGAGAGCATCATTATCCCTATGGGTAATATAGCCAAAAAAATTGGAGACTGCAATGAACATACACGAATATAAAACAAGTGGCCTGGAGAAATGCTTTTGTCATCCATTCAGGTTTTCAGTATAAAGCAGGTACTGACTGTAAATGCATGGCTGCTCGGTGTGTCACAGTGACAAGTGACAAACACCCCTCCTGAGTGACAAGACTGCTCGGGTCGCGACCAAAGCCGGCTGCCTCCCACCTGCACTGGTACCTCCCCCACTGCAGACCGTCAGGATGAAGAGCCCCAGTACTGGCTCCCCGTACTGTCTTTCCTAGGTGCGGCTCCTTTCTCAGGGATGCTCACTTCACACCCCATCTCTGTACAGGTTTAGCTGATTTCTCAGGAATTCCAGGTACAGGCATAAGACAGTCCAAAACTAAGACATAAAAGCACTGCATCCCATCTCGTTCACACCGGCTGAAGAACACTTCAGGCTCCCGGGGCAGACAAGCTCTACCCACGAGGTGGTCTGTCCGCCTCTGACCCAGTCGGGGGCTGTCAGAGGGAGCTCCAGCCCGGCGCGGACTTGGCGGCACCAACTGTGAAGGGAAGCGGGCACCGGGCTAGGAACGCACCCGCGGGGATGTGCCCCGGGGCCCGGGAGCGAAGGCGCCGGGCAGACCCACGCCGAGCCCTCCGTCGCCCCTCTCCCACGCCCGGCCCCAGTCAGGGCCGCCCGCGGGCGCCCCGGGGCGGGTCTTTCCCATCCCCTCTCCCTCTCCCTCCACCGCCAGGAGGGCACGTGAACGAGGGGAGCCCCCACCGTTACCTGCCCGGTGATGCCGGTGATCAGAGCCACCTTCCTGCCGTTCATCTCCTCGCCGTCGTCTCCCGGTGCGGCGGCGCCGCAGCCACACGCCTCCTCCGCCGCGGGCTGTGCCATCCTCCCGGCGGCGGGCGCGTCCCAGGTGCGGAGGTATCCCGGGGCGGAGGCGCGGACGCCGGGGCGAGGCTCCCGGCGCTGGGGGCGGGCACGGAGAGGAGGACGCCTGCCGGCACCCGAGGTTACCTGCGCTGCCCCGGCCGCCGCCGCCGCGGCANCGCGCCGGGGCGGAATGCTGGCGCGGTGATTGGCTGAGAGCGGGCGGCGCGGGGCGTGGCCTGCGGAGGAGGAGGGAAGGAGAAGGAGGAAGACGAGGGGGAGGAGGAAGAAATGGAGGGCGAGCAGGGTCGTCCGACTTCCTGACCGCGTGTCGGGCCGGGGGATGCGGCGGTGCTGCGTGAGGCGAGCGGGGCCGGGCGCACAGCGCCCCCCGCGGCGCGGAGGAGTTTCCGAGGTGCCGCCGCGCGGGCCGCGCTGGAGATCCCGAGCGTTCCCACTTGGGAAATACTTGGTTATAAACGGACCAAAGGCTTCTGGAAAAAGGGATTTACAAGCAGTGTTTCTTCTTCTGATGAGGCCCTGGATCAGCACGGCTTTTACCGAGGCGGCACGGGGCTGTGTGTACAAGGAAGAAATCATTACCTGCCCGTGATTTGCTGTTATTCCACGAAGGATGTCGCATCAGTTTCCTCATTGCATGCTTGGATGATGGAGTCTCTGCATATGCAGACGACCGTCCTACTGTTAATTTTTCTATTATTATGGTGCCTTGTCAAAAATTTTTCAATGTCATTGAAAAAAATATTAAAAAAATTTTAAAAAACCAACAAAACGGAGTCTGGGAGCACGCCGCCCTTCAAATGGAACTGCACTCTCAAATTGTGAACGCTTTCTTGCACGCTTCTCCCCACTTTCTCGGTTTAAATTCCCTTTTTGCAGCCTCACAGCCTGCGATACCATGAAGAATTTGTATTATGTCATAGTTACTTAGTTGCAAGATGTCATCTCAGTTGTATCATTTCTGCGTCCTATTTCTGAAGCCTTTTCTCGACAAGCACATGCAGTTTTATTAAGTTAGCCACATCGGCTACTGCTTGTGCAAAAAGACTTCATTCCATTAATGCTTGTTTCATGGATGTGTAGTCTCAGATTCAGAGAGGAGGGGCACCACAAATGGGTGCCACCCTCTCGGTTTTAAAATTACACTGGAGAAATAAAAAGATACCAAATTCTGAGAGTTTCACAATTCCGTATACCAGAAATAAGGCACAAACCTTTATTTGAAAATGTACAATTTGAGATTAGAGGGAGTTAGGAGCAAGTTTTCTTTCTTTACGTATTTGCATACATCATTCACTCTCCTGTTAGATCTGAAGTGCATAAAACAGTGCATGAGATACAGCCTTAAAAACTGTCCTTTATGTGGCCAGATAAGCTTGTCATTTCCAGCTTTCCTTGGCAGTCCATTCATTGGCTTGCCTTCTTTCTTGTTCTGCTCAAGAAACTGGTGAGTGGGGCTGACAATGTAAGTCCTGAAGTTGTGATAGAGGAGTCCCCATCCCTGGGGCCTACGTGTGCAGCAAAGAGCCTTTTTTTGGTTACTTTCTCCTACCCCAGTTATCCAGTATCCCACAAGTACTATTTTTCAGATGTAGCATTTTCCTTGACTGTTATTGCCAAAAACACTCCACTGCAGAGGGGGCTGGGAGCTGGTTCACACCTTTCATAAATTGCCTGATTAATCAAGTGCATCGGTTGACTGATGACCTTTTGCTTTGGTTTTAGTCTCAGGTGACAGGCACCTCTAGCTCTTCTCCTCTTCAGAGAAGTAGCTCTCCTTCCTACTTAGTGGGTGCACTCCCGAGTGATTCAGAACAGAAGACTCTGCAATCTGTGTCACTTTTGTAAGGAGAGCATCCCAGCCAAACTTAGCTGAGAACACTTTACCAGGGTTCATACTCGTATTTTTGGTCAGTAGTAATACTAGAAACAGGCAAGTGAAGCCAGACAGGATACAACCCAGTTCAGGTTCCAGCTGACTGAAGCTAAAAAGAAAAAAAAAAAAAAACCACACCAGAAAAAAGCCCCCTTTAACTTGTTTAAATTTCTGTCCCATTTAGAAGTCTGGCAGTAGTAGTTGCAGACACAGTTAGCCAGCTACCATAATCCTGCTAGGTCTGCCCCTGGCATGCACAGGCACATTCCAGATTTAATGCACAAAGACTGTTCTGTCACCAAAGTCTTCCAAAGTACATTTACAGAAGAGACTGAAGGCTCAATTGTGGCCCAGGTACTAGATTTTACCTAAGCTGCTCTGGTGTTGACAGCAATTTATGTCAGACTGCGGCTGAAAACTGGACCAGCGGCCCCCAGGGACTCCAGGATTAATATTCACTCTGAGTGCTAGGCTGCACTGATGTCTCCTTGCTGCCTCCAGCACCTGTGCCATGGCATGTGCTACCTTACTTAGAGCTATGTCTGCCCACACCGTAATCACTTTCTCACATGTCCGTGTGGACCCAGCTCTGGCTTCTAAAACTGGCAAGGCCGCACGGAAAGAGGAGGCAGCAGACTGATGCACATCTGCACCTCCAGCCCCCTTGGATCCCTGGAAGAGGAGATACTTGTGTGAGCATGGGTGTCCAGTAAAAGTTTTATGCCCAGTGAGTAGATGGTCTGACAAAGTCTGAGGAGACACAAAGAACAGCATGTGTAGCATTACCTTTAAAGCTGCCACCCCAAGAACTGGGGGGAAAGAGGTAGGACAGATGTCAACAAATTTACTTAGTACTGGCTGATTAAAACAGGTATCACCAGAAAAGAAGGGTGGAGAGCATAGCTAATTGAAGTCGAGCTGGTTAAACCACGAAGTAATGTAAAATGAGCAAAGAAGAAGCAGACAGGGAAAACTGGAGAGAAAATAAATGTCATTGAGAGTAAGGAAGAAAGGGATAGTAGGAGGAAAGGACTGAAGGGTATTAGATTACAAAATAGTGCCTTAAATGTTAAGGAAAAGTGAAAAGGAGGGAGAACATCCATACAGTGAAATTTTATTACACTTGAATACCACATATATTGTAATTCTGATGATCTCAGTGGTTAAATGGGGATATGACCACAATGCCTTTGGACTTTGGAAAGGTAACTATGTGCAGTGGAATAATTTCATATTAATTGATTGTACATGCTTGCAGGAAATAAGTAGCCTTACTTTAACTTCAGAAGTAGAAATAGCTGATTGTAAATGCTGGTTTTATTCACTGTGGGACAAAGATATCCCTAATTTTATTACAATAATAGCATCACTCATGCTAGAGCTATGGTAAAAGTTGACATGATACCACTGCATCCTATTCTGTGCGGGAGTTAGAAGTAGTCATTGGACCAAGTGGAGCCCTTTTTCTCTGCATCACTCAGTGCAGCAAAGGGGAAAACTGATTATTTTTGTTTTTCTGGGGTTCTTCTGAATGATCCTCATCCAATAGTTTAAGCAACTTCCGCATCATGGTGCTGTGAACTCCATTAGAGCAGTGTCCAGGGATCACAGAAGAATGCTGACTAGAATACATTTTACTTTGCTTGTCTGCAGCTACCAAAAGCTTTGGATCCTGTCCCCAACTGTGAAGTCCACAGTGGTATCTAGGGGTTGTTCAAAACCCCGCCAGGGCTGGTTGGGGACTGCAGAAAGGGAGCCAGTGGAGGATGGGTAGGTAATCCAAGTGCACTGTCCTTTCTGAGGAGCTTTTGGTTTATACAGGCAAGCAGGCAAGGGGAATGGTAGGCCCAGGATAAAGTACTGTAGAAATAGCTTCTTCTTCTACTTTGCTGTGTTAAAGTAATGGCAGCAAATAGTTGTATTCATTGACTTCACAGAGCTAGGGAGCTGTGGAAAGCATGTATAAAAGGAGGGAAGGGTGAGTCCAGGGGAGATCCATCACAATGTGAAAGAAAGTGCGGATGCTGGAGTGAGAGGAAAGAGCACCAGATCTCATGAGGAAATAAGTGCAGAGTGGGCAGAGACAAGAGGATGAATGGAAGGAACGTCATAATTGTTTTTCTAACTGTTATCTTTAAGGTTTTAGAGCATGTGGAGTGATCCACAGCTTCAGTGCCCTGACGTGGTGATTTAGCAGGTGGAGCAGAAACAGGAGGATTCAGGGATGGCTCTGGACAGTGAGCCTCAAAGCCAGGGCCTGGAGATAAGCAGCACTTGGGAACCACTTACTTCTTGGGTGGTTCTTGTGTGCCTGACAAATCTTGCACTTCTCCCCACAGGCTGTTGAATTTCTTTCCAGTAGGACTTTCTCAGTGGAAAATGAAGTTGAGTCATCAGTGCTTCAACTCTGCATTACAAAGGGGGGAAAATTCCTGGCAGTAGTAACTCTCAGCTGGAGCTCTTTGTGTTCAGCATTTGTGGCCTGTGCCCAGCCTACAAAGTACTAACAGCCTCATTTTCCCCTTCACAAAGGCCGGCATGCTTACTTTTGAAGGGGTGGGTAAGACTGGTCAGTCTTGCTAAATTCTTGGCAAATATTCATCCTTTGAAAGGCAGAGGCCCAGTTCCTGTTGGTGCTGTCATGATGTGATTTTTACAGCACTCTGCACAGCCTGGTGTTTCAAAGGCAGAGGCAGTGCCAGTGCCATGTTGCTCTCTCACATCAATCTCCAGCACCACCAAGAAATTGTGCTACCCTGCAGTAAAACAGATGGAAGAGCAGGATCCAGGCTGAGCTTGGTGCCACTATTTATATCCATCCTAAAAGTTCGTGCCTGGGAGACTCAAGTCTGGAAGAGCACCATGACCAGGCACGCAAATCTCAGTCCCCCCTGTGCTTGGTGCAGGAACAGCATGGGCGTGAAGAAATGGGGATGCTGGCAGAGCTTTATGCAGCAGTGGTGGGCTATGTTTGGTAGCCTCAGGCACATGGGCAGGGCTGTGGTTATCTGGAGCCTGGCCTTTCTGCAGCATCCCTGGGCAAAGGCTGATGATAAGGGATTCTGGGCTGTGAGCAGGGGCGGAGGAACCTGTTGGCAGGCAGGGGCAGCCAGGGCTGTGGATACCTTTGGGGCTCGGATAGAGCAGCCAGGGATCCAAGCCAAGCCCTAAGTCTAAAAGAAATATTGTTTTGTTAAAAAGTAGCATGGCAGTGACAGTCTAGTACCTCCCTGCTTGTGGTCCCCAAGCAAGTCAGCCCTTGGTACAAGGTGTTCTTCAAGCACACGGAAATAATTAACAAATGTTCCTTTGTATCTCAGCCAGAACTGGAGGTACCTAATTATGGACATTGTTTCTGTAAGAAACACCAAATAAATGTCCCTTTTCATTCTCAAAAGGGAGTAAAGAGCCATGAATACAAAAAGCATCAGGCCCAGCGATGTGTTAGCATTTGCAATTGTCCCTTAACAGCTTTGTGAACTGATGCTAACTGGACTGGAGCCACTGGAGTTAAAACACCTGAGAGGAGAAACAGGTTTGTAACTGGAAGGAAAAGGAGAATTCTCTGTGCATGATTAGAAACACTTTTGCCCAACATGATTATTTCAGTGTGTACTAGGAGTCATGAGACCTTTAAAGGAGATGTTGGCAGCACTTTGAGAAGTCTGGTGATTGAAGTTCAGAAAACTATAAAAGCATAGTTTTGCTAGACCTGACAAGCAAGTTTGCATATTTTAGAGAAGCTCACAAAGAGGGAAGCTGAATCCTAAGTATCCAACTCCCTATGAGGGTCTTCACGTGCAGTGCTTCCAGCAGGATAGCAGTGATATGAAAACACACCATACAGAATGAATGCTGTCAAACCTTAATTGATAGGTTTGAAAAACAACCAGAAATCACTGGTCCTGATGAGAGTGAGAAACCTCAATATAAAAATATGAATGATTAAAATCTTATTTGTTGGACTTGTTTTCTTTTTTCCTGAAGAGGGTATCGGAGAAGGAACTAGAAGTTATGTGATAGCCTTGACAGTTCTACCTAAAGAAAGAGAAAAGAGCAACTACTGAAAGGCTAGTTTTTTCCCAAGTGCCACAACTCATATTAAGCGTACACAGACAAAGCCATATATCTCCCTCTGTGGTTCTGATGTGTACCAAGATTCACCTTTTTATTACAGACATTTTCTTTATGGGGAGTAAGTTTCAACAATACGGAGTTTGTACCCCTGTTGAAACTGTTTAGTCCACTCACTAATGTGAATGAGGACATCAGGGACTGCTGCTCTGGAAAGACATGAGAATATAGTACAGGAGTTCTCTTCTTTCTTATGCAAGTTCTTTCTTTTCTTGGCCTTACACAAATATAGTCTAATATACACCCAAATGCTCACATAAATCTTGTCCAAAAGACTTCTAATCAGAAAAGAGAACAACAACCCTGTATTTCTCACACTGTAAAAAAGACCACCTTGGGAAAAAAACAATGCAGTCACAGAGTGGTATGGTGTCTGTTAAGAGAGTTCCCATTAAGCAAGTGTTAGCTAGTCAAAGAATTAACTGAAATGGGGTGGTAAGTCAGCATCTGTTCCTTGTCACCGAACTCAGGGCTGTGGCAGAGAGCAAAGAAAGAAGTGAGTTATAAAAAATTTTAGCAGGATAATGAAAAGAAATCACTGTCCTGTAGTCTGGATTCTTTTCTTAGAAGGTGGGTCAAAATACCTGTGATTGCTTTTCCAAATTGTCTCCCTACTCGTAGAACATATGAGTAGAAGAACATAAGAGACACAAGATATGGACCAGAGAAGACTCTGCTTTTCTGGAACAGTGATTTTTTTGTAACAGAACAAGTATTTGGCTAGATATATGCTATTCACACTCTTTATGTATCCTTTTGCATTTTATTTGTGGCTAAGTGTATGGTAAGAATTAATGCTGTTGTTTTAACGTGCATATTTCAAGTGGGTAAAAGCTGTCCCACGGCCTTGTGTGCCTGGGATGAATTGTTCTGTGATTAGTTGTGACCAAGCCCAGAAGAATTATACACAAAATTACTGCTTTATTACCCCCATTACAATGCATTAACTGTTTGCTAGGTGCTGACAGAGTCAGACCCTGGCAGCCCTTCTTTTGATTTGTCACAAAGAGTGCCGGCTCCAAACCAACAAACAGAGCGTGCTGGAGCTGGTCAAAGAGGAACGTGGGTGCCAGTGACAGGGAAATGACAGAATTCACATTTCCTTGGGACTAGAAAGATGCAACACTACAGTAAAAGTCAACAGGATTTCAGGAGGACAGATTTCAGTTATCCAGAGAGTCATTAGGTAACATTTCCTGGAAGGCTGATCCAAGGAAAAAAAGGGAATTTAAAAAGAAATCATGTACCATGAAAGAAATTATATTAAAGGTGCAACTGCAAACTTTCCAGGTGCAGGCAATGGTCAGGAAGCAGAGTAAGTGACCAACTTGGTTATATCCCTTTGATCCCTAACATAGGAGGAAATTATACAGGAAGTAGAAACTATATCAGACTACTAAATACTTATTTTCAACAGCACAAAAGAGCAACACCAAATAGGCCAGTGAGGTGAGCCCTGGCAACGATTGCTTGTGAAATCCTTCTGTCAGTGCATTAATAATAGGAAAAACAGGGTTAATGAACTACTCAATGGAAGAGTAATTATTAGCAAATGACATTGAAAGACAACCTATTTAATGTCTTTTTGCTGAAATGTGAGTGACGGTTAAGATCCATAGCAAAGGAATGGATCTATGAAAGGTGGTGTTTTCTTTAACGGTCTGGAAGATGGAATAGAGAGATTTCTGTGAGGCTGAATGGGAATGTAAATAAGTTAGATTAGAAATAAAAATTATCTCCAATAAAATAAATAAGTACTCTGTGGGGAAAATCATACTAATTCAACAGGGACTAATTCAAAATAGTGCATTTTGGCAAGGGGGTTGCAGAATTCATCAGCTTAAAAAACACAGGATAAGGAACTGTGATGTAGAAAGAAGTATAAAACTTATCATGGAACCAACAAAAGCATATTATTGCTGAAATGAGAAAACATAGTACAATCTATAAGTAGGTGAAGTAATACTGATGCATGGTTTAGTGTTAGGATCTCAAATAGGGCACTGTGTTTGTTGCAGGATGTTGAGAAACTGGAGGAAGGCCATGAAAATTATCAAAATTCTAAAAAACATGGAAGCAAAGATTGGAAAAAAAGTGGGGTCTTTTAGCATAGGAGCATAGGAGTGAATGACACTGTCCAGGAAGGAAGGACCAAGACAGTCTTCAAATGCCTAAGAAGCTGCTACAAAAAGTTAGGGAGTAATCTATTTTCTGTGCTCTTTATGGATGGGGCAAGATACAGTAGAATTTTAGGGTTAAGAATCTGCAGCACTGGAATAGATTTGCAGAGGCAGCTTGTGGCAGCCCCACAGTTTAGTTCTCTGATAACAGACTAGATGAATATTCATCAGGAATGACCTGCAACAGTTGCCTCTGGCCTGGAGGAGTGACATTCTACTTGATGCTTCAAGGATGCCTCCAGCCTTAAAGTATTTTGATAGGAGTGGGATCTTGACCTCCACAGGGTCAATACCAAAGAATCCCGCTGAATTCCCACAAGTTCTCAAGTGCCAGGCAGGCTCTCATAAATGGCACTGGCTAATCCTGCAGCAGCCAAAGGTTTATTGTGCTCTCCTGCTCTTAGTGGACTCTTTAGGGTTACATATAGGTAGCAGAGATGCAATCAGAGAGTGAGAGACTGATTACCATAGATTACTCTTGTCTCACCCAGGTCATCACTTCCCTGTTGCTTGACACCACATTGTTTTTTCAGCCATACATTTTTTCGGCCGAATAAACACTTGTGACAACCCCAGTTTGAGGGAGCAGCAGGGGTAAGGCTGGGAGGCAAGGGCTACAGCCGGGCTGGCTGGGCAGCAATTTCACTGATAAGAAGTGCAGTACTACAGCACCCAGAAACAAACAGCAGAGCAGGCTCTGTGACAGTAACCAGGGTCAGTCAAGTCCAGTTCACCAGGCAAGTCTGTAGTGACGAGGCAAAGCCAAGGACAAGCCAGGATATCAAGTCTGTAAGCCAGAGCCAGTGTCCAAATCAATGAGGCACGTGGCCAGGCACAGGGATCATGGGTGAGTACCTTGGCTTGAACAGACCTCCTAAGCCAAGGGGACCAGACTCCTACTTTCTCAGCTTTTTCTCACCTGTTTCCTTCCCCAGGAGAGTTCCAAGGTTCTGCGAGGGCACCAGATCTAAGCAGGCCTCAGGGACCAGCTACCAAAAGGCTGGGTGGGGCAGTGCCTTTACAATCCAGACAAAAACGTTTGCCAGAGCACCAAAAAAACCAAATTCCCCAGCACTCCCCAGAATGACAGATCCATATTGCATTTTAAAGGATAGTCAGGCGCTGATGTAAGAAAGGCGACTGATAAGCCACAGCTCAAGAGGAAAAGAATCCCAAAAACGTATTTTCAACCTCAGTTGCTGGTTTTAACCAACTCATACTCTCAAGGCTGTTGCCATAGGAAATGAGGATATGTTGTTTGGTTTGGTTTGGTGGCTTGTTTGTTTTATGTTTTGGTTTGGTTTGGTTTGTTTTGGTTTGGTTTTGTTTTGCTTTGTTTTAAAGGGCAGATTAGCAGTGACATTTCTGATACCCTCATTTCTGGCTTCTCTAGGCTTGAAAGACCAGATCTGATAATCACAACGCTCCTTCCAAAACATTTTCTATGTTGTAGAACCCAGTGCTACACGCATAACCTCCCTGAGTGTAATTGAGGTTGTTACCACTTTTTATTGCTGCAGCCTCTTGCCCAGCGGCAAAGGACCACCAAAGAATCTGGCCCAAAATGTTCAGTATTTTATTTGTGTTTTACAGTCACTACATGATTATTGAAACAAAAAAATTTTCTTGGTTAACTGAGGAAAGATTTGTTTGGCAGGACTCAAGCCATCGTGCTAAACTGTTTGACTATAGCCCTGGTGACACAATTGACCCATGTGTGCGAGGAAGTGACAGTATCAGCTAAGTCCCACCTCTGACTCTACCAACAAATCTGACCATTTTGAAGACTGCAATTACTTGGTCATCTTTGTCAGATGCTTTCACTGACTCATGGGTTAGGGACTATGAGGTAGCATCTCTGCTTTCTGGATCAAATTAGCCATTGGTGTGGCTGAGCCAGATAGTTAATAGAAGCATCTGCTTAATTCTGGTGGTTAATCTTTGAGTATCACCTTGCTCATCATCCAGCCTATTCTCTTTCCCTTCCAGTGTGTTTCCGAAGAGCTGTGTCTTCTGGCCAGGCAAAGAGCAATTGTACAGAAATCTCTATGGCTTGGGTAGAACGGCGTGCTTTTGCAGGCATGCTTTGCCTTTCAAACTAAGCTATTAAACTCACTGAGTCAAACAGGGAAAGGTATTTCACCAGACTTCAAGAAAGTTCCTGTAACCACTCCAAGATGAGCACCGTTCTGGCTTTGGGAGAACAAGAACTGAGTGATAGAAAGAAGGAAAAGGAAGAGATATACAGGAGAAAGCTGATTAACCAAAATGGGGCTTGTGTGTCACGTATTCAGGGAGCTCATCCCAAGTTATAAACAGGCTTTATTCTCCCTGACGGCAACTGAACTAGCATTTATTTAAATGCAAACCTGTATCAGGTCAGGTATTGGCTTTCTGCAGAGTTGGGTGGAGACTCCCAGGGCAGAGCCTCTGGCATGGCCTCAAGCTTCTTTGGATAAATCTTGCTGTTTTCCATTCTCAACATCACCTCTGCTTTGAACACCTAGGGATGTTTCTGGTTGCCTGCTGGCAAAATGGAACTGGAAAGAAATTTGTTAAATTAGCACTTCTTGCTGCCAGAAAACTTTTTGACTGCAAGGTGGGAATGTGAGAAACCTCCCACTCTGCACATGGGCACACATTCTGCTGCTATGCTCCGCTGGAAAAAATCTGCTGTAATTTCAGACAGAAACCACAGAGGTCTGACAAAGCCTGTAGGAGACTCCTGGAACTTTTAACCAAATTGTTACTGTGTTTCTAAGCGACTGGACTTTTCGTGCTAGCCTGCATTACTTGTCTAGCAAAGTCCTTATCATGGTATCCAACCAAACTTCCCATTGACTAGGAGGAAATGGCCAGCAATGCACAGTGTAACAATGTAAAGGACAGGATCTGTACAGAAAAGACTATTTAGATTTTTTGGTGGTCTCCATTTTTCCAAACAGGATTTCACACCAACATATTTACCATGTTTTTCTTTCAGCAAATTTCTGGCAGGTGCAAACTTCACCCAGGGAAATGGAGACCTCGTTTAAAAAATAGGAATCAAATTATTGGCTAAAAATAATGAGGTTATGTTTATCATCTTTTTCATTATAAGACAGCAATGTGTCTTCCTTTAGGTTCATTCTCCAAGTGCCTCAACACAGCTGGAACAGTCAGGCTTGCTCTTTGGGTTCTGGTGGCTGTGCATGCTCAGGAGAAGAATTGCAGGCCTGGACTCTATATCACACCTGCAGGAGCAACCACAGTGGTCCAGATTTATCACTTCCTGAGGTCTATGAGCTTTGAATCAGATTCTCTGTCAAGTTCATCAGAGGAGTAATCAATGAAGACTAAACACTGTTTTGCAGGCTGAATAAAAAGTAATGAGTAACCTCATTTCATCAACCCTAACTTCAGTGTAGTCATTTAAATGCTGAGCCTGTGAACCAGAAGTTTGGAAGCAAACTACTCCAGTCAATGGAAAGATATTTACTAAGCTAAATGGCTTTGTATCAAGCTTTTACTGGATAGAGCTATAAAATATTTCCTCCAGAAGTTCTGCAGGCTATTTTAGTCTATGCACGCTGTGGGGAAGGAAACTAGAAAACAATGGCTGGGCAGACCAGGAGAAATACATAAATATGGGCAATGGAAACACAGCAAGGTAAAATCTCATCCGTATATAGCCAAAGTATGATCAGTATGCTTAACTGTAGCTTGAAGACTGCTCTCCAGTGGCTGTTCAGTTGTACTGATTCATGTCTCTGCACAGAAGTTCTGCAGGGTGCATAGCATTTTCTAAAAAAAAAAAATTAAAATAAATCCTAGGTAAGGTATCGTTAAAGCAGCAAATTAAAGCTGGAGTTCTAAAAGGATTCAAAGTATAAAGTATCAAGCATAAGCCATCCCATTTCTGTTAAAAGGAGAGTCTTTATTTTTAATCTCTTTAAAAGAGCAGTCAATTAGCCTGCCAAAAAGATGTTGTTTGTACTTTTGAATCTGGTTATCAGCACATGATATATTTCTAGTTAAATTATTACCTAACATAATTTATTGTGCTGATAAAACACAAAGGATTCAAATCAACTTGCACAATGTCTAAGTGTGAGTGATTCACTCTTTCAGTCTGTTGAGTTTGAATCTTGTTTTAACACCAGTCACATCTTTTTTTCAGCTAGAATAGAAGTGGTTTATATTACTGTGTTAATTATGTAAGCCTTTAAAACTGTGGTTTGGAAAACATTACACATCTGAGGTATTTGTGCAAATTAAGGAATTAATAATAAAGAGCTGTTTTCTTTGTTTTTAAATGGAGTCCTTGAAAGGAGTGTGCGTGCATGAGGTGGAGCTGAACGAGGACTGGTGTGTGTCTTCCTCTCCCTCCTCTTTCTCCATGCCTTCTCCTCAGCAAGATAGGGATCATCTTGTGAGCCTCGTGGGTGACTGATGGCTGACGGTTACCTCCTCGCTCACCTGAGCATATCCTCCAAGCTAAAACCAAGTTCTCAGGTGCTAAAACAGAACCCATATATAACAACGTATGCACTCAATTGTGTAAATAAAAATAACAGCTTCGTGCGTCTTTATGTCTCAAAAAAAGATTGCTTGCCTTACTGGAGGCCAAAACACAAACTGTGCTTTAGCCAAATAAAAGTTATTGAGCTCAACAGGGCAACTAAGTAAAATTTAATGGCCTGTGACTTAGAGGTTACACCATGTGATCTAGTCTCTTTTGGTTTCCAATTCCACAAACCTAAATGGAATTTAAGCAGTGCTTTTTTTTTTTTAATTAGTACATTGGTGAGACTGGAGGGGCCTATCTAGCTTCAGCCATATGTAGGTGTGGATGGATGGCTGTATTTTCATTGGGTAGAAGACTGCCCTTCTGCATTGTATTTGGCTTCATTTTTGAGGTGACTGGATATCCAGTCCAAATACAAACTGGCTCGGAATTAATTTCCACTTCCTATCCTTCCTTTTGCTTAAACAAATATAACCCAGGATTCAGCTTGCAGAATTCCTGGTTTTGTGGGCAGGGTTGCAAGGCCATTCAATAACCAAAGAGCACAGTACATAAGGAGCATGCAAGATGTATCCAGAAATTCTTTGGTATAATAATCTGACTCAATACCTCCAGTCAAGAAAGTTAATAACTATTTCCAAGTAACTTTTGCCAGACAGCTGTGCAATTGCTTAATCGCTTATGTGCTGACTCAGGAGTGAGACCTGAGAGGTATTACAGAGATGATCCCTACAGAGAAGAACATGAAATAGATCAAAGCAGATATTGAAATACACACTGTCATAGTTCCAAATGCATCTTCCAGGTCAAACTGACAGAGCAGAAACCCTGGCAATAATGCACTTGGATTTTCAAGCGGCCATCAGAATTCAGTGTCTTACCTGGGCCTAGTCAGCTCTAGAAACCTTATTTCCAATTACTTTGCTCAAAGACTGAGAAGGACTTACTACATGACAACCATTAAGCATCTAACTTGGCCATAAGGCAGAATTTTCCCGATAAAAAGCCTTCTCAGAAGTTAAAGGGATACTTTATTTATGGAGCTGTTCATTCATGGCGGTTCCAACTACTTAGCAACAAGTAAGTGAAGAAAATATTTGAAGACTTGTTATCCACCACTTGTGCCAATACATGGTCTCTACAGAATACTCTACTTTGAAAACTTCTGTGTTAAAACTACTACCATAGCATATTGAGGATGACATAGGCAACACCTAACACTTGCTTCACTGTGGGCTTCATTCTAAAATCAAGGCCAGGTCATGTTTTAAAAATCTCCTCTAGAATTATCAGGACTCCCTTCAGGACTGAGCCCTGTGATTCAAACCGAATATCTTGCATTTGCTCCTTGCCTTTTTTCAGGTGGAAATAAAGAGTAATTGGAAAGCATCCAAGATCTGCCAGGGAGATAAGGCAGCTGTAATTTTTAGTATTAAGGGCTTGCTAAAACTTTCAGTGTTCTGAGTAATACTGTGAAGTCATAGAGGAAAAAGAAGTGGAAACCGTGACATAGAAAAGCTGAGGTTTGGGAAGCTTAGAAATTTCTACTATTTGCAAAAATTAGTACACTGGATAGATGCTTATATCCTGACTGCAGCATGCCAACTGGTGAATTAGCTGGGGTAAAGCTGGATGCAAGACAGTTCAGTATCTTCTTCATTGCTAACATTGAGTAGCAGCAAGTATGCAATATCCTTCTGTTCCCTGATTTTCATCTCCTGACTATCTTTCCTTCCTTCTGGCACTGGTACCTCCTTCTATGGCAGCAACTGGCACATGTCCCTTCCTGCACTCTCCTTCCTATGTCATGAATGAGGCACCTACTTTGTTCTGCAGTCTGCCCACAGGGTTGGACAGCTACATTTGCAGTTCCCCTTTTAAGTGACTACCAACCCCTATTCTTTGTGAGAAAATCTGTCTTAACTGTATTGCTTTTTATTGTTCATTAAATCCATCTTCCCTGCCCAGGGCAGGTACAACATTCCTGCTATGACTACCTTGCCTGTTTATAGATATAGAGGATTTGCATCCCACTCTGTGCTGTGCTCTCCAGTGCTAATCTGTCTCTGTCAGAAGAGAAGGGTTTTCTAATGTCCAACCTGAACGCCCTTGCTGCTGTTTAAGCTCAGTGTTTCCCTAACTGCCATAGATGGAGAGAAGAGATTATTCCCTTCTTTGTTGCAGCAACCTCAGTACTCATGTGCTAACACACAAAAGGAAATTCACTCCGGGCTTTCTTAACACTGAAGAGTATGAAAGATTGCTCTTTGTATATTACAAATTTTACCTGTATTTCTGCAACCCAGCACCATGTTCTCCTGCTTTGCAACAGCATGAAATGTTGATTTTCACTTGATTTATTTTCCACAAGTGTTCTTCATCCCCTTTCTCAAGAAATTGCACATCATTTGCTCTTTATCCTGTATCTATGCATCTGACGGATCCTGCATAATATCCCATCTTTCCTTTGACCCACTGAATATCATCCCATTTTTTCCAGACCATTTCTAAGATTTGTTGGAATTCTTTAGCCTCCCCAGCAGCGTGCATCCTCTGCACCAGCCACCAACCTGCTTTCACCTGAATATGTACTTTTTAGTCTTGCAAACTGCTTAGGAACATCTTGAATAGCTCTGGTTCTTGGGCAGATCCCTGTCAAAACCCACTCAGTATGTCTTTATAATTTTGACAGTCAGCCACTGAAAACTACTCTCCAAGTGTAGTTTTCTATTAGTGAACCTTCTGTGCTATGCTTCTTACCTTCACAAGTCATTTTGACAGATATTTGAGACAACTGTAATTGCAGTTTTACTCCAGAAGCAAAACTTGTATTTATTTTCAAGAAACTGTCAACAATACCCAGTCTTCAAAGCCAACTGATAATATTTTAAATATTTAAATTAACAGCAGTTTAACTTCAGTAGTTATTTGGCAAAGCTCTTGAGAAGCCTCAAAGGATCACTGAGGTTTGTGGGTTACTGGTCTCCAAGAAATGACATATCTGTAATTTGCAATATGGATAAAGAATATGTGACTAATGATTTCATTTTCAAGAGTGCTCAGAGAGTAAGTTAGGGAATTGATTTTCAAGATTACAACTGAGACTGAAAGAAAAAATCCAAAATAAAATACTTATATTCTGTTAAAAATCGAGCTCGCAGTGTCATTAAACATTAATAAACTTTTACTCATAACATTTGGAAGAAATATGTAGCAGTTTCTATATATGTTACAAAATAACTTCTGATATACTTGGAGAAACATATTTTATCCTTAATTTAAAAACCACATGTTGTTGTGCATAGCCCTTTCCATTCACTTTTGTGACTATTTCTGAGACAATAGATTCTGTTTGAATCAGAATTTCATTACAGAACAATGTGTCAAACTTAAAGCCTTCATAAGTAGATTTTTTCCCCCTCACAATATTCTTTGCATATTAAGAAACATTTTCCAGCCGTATCAGCCCTTACAGCCTTCATTTGCAGTTTAAAAAATATTAAAGTGAATGGTGTAGCAAAGTGAAATAATACTGAAGGTGCAAGCATGAAAAATGGGATTAATAATTTTTTAAGGAGTCAAAGCAAACTGCACAGGAAAGAAGCTTGGAAAATAACCCAGATGGTCCAGCTGGACTGAAAAGGGGATCTTCATCTGAAGACTCCACTTCTGTGAAGCTGGAAAGCACTGAGATGCTGTGGTGACCAATGTAGCATAAAGCCTTGCCCCAGACGGAGAGATTCTGTATAAGCATCTTCGAAATGGTGTAAATTAATTAGGAGCATATGTTCAATGTGTTTCAGTAAAATAGCTACTTGTGAGGCCAGCAGCTGTACAGTTAGTGGTCTTAGAGTCCCAAATGACTTTTGGAAATCGCAATCATTTAGATACTTTTTAAAAAGCACTGCATGCTTATTTAAAACATAAATAGATTTAGGCCTAAACAAATTCTTGTGTAAAGATAGACAAGAACTACAAGCTTCATTTTCTTTTTATAACAGCAAATGGCTGTGGAATATGGAATGTTTTCTTTCAAGTGACTTGTAATAAAGGTTCAAACTGTTTTATATGGCGAATATGAGTTGATTTCTACTCCTGCAACTCTCTTCCCAAGGCTTTAAGGAATAAACTGTAGCTCTAATGGTATGCAGAGGTATTACCAGCCGCCAACTTCCTTGGAATTTTGGTAGGTGGTGGGCATGAAATACACAGGTTCTTCAGGAAGCCTGGCACCACTGAATCCTGGTGAAAATGCTGAAATCCCCTTCTTTGAAGGGGTAGATGGGATAGACTTCAAATAGAAGCTGGTTTGTCCTTACTCTAGTGGGAAGGTTCCAGAGGAAAAAGATAATCCTTTGAAGGCTCCTGTTGTTTACTGTATGAAACTGCCACCATGGTTCATTGCTCACAGAACTTCTCATTTCAGCTGTCTGCTCTCTTCATCTTCCTGCCTTGCAAGTCTTGGGATTTATTTGTTTTTATGCCTTTAGTGCAAATGGAAACGTTATGCTCTAAATCTTGTTATTTCAAAATTTGTGGTAGAGTAACGTTAGAGATGAGGCTGAAATTGCAAAATAGCCAGAATTTGCTCTTTTTGCACTTCAGGAGTTCTGATCTCTCTCTACTCCCCTGCAGGTACTGCATCCATCAACCACGCCAGGGAAAGACAAGACTGCGAAGTGCAATTGCCAAGGAAGGACTTGTCCCACTCAGCAAATAGGAGATTTAAGAGGTTTAGAGTTTCATTACTGCCATCCTGCCAACCTTTGCTCTTGGAACTAGACCCATTAGAAAGATAACATCTGAACAATTGTTCTCATGGCAGGAGAAAAGGTCTGTCTCCTCATACTTTGGTGTGACATCTGCACTTCTTTGTCTAAAGATGCAGAGTTAGTAGGAGATATTGTTCGCAGGTATTAAAAGAAGTTCTCTTTCTCTAGAAGGAAGCATCCTTTTGTTTTTCAGCTTCAAGGGGTGCCACAACAATTGGCAGATTTGTGCAGACCTCTCTGCTGTGGACAGGGGCTTGGCCAGTGCTAAAATTTATGACAAGCAGGAGTTCAGCGTTTAAAGGAGGGATCGTTGCCTCAGATTGCCACCAGACAGCCATTAGGTCTCGCCCCTGGTGCAGCGTGTACTGCATCCAAGGGTGTGATGTCAGCTGTGGATGTGTACATTATCTCAGTGGGCAGTAATGGATCAGATCCTGGGTCAGTCGTAGAGGTTCAGTCAAAATCAGTAAGAGACAGGGCCAGAGACAGAGCTGGAGACAAGATACAATAGGGGTCTGAGAGGCCCATCCAGAGGACAAGCTGCCTACAGCAGAGGTCTGAGGTGCAGCCAGAGACGTCCAGAGACAGGACTGGAGCCTGACACACCCATAAGGCTGCTCAGGCAGGATCTGGGTGCACAGACCTAAGCAGAAATGGGTCTCCAGTTTGAAAGGCAGAGATGTGTACGCAGGTCCTAGGTAGGAGCCGGTCAGGGCTGTTAGGGCTTGTTGGTACCCTGGCAGGGCAACAGAGCTAGGACATGCTTGGTGATGTCATGCTTTGAAAAGCAGGCTAATGGCTAAATTCCAACTTGCAGAGTCACAGTGGGCAGGATTCAACTTTCACATATACCCACTGCAGCTCCCATCTACCTAAGTATGGACACCCTAAATACAGAGGCGAAACAAACTAATGGCCACAGTGGCAAACCTTGGTGCTAGATGCCTTGACAGCCAAAGG
This sequence comes from Cnemophilus loriae, assembly GCA_013397755.1. Classification (NCBI taxonomy): domain Eukaryota; kingdom Metazoa; phylum Chordata; class Aves; order Passeriformes; family Corvidae; genus Cnemophilus; species Cnemophilus loriae. The sequence continues at coordinate 1,078,535 of VZTF01009676.1, forward strand.
AAAGGAAGCTGGAGACATTGACCTTACAGATTACTGAGACCCTCTTGCTCTGGCATAGAAATTGCTCTCCTTCCCATGTTTCTTCTCCAGTTTTATTCTGTTACCCTGTTTGAAATTGACCCAAGCTTCCAGAAATGTCCATAAGTCTCAAAACCAGTATTTACTTCTAAAGTTCATATTTACTTCTAAAGCTCCTGTTTTTCCTCCCCAGCTTCCTCCGTTTGAGTATTTTCATGTTCTTCCTTTTTCTGCCACCATTCTGATTTCTTGCAAAGAAAGGGCATTTGCCAGGGTGAACAGTAGTTTCCTCTTCATCTCTGGGAATGGTGAGTATCAAAGCTGGCTTAACAAAACCCTGACAAATCAGAATTCCCTTCTATCTCCCAAACAAGACATGATGCCAAAATCAATATATGGACAATACACTACTTCTGAAAGAAGGCTTACTTCGGTATGTAACACAAAGGACTATATCTTTTAAAGTAGCAAAACACAGATAAGATTAATTTGCTCATTTCTTGGGAATTACCCTTTTACAGAAAAGAAAAGTTCGTGTTAAGGTTTGTGAGTGTTCTGGGATAAAGTCAACACTCCCACCTACTGGTCTCATCTAAGAAAGTTTTATCCTTTTTCCTCTTTTTCTCTTTTTTTTTTTTTTTCACTTCCCCTCTCTTTGCTTTTCTGTATTTCTTCTCTGTATTCCTTTTCCTTTTTTTTCTCTCTCTTTTCAGATTGAAATTCCTTTTTTCCATTAGAGAATCTACAGATTCACAGACATAGAAATAACTGCACCAGCAAAGATATAGTGTTGGGAATTATGCATCCTCAGAATGGTGTATTTGTTCTTTTGTGACACTTGTGAGATAACTTGGGGTGCCTTGCTGCTGTGAGTGGAGCTGCTTACATCCCATCACTGCATTCTCATAGAACAAGTAATAAGGCAGAACTGACAATGTCTTCAAAATATGACAAATCACCTTTTGACTCCTTTTCTTTTTTTTAATCACTCCATTGTACTGAAAGTCCTGCTTGCCACTCACTACAACTAAGGTAAACAGTTTAATCTGGGGAACTTATTTTTTATTATTATGTGGTTACAGTTAGGATCCCCATGTTTCCCCGTTCATAATTCCACAGTGGCTCTCGTTTGTTCCTAAGGACCATTTATAACTCACAGCAGCACACCCTGCCTGAGAAAGGATGCCAGAATGCTGACTCCAAGCAATCTTATTTACTTAAATGACCGCTTAAAGGCCACCAGTGACTTTGTTTCTCTTGTTCAAGTAGACACTTGAAAATGTAAATATGGGCTATAAAGACTGAAGGTCCCACAGAAATTATTTGCTCCAGTTCCCTCAGAATCATCTATTTTCCTAGTGCAGTTGTCACAGCTGCAAGACAATGAGTAATTCTTACTAAAGAAACTCAGCTCAGCAAAAATTCATTTTGCCAAGTAATCCTGACATATGCAGGATATCTCCCACATACCTTCTTATGTACTGTTCTTATTTTTTGCGTACAGTAATTCTTCTTATTTTGATTTTCTTCATTTTGGTCTGAAAGCCAGCAAAAATAATGAGATACATGAGGGAAACATAGTACTTTCCCTCAAAGCATTTAAATTACTTTCACTCTTTCATTTCCTCATTTTTGTAACCCTTAAAAGATTACGAATTATTGCTAGAAATGTGAGAGGAGAAACAGAAACATAGTTTTAAAAAGCCCTCCTAATCTTTTGTTTATAATTTAAAAGTAACTACTATAAATGGCTCTCTGATTATTTGTGTTACGTTAGTGCCTATGGGCTCCAACCCAGAAGCACACGGGCGTGGAATGACTTGCCCAGATTTGTGCTGCAAGCAGAGCCAAGCCAGCGACCGAACCCACAGCTCAGTCTCAGACTTATGGCCCATCCTTTGGACTGTGCCGCTCCCCTCCCAGCCAAGAAGCACATTTCCAGAGGTCTCAATAGCCAGTTGTGTGAAACCAGCCACGCTTTGCTTAATGAACATGAACTCAGAGCAGAGTGCTGCTGCCTAATAAACTATTTCATTTAGAATACTTAAGTGCCTGTGGAAGGTGAATTAATCACCTAAGAGCCAGATTTCCAAAGTTAATTAAGTATCTAAATGCACAAAAGACCACTGACCACGGTTTTCAGAAGTACCTCCCTGTTTCACTCTCCTGGGATATTCATCCAACAGATTTAGGCAGCTCGGTGCTTGTCATCACCTGACTGGGGTTTTTACTGGGAAAACAGCGAAAAGGAGGCCTCTATATCATAAATATGGTTCACAGCCAGTGCCAGGGGCTGGTAGGGCTTCTGCACACCTTCCCTTCTCCTTTACTTTGGGGTTGTACTAATTGCTGTCTTTAACTCTGCTAGAATTGTGGAGATCCATATTTTGACCAGGTTATGCTGTCTACAATTTGCTATGTGTGCGCTTTTCTGATGTGCTTTGGAATTTGTCATGACCATTTTCTAACCTCCATTTTCTCATGGAACAGCACTGACTCACTGGATGGAACAGGCAAGCTGCTTTGCTCACGTCTCCTCCAAAGTCCTGGATTTGTTTTCAATGTCCTGAATAAATACTAAAAGCAGGATGTGACATCCATCCATCCTAGCTTCCCACTGCCAGCTGTAGGAACTGAAGACATGTACATGCTGCAGAGAGTACTCAGGATTGCATGGGCTCCCACATTTCTTGTCAAAATGCAAGTGCCTTTGGTGACAATGCTCATGCAGGTACAATGGCACAGCCTCACATAGACTCAGTCTCTCATTTCCACTTTTACAAGAAAGGAGATATCAGCTCACCATCATCTATGCTGTGATAGCATGGCTTCTTCCTGCTGAAGTATTAGTTTTGTTCTGATGCAACAGGGGTGGGAGCTGTTCTTTCACATTGCTGCCCTTAGTAACTGTTTGCACACCAGTCTAAGTGGTCCAGTACAAGTGATACTATGGGTCCACCAAAAATCTCTAACCTGCATTTACATCTAAAAAAAACCAGTAAAATAAGAGTGTTCAACCGTCTCAACATGCAGGAACTTTCCTCGCCTCTGTTGGTGTCTAAGTCTGCCAGTTTGTGTGAAGTGTGTGTAACTCTGAATCCCTACTAGGTGCCGTGGGATCTGTCTGCTGAGCCTGCCCAAGAGCAGGGAGATTGTAGGAATAGCATGTGGGTTGCTCCAGGATGAAAGGTATCTTAAAGTATGTTGTTTAATTGGATAGTCTTCCAACTGTATTAATAAAATATTGGTTAGCAATGTTTACATATACAAGATTTATCGTGGTAAGATTGATTCCAAACTTAAATTTATTGTGCAAGAATATGAAGAGAAATCAGTCATGCTGTCAATCCAATTTCATTTCCTAGCACTTTTTCTTCTGAACCAGACAGGCCCCAGGAAATGTACACTTCTTAACCAGAAATGTCCTTCAAACTTAGCCCTGATGCCAATTTGAGGTTCAGCTTCATCAACTAGTTTTTTGATGCAGTGCAGAACTCTGGTATTACTGGTCCAATTGAAAGGGAATCCCTGGCCCTTTTCAAAAGAAAGAAGCAATGTTCTCTTGTTCAAAGAAGCACGTGAAAAGCCCTAAGCATGGACTGTTGCTGTAAAGTTGGCCTCCCTACTCTTCTGCTGTACAAGCTTTTAGCTCAATACTTTGAAAAAGAAATACATATCGAGATGTGCACATTCCACCGCAAACCTTTCTTAGTGAAACCACAAGGTTTTTTGCATTTAACTGCCAAAACCCAGGAAAAATTTTCCCGGTTCAAGGAAATCCAGATTTTACAGTACAAGCATGCACAGTTATGGGTCACAAACAACTTTGACTTAGGTATTCATTGACTTTTTGGAATAATTGATGCAGTTGGGGTTCTCGATGAAATATACCAATTTTTGAAGACTGCATTTTTTATTTTCATATCTCTCTTGGTTTCAGTGAATCTAAATCACTACATTTTTCCTTTTGGATTATAGGTATAACTACCACGGCTATCTGGAGGTGGGAAGTCAGTTGCCATTGAAATGCTAAAGCAACTCAGAGGGAAAAATCCCCGACATTTAAAAATACTTTGTTTTATTTTAAATCTGTCAGTTCTAAACCCAGCAACTTTGACTGCCTATATTGTTTAAGAAAGGTTAAATTAAATAAAAAATACTAGAGACAGTGAAGTTAATTGCTGGAACTGACACATATGAAGTTGTTTAGTCTTGAATCTGACAAGGATGTACATCAGTTTTCGGTAAACAAACATTTTGGGTATTATTTCTAGACAGGATACGTCAAGTTTTATGTGTGAGGGCATCTGCGAGGGCTCATTCATCAAATTGACGAAGGTGTAAAAGGTTTTAATGACCTCCTAAATCTCCTTCCCCGGCTGTCATGGCGAGATGCCTTCCAAGGTCGGTCACCCAAGCAAGCAGGTTCACTTGCATTGTAAACAATCATAGATCAGACTGAATTATAATTGCTGGTGGACTCCAGAGCAGAGAGGCCTATATATATCACAGCAGTTTCTTGTCAGGGCAGTACAGGTCAGCTGTGTTTGTTCATGGACATATTAGACTTTGGTTTTCCTGAGCCTCTGCATCTCTGACAGTGGTCCTGCTTCCCCATTGTATTTGCTGTCTGGACAGGATGTTCTACCAGAGGAAGTGCTCCTTGTGGAAAAGGCGTCAATTAGCTGTCCAACTGACCCTCACTCCTGCTACCTCCCTTGCAGGCGCAAGATTGATTTATTTATTTAGATATGAGCTTACATTTGTTTTATAGCTTTGCCAAACGAGTAAAGCAGTAAGGCTTGCAAGCTGCTGACTAAAGCAGGCAATAATGCAAATTTCCATTTCCACCATGTGTCATCAGCCATTTATGTTATATATAAGATAGTTTTCGAATGGAAGAAACATTAAAAGGGCATGGCTGGTCAAAAAGGTTAATTAATTGCTGTGTTGGCAGGCAGCTTTGTTTGAGAAGGCTGTGATGCTGTAATCATCTGAGACTTTCAAGGTTTTGCTGAGGAAATGGGTCATTGAAAAAATACAGGATTTTGCATAAATTGTCTGAGAAATAAAAGAGGGAGGAGAAAATTTTTAGCAATCTAGTGTAAATATCAGTAATCAGGAATATGATACATTAAAACACATACATGTTTCGGGTACATTTCCTCAGGATAATCTATTCCAATGCATAGGAAAGCAAACATTAGAATACCACAGGCAGTTTTTAAAAGAGCTCTTGGTCCCTGGGCAGAGTTCTGGCAAGCAAAGGAAAACTCTGCTTGATCACACAGCATGTGTTATGAACTGCATTTGATTTTATGGCTTTCCAAAAAGCTGTCCAAAAAGAAGGTTGGTTGGTTGTTTTTCTGGGTTTTCCTCCCCCTTTTTTTGTGCAAGGGGTCTCAACCATCTCAGAATTTGTTTTTCCTCACCCAGTCGACCTAGGCCAGGGAGGTGTTTGCCAAGAGGGTAAGCAGCTCCCAAAGGCAGTGACTAGAGTGCAGAGCTCACTGGTTCAATTTGAACTAGTTGGGTTTTTGCTCACCTCTGTCTTCTGGGCTCCTTGTTTGTCCTCTGCCTTTTGAAATTCTCTTCCTCCTTTATTTCTTTATTACTGCAGCAGCTGAACTTGCACTGTACCATGGTACACTTGCAATGTACAATGGTAATGCAAAATATCTTTTTCTAAGATGGCAGCTCTTAGATGTTTCTTAAGCATTTAAGAAAATAAGCAAGTGAAAACTCGATATGCAGGCAATGTCATTTGAAACCCCACACCTACTGCAACCACCTGGAGAAGAAAGATCCTTTGTGAGATAACTGAAACCCAAAAAACCAAAGCAGGATCTTCCACCTGAGTGAGCCTCTAGGGAAGGGATGTCATTAACGTCTCCCTAGAAAATTCGCCCATGCCTTTCACAGTGTAAAAAGAGAGATTTCACCTGCTAAAGAAAATTCAGTCACAGCATCTTGGTCTTAGTGAAGCTGTACACGGATCAGACCTTTCCCTCTCGTGTAACATGAGTGCAGTAAAGCAACCTCAAGGACAATTTCTGGTATGTGTGGAAAAACCAGGCGCAAACTACCACAAATAAGAACAATTCTGCTTTCAGAAGGACTGCCAGATGGAAATCTTTTGGAGGATAACTCTTTGGTGAGGCTTCCGTTACTCAGGTTTGGAGGGTTTGTTTTAAGTAGAGTGTGTTTAAGAGCTTATAAAAATATCAATATGGATGAAATTAGGAAAATAAAATGCAATTATTTGTTGTTTGGTTTTATATCTCATGTTTCAGTTGAAATGTTGTCAATGCTTAGGCTTATTAGGAAACCCCAAATGGGACAAAACCACTGAGAGTTTTATGTTAGGCTGCAAGGCTGTCCTTACCAGAGGCAGCGAAATGTGTTCAATTTTGTAACTACTCAGAAGACATGGCAAATCCTGCAACGTGATCTGTCTGCTGGGTATTTATAACATCTCAATGCCAGTCTCCTGAGGTAATTTTTGAAAAGCTGTAGTTTTTACTTGGTTCTTCAGTGTTTATGAAAAAAAAATAAAAAAAAAAAAAAGAAAGAAAAAAAGAGCAACAGAAAGGATGGAGTGAAGCTTTCCTTCTGCACCAAAAAATGTCGTCTTCATCAGCATGCACTGTGAAATGATTTCATTATATTTCTGTGGCATGGGTGGGTTGTTTGGCACTCTGTGATTGTTTTATTGCAAAGCCTTTTTCCTAAAGTCCTATTTACAACATGTGGTTTCTGCACGTTCTGGACTATCTAGTGGGAGTTTTTAATTTTATCAAGATTTAATTGAAAGTAAATAATTCCATTATTTTTTGCTTTGTTATAACCCAAACACTTTCAGATGTCTTATGTAATTACATGAATTACTTAAAGGCAATGCAGGCTGCCTCATGAAGATTTATAATGCCTTCGGAAATTAGGTCATTCTCATGGTTTCTATTTTTAGTTAATGTACGTTTGGCTCAGCTTTTAAAGAGTAGCAGTTTTCAGGTAACTGGCCAAACAATGTAACAAGGCTCAATTTTAAGAGAGCACTCTGTCTCCCTACTCAGAAGATCGAGTTGATTGGAGGACACACAAATTCACTAGTCATTTCCCTCTATGGCTCATTTATAGTGCAGAATTTAAATTAGAAATATTTGGAAATCTGGATAATTTCTTTAGACTCTTACCAGGTTTAAATAGGAACATCATTGTGTGACATCTCTAATTACAAGGCCATATACCTCATAATAAGATAAAATCATATTGTCAGAGTGGGATGGATCCACCTGCTGTTAAAGTCACTTTTGAAAATTCCTACAAGTTGACTTTAGATTCTCAGAATCTCTTCAGAGTCACCTGAAAGAGCTCACTCGTGCTAGAGAGAATGACAACATTTATAGAAATAGTTCAAAACCTCCCACACAAAATGTCATGGCTTAGGAATGAAAGTTGAGGAATGAAATTGAGCTTAACAAGGGAGCTTTCTCTTGGGGCTGGGAACTTTGGCATTCACTAAAGTCAGACATGAAACAAAATTTAAGAAATAAAAAAAAATCAATTGATCTTGCTTCAGCTAGGTGTGCAGACTGTACAGATCTGCAGGCTGTGTCTTCTGGATGCCTATGTTTTTGGCCTCTAAGTTACAGGCACAGGGAGCTGAGTACAGAACGCTAGTCTTCCTCTTCTGGATTAATCAGCCTTGTGCGCTGTTTTCTTGATTGTCTTCTCTTGGTATTAAATTCTTTACATTGCTTTAAAAGCATAGGAACAAGACAGCTTCCTAATGTCTTTCTCTGCACTTATTTTGAAAACTAAGAAAACAGATCTGCCACCCAGTGCCTGCCAAGTTTGGTTCTGGAACTATTTGTTGAGTAGACAGTGCTCTATAAATACATTTTTTTCATAGCAAGAAATATAACAAATACACACTCTGCACTGTCTACAGTTCTTTTCAACCACAAACACATATGTACTGCTTTCTGGAGGCTCAATAGCAGCTATCGGACTCTGGGCTCTTTCAAAAGCCTGGCATAACACAGGCAGCCCTGTGTCCACTCACATATGCTTGCACATCTGCAAGACATGAAAATATCTCAACTTCTATTGATTGATTGCACTTGCATCATTATATACCTTTGCATTTCTGCCTAATTGTGTTTTCTAGACTTGCTTTGTACCTGCTCTATCAGAGAATGGCAGAATGGTTGGGGTTGGAAGGAACTCTGGAGATCACTCAGTCCATCCCGCCTGTTAAAGCAGGTTCATGTAGATCAGGTTGCACGGGACCACATCCAGGCATGTTTTTAATATCTCCAGAGAAGGAGTCTCCACAAACTCTCTGGGCACCCTGTTTCAGTGCTCTGTGCTCAAGCAAATGGAGCAGGCAAAGTGCACTGTGCAGTGGCAAATGATGCCTAGAGTAGTGAAAAATAACCAAGTTGCATTTCAGTATTCAGGACTCATGCCCCGTGTCTTCTGAGGTAGTTTCCCAAAAATAGCTTGTGGAATTATGAACCATTACAGGATACTGGGAAAAAATTACATAGCTTCCTGTGAAGCCAGCAAAACTGAAAGCATGTCATGTGTGTATACTTAGTAGACATTTATAAAACCTGGGAATTTCCACTTTCCTTATTTCATGGCATATTTGTCTTTCTGAGCATCCCATGACTTTACACCAAACACCACAACTTGCTGAGGTGTATCTAGTGAAAGAGAGTTTGATCCCACTCTACTGCTGCACAAACGTGATGGCAAACTTGGTGCATGATGTGTCAACACGCAGAGTGAACCTGAAAGCTGTGCTTCCCTTGTTCGTGGATGTATAGGTCCTTTTCCTCTTTCTTTCTAGTTGCAGCCTTCTGGTATGCTGAAGCAATTACTGGTATAGAAATTTGCAGGGGGTGGGGGCAGAATTACTCTAATGAACGGTCAATTGAAATTTCCCCCAGTCATTGGTCAGTATATTTAAAGAATTACTACAGTAATTATATTTTATGAGCATGAGTCATTTTTCTGTTTTTAAAAAAACGTACTTCAATTTACCCATCTCTTTTAGTACATTTCCATTTGGTGTGGTTTGGCTGCATGGAGAAATGCGGCAGCTGGTTACTTGAAAATATTTAACAAAGCACCAGATTCCTCAGCTCTGGCATACCTGTGGACCACATATATGGACATAATTGCAAACATCTGTCTACCCACCCATGTAACAGCTAAGAGGAGCTATTTAAGAAAAAGAAGGCTAAAATAGTCAACTTTGAGGGTGAGAAACAGAAGAGCTACCTGTTTGTATGTTTATTTATTCATAATGTATTACCAGCTAATGGTCTTCAGAGACAAACTCCTTGGCCATTTTCACAGGAGGGATGTCACAATGCAATATATTGCAGTACCACAATATATACTCATTAAACCAAGCAATGAGAGGTTACCAAAAAAGCATGAAAATTTTAAGAGCCTTCCTATCAGTTAAAGAAGGACTTTCTATGTTGATGTGAAACAACAAAGAGGGAAATGGGAAATGCACCTTGGAGCTAGTTGTGTGATGAATAATTGAGCTTACATTTTGTGAATGATATAAATTATTTAGCAGTCAAAACTGAGACTTTAGATCCAAACTAACCTTCTCACCTTCAGCGAATTGTATACTAGGGAGCACTGAGGAGTCCATGCTAGTCCTAGTTTGATCTGAACCTCAGTCCAAGCTCGGTCTGACCCAGGCATCCTGAATTCAGTGCTTGCCATCAAATTAAACAATTAACAGAGTCACCTCAGTGTATTTTCTACACTTCCAAAACTGGTTGTTTTTATGATCTATATTCAGATCTCTTGGAAATTAATCTTTCACAATAGCTTGAATGATCAGAACCAACATCCTTGCCTAAAATTCTTCAAGCTTTGGGATGCTTAGAATCTAGACCCATCAGACAATAAAATCTGCTAATATGTATTATACTCAGATCAGTTATACTCACTGGCTGTCACACTCAGACAATCTCTTTCCTCTAATCAACCTTTGTCCCTCCACTAGGCATTCAAACAGCAGAATGGTGGATTGTTGAGATCTGGGAGATCCTCAGACCTGGCAGATGTGACAGAGCCATCTCCATAGTTCCTTGAACTGTAGGAACGGCATATTTGAAAGAGAAAATTCCAGGCAGCTGTTCTGCTTGTGCAGGAGCAGGGAGGAAGGTGCTACTTCTTGTAGACTTTCAGCTCCTGGATCTATAAACAGGGTGCAGATGAGTAGCTTAGAATAGCTCCAAGGTCACTTTAAATTTCTGCTAAATTGTATTAGGATACATAGTGAGCCTAGGGCACATTCTATAGCTGAAGCGAAAGTCGTTTGCAACAATCTTCCTCCTTGCCAAGTTAATTTTATATATACAATATAGATATTTTGTACAAGATAAGAAGATATAGCTCATATCTCTTTCTTTCAGCAGGAGACTGTTCTTTGTACAGCAGTGCCGCCCTATGAATCCAACAGGAGCTCTTGTCAATGCACCTGAGGCAAGTTAAGACCCTTCAATGTCCAGCTGATCACACAGCCCCACTGCCAGGGACTCCTGCCCCTGCCAAGGGCGCAGGGAGGTGGAGCACATCAGTAAGGTTATTCAAACCCCTTCATACTGAGACTTCATCTATATGCAAATATTTTAAAGCTAAAACTGAGCGCTCAGTTTACTACACATGCAACCAAGCTATAGTGAATTACTAAACTAAATACTAAGTTTTTCCTGCCCATTTATTTTCTCCTTCTCTTGTTGTTAGACTCCAGGTTCTCCTGAAAGGAAAGGGACATCTGTCTGAAGAAATTTACCCTGGGCAGAAAAGAGGTTGAGCACATGGCTTTCCCTGCTGTGTCTCAAGGTTTTGTGAAAAACCATACAGGTGAAAAAAGATCTGTCAGTGCAGTGTTATGAGAAGCAGAACATGCATTCGGAGCCCAAACAAAAGTAAAATTGAGGATGTGGTGTGGTATGGTATTTTCTTGGACTGATAATTTCTGGCTGGTCAAGGTCTGAATGCTTTGAAGGGACTCCATTTGCCATTTAGATGTACCTTGTGTTGATTTACAATTGAAATGATACCATAACACCATTACTCACTGTACAACTCCAGAGGCACATAATGTGTAAAATCTGCACCATGTTAAAAGGCAAGCTGGAAATCAGCTCTAAGCATTTATTTTGTGGCACAAATTCTAGCTTTTTTGCCAAGCCAAAATGCTGTCTCCCGTCATAAATGCTACACATAAATACTGTATAATGGGAACAAGGTGTCAGCTAGAGGCTTGCAGGTTCTGCTTCGTTCTTAACCTTTTTATTCCTATTTCTTGACATATAGCACCACAGTTGTGCTACTATTAGGCTGACTAAAATGCTGCTTTCCAAACAGATACAGTGAGACCTAGATCTATATCACACAGAGGCATAAGATCGAAGGAAGGGCATAGAACCCAGGTACAGATCATTACTGATCTGTATTGTCATACTGATCATACCGATCTGCCAGTTTCTTTGTAGAACTGAGCTTCCACAATTGTAATTTCTGTTTATATGGAATGACAGGACAACCTTCACTGTCTAACCTATGGATAACTATTGCTAGAACAACTCCAGAGAACAATAATTATACCTCTGGAGAGATCCTGAAGTGTCTAGCAAGGATTGTGTCCCAAGTGGACTGAAGCTGGGATTCTTTTCCCTCTATGCATTAGTTTAATTATTTCAGACACATCTAATTAAAGATGCATTGGAATCATTGGTCATTAATTTGACGTCAACCATGATATAATCGTAAGTAACCATTTCATTAATTGATAGATATGGATCAGAATCTGTATAATTAACTGTAAACTCCAACATCCACCTATTGTCTGAAGGCAGGGGGTTTGCGCCAATTCTCCCAGCATCTGTTGCACTTTGGAAACTAGACTAAAGTCACAGCATGAGAACATAACTGGGCATGAAAAACCTGTATTCAGGGATTTCAGTGCAGATGTAGAGTGAAGAAAGCATCTTACCACAGAGAACAATGTAATGCTTTCACAGAACAATTGAAATAACTTTCCTCAGCGGGTAAAGGATAATCCTGTGGGACCAGTCAGTATATGGCATGGATTCAGTTCCCTGCTCTTTGAGATTCTGTATAAATGGGCTGGACCTAGTGTTTTAATTGTTCTTGACATTTATCAGTAAAATATCTTCTTTTTATTTGTTAAAGGGTATTTTCTGTTTCTCACTGGCATGTGGGTAAGAATCTTGAAGCTTTGAGGTCCTCAGGTGCCATTTCCAGAACCACAGGGTACTCTCTGCTTCAGGGCTTTCCTACCTTTCTATCCAGCAGGATTACTAGATAGCACTCCTATAAAACTGGTATGAACACCAGATCAAATGAAAATAACACTTTCAGTTCCTTCCTTTTGCCTTGAAGAGTTCAAGCCATGAATGAAGAAAGACAGATTAGAAGGAGTTATCTCATATTTAACCTATTCATTGAGTATGATTCTGACCTCTTTACAATTCTTGAGTAAAGGATGGCCCTAACGAAGAGTGACCAGTGTCCCTGCTGAGCTGATTTCACAAAAGTCAACAGTGAGCACACCAACATGAATTAAGTGCTGTTGAGGGAGCTGCTGGCTATCCCCCTCTTCCCCAGCTCTCATGATGATGGGAGGTAAATCAGAATCTGGCAGAAACCATTGCAAAAGTTATTTTCTTTTCACCATTTTCCATTCATCCCCTCACTACTGAGGGGTTTGGAGGATAAGACCAACCAGTTAAAAGTTCCCTCAACAGGTAGGTGACCATAGCAGCAAAAACATTACCTGTCAGAAGCAGTACATGAAAGAGATAGCAGCCGCAGAAGAAGTTTGTGGACACATTTCCTCAAGTCCTGCCTCTTTGCGTTGTGGGTCTTTGGACTACTTTTTGGTTTTGTGGCGAAAGAGGCCCCTCAAATGCCTTGGGAAAGATGCTGGTCCTGAGAGAGAACAAACTGATTTCTAGGAAGTGTGACCTGTTCCTCGGCTGTCTAAGAGCAGCCTCCCAGAAGGAATGCTTCCGATGAATTTTGTCTCATCAGCTGGGTTTGTCATTTGCTACTAGCCTAGTATACTTTTCTGAGTAAGGGCTGAACACTTCTCCCCATAATTTTTCCCTCTTCTGTTTGGAGGCTTTATTCCACACTTGAATTTGTTCATCTGCTAGTGCCACTATTTATCCACATAGAAGGACCAGATAACAAATCCTACTAAATCGTGAAAATAAACAACCAAATTCTCAGGTACTGTAGAGCAGACTGGATCCACTGGCTTCAAAAGAATTGTGCTGGATGATGTTCTGGCCTGAACTGTTTTGGGTGGGGTCAGGATGGAGAAAATCCTCACAGGTAACTGAGTTCAGACCCTGCTGCTTCTCTTTCGCAGTCTCACCAATTCACCAAGCAGCCTAAATGTGTAGGTAGGCAGGGCGGCTTTCCCCTTCAGTGTCTGACTGTCCTGATTATTAGAAGTCTTATTTACAGACTAAATTGATAGATATTATATCCATGTCATCTCCACAGTCTCTTGCGGCTAGTCTCTTTACCCTCATTAGTTTTCCCCTAACTAGTGCAAATAAAGAAGTAGTATAATTGATTCTTGTACTTGAGTTACTGGCTGAATAAATCAATGTCATTAAGGTGTTGTGTCCTCTAAGCAGCAGAGCCACACCGTGACACCACTAGCTGAAGCCCTGGAAGAAATAAAGTTACATTTGGCTCTGATAATTTATTCCAGCAGCCTGAGCATGCTATTGATGTGCCTGCACAGCTTTCAGTTCTCAAACTAGGTCACTCTAGTGACCTACTTTGCAGCAATTTTTGTTTGTGTCCTCAGCCATCCTTTTGAAACAGGTACTGTAGCTTTTCGTCCATTTTCACAACCTTGTTCCTGATCAAATAACTTTTTTCTTGAACATAGATAATCAGAATCATACATTTCAGATGAAGCCTTGAAATTGTCTTACAACTGTCATGCAAATATTTCACCTGCTACATCCTAAGATCACAATTACATCCAACTTGGGGATCGTCATCATTCTACATTTCAGTGATATATCCAAGCACACGTCCCTCTTCTCCTTTGTTTCCAACAGAAGTTACTGTTATTTATCCTGAAGGGCTGGATTTTGCAGTACTATTCACTCTCATTCCATTTCTATTACTTCTGTCCTCATGCTCATCCAGCTCTCTCTGCATGGTATTCTATTCCTCCACTGAATTGACAGTGCTTTCCAGCTTTGTGTCATCAACATATTTCATAAGCCCACTCCTACATTTTGAGCCAAAACCACTCCTTGAGGAGCTCCATTAATAGCCTATCTCCAGCCCAATACTTTCTCTCTTGACACAGAGTGCTGTCATCTCTTTAACCAGTTTTTTGAGCCATCTTATATTTTCTCTCCTAATCCCCCTTTTCCGTACCTGTGCAGACGCTTTCTCACATGGCACCAAACCAACTGTTTTACTGAATTCAGAACACTGTATTTCCTTTGTCTAGGAAGAACAGTCATCCTGAAGAAAGTTATTATGTTAGTCTGGCATGACCAGACTATGACCAAACCAGACTAAAAATGGTGTTTTCCATTTTTCCAGCTTATCTTTCTTCTTTTCTACAAAATCTGTTCTACAGACTTGCATATGGTTGCAAACTAAATGATCCCAAGATCACCAAACCAGCTTCTCCTCTTCTTATTTCATTTTGACAGTTGGGTATGGTGTTCTCTAGTCATGTCCTCTGTCTCAAGTGCCCCAGAGGGGAAATTTCTATTGAGTTGATGATTTCATGTGCTGCTTCCCAAAAATTTCTGAAGTGGAGAGTAACCTGTCCCCTCCAAAGCAAGTTTGATGCGGCACTTTGAGTTCTATTTCTAGCACCATAAGACTACTTCCCTATGGGCATACTGTGTGTCTCTCTCTCCATTGTCAGTGCCATTGTGCACAAAGGGAAACACAAGGCATGGTGTGTCAGTTTTAGGAAAAATCATTATTAATCTCCACCCTGGCCTAGTGCATGGTTGATCCCTTGCTTCTTTCATGGTCAATTCCTAGTTACATGGACAATATTTTTTTGGCTTTTTTTTTTTTAAATTTCCTCTGTAAGGTCTAACACAGCTTGACTTTTGGCAATTTGTACTTTATTTCTGCACTTTGACCTCTTAAGATGCTGCATTGTCTGCTGATTAGACTTCTCATTCTTTTTAGGCTCTCTGCTATTATCCATGTAATTTTTAAGGTGGGTTTTTATTTAGTTCCTTCCTACATGACCCCCTCCTACTTTTACCCGTACTTATGAAACAAGTTCCAGGTATTTTTTGGAATTCTGACTCAATGCAGTCTCAATTTTAAGTAGCTGTTGCTTTTCAGCCTCTATCAAGAAGTAGATGACTCCTTCCAGAGGTAATTAATCTTCACTTATTTCATGAACCAATCATTATCACTCCCAGTCTTATCTTCTTTCCAACATTTTTGATCAGTGCAGAGCTTGGAATAGCTTTGATCCAGACAAGTCTCTGTTCTGTGCCTTGCAGAACAGAAGACTCCAGAGACACAGAACAAAGCTGCAGGTAGTAAAAATCACAATAACCTTACAAAGACTTTTTGTTCTGAGATATACATATTTATCTTTAGAGAAAGAGGGCATGTTAATCCAAGACTAAAAGGGATCTATCAAGTTTAAGTATTTAAATCACATTAACAGAACCAAAATATGATAATGTGTCTTAGCAATTCATTGTAGCAATGAAAGGAAATTAATCCTCCTCTCTCAAAGCTCACAGATAAAAAAGCTTTTTTTTTTAGCCATACTAAGTTGGCTGGGTGGACTGAAGACGTGCTTTGAGCAAACTACTGGGTAAGAAATTACCATTTTTACAAACCTCTATTTGAGTAAAAGACAGTACTCAAAGAATACTTAATATTTACACGTATTTAAGCCCCTGATAGAGTTACCCAAATCGCATTCTCCATGTGAAAGTGAAAAAGTGATTGAAAGAGTTATTTCTTCTGCTTGACTGACTGCTACTCAGAAAGGTACTGGACAGCACTAAGCATGAAAATTCCTGAATACTTAACAAGGGCCCCTATTATGAGAGATAACTATTGATAGCAATATGAATACTTAAATTTAATCTTTGCTATTTACTTCTAGACCTAATCCTAATTAGAGCAATGGTGAAGGTCTGAACTGTTCTCCACCTGGAGAGAAATAGCATAGGCTAGCGTACAGAATGCCAAAGCCCTACAAGGTGTGTGCTCTTTTAAGAAGAAATGTTTAAGGAGAAATGCCTGAGGTTGAACACTGAGCCTTGTCACAGTGTGCAGCCCTTAGCCAGCAGGAGTGAGGTGTAGGCAGACAGCCTTTAGCAGCTGATGTCAGGATGAGGCAGAAGTGCATTTCTGATGTTTGTAAGAACGCATGGGCTACACTCTTTGAGCTGTACAACAGAGAGGAAGGAGAAATACAGTGTTGCTTCCTTCCAGGCATGCTGTCCAGCTGACCTGCTTGAGTTTTTTCCAAGGACTATACTCAAGGGAATGGTAGGAGACATCCTGCCACCCTGAGGCATCACAGCTGAAGTGGTTCACATGCACAGCATGAAACACAAGATTCAGGGCAAGGCTGTGCATAAAATGAGATGTCTCGCCCCAGAATAATATCCCCTACTAACTTGTACATTTGCTTAAATCATTGTTTCTTATCACATATGACGTCTTTGGGAAGATCATTATGAGTCATTAGAATATGAGTTCCAGACTCTCATCAATAACTGCATTATAGCACCCTGTGTCATCATGGCCGTGTTATTTTGCACAATTCCCCTGGGCAAAGCATTATTTTATCTAAGAAGATACTAAACAGTCTCTACTAAAAACAGGTACTACAGGGCAGTGCTTTTTTCAGGCAATTTTTTAAAACCAAAAATAGCAGCTCAGCTCTTAAACCTCCAGCAAACCAATGTTTCCATACCCTTATGCCTTTTTGTCCCCTGAATGTGGGATTTCTTTCCTTCTCTGAATGTGGAACGAAAACCAGCACAGAAAATACAGTAAATTTACTGTGCCCTATTATATAGACACCAAGTTTTTATTTGCCCCCACAATATGCAAAAAAATATGTGGCAGCTCTGACACTGACGGCCACATAAATTTCAGAGCGGCTCCTGCTCTGACTCACTCTATAGAGAAGTGTCCTCAAGTGCATGCAATGAGTTTTCTCTCCTTTTTTCTCCTCTGTGTCAGAGAAGACAGAGGCCAAAATCAGGATACCACAACTTTTTATGCATATACACACCACCCACTGAAATTAATGGGAGAATTTTGAGTGACTCCCTGGTTAGAGAGAAATTAGGAGTACTTTTAATTGTGCTTTTAACTGAAGCATGTTAATTCAGATTTACGGCAAGAAAGGGTTGATTCTGCTCTCAGGCAACCTCTTACAAAAATGCAATCCAGCTACTTTGCCTGGATCTTGGAAGAATGATTTGGACTCAGGAAGCTGGTTATGTGGTAAAGGAAAACATCAGGTTCTGCAGTGTTTGAAACTGTCTGCATGTCTGCAGCCAAGCTGCATGTCACACATGTGTTTCCTGGCTGTGGGAAGCCAGTGCTGAGCTGCCACGCAGTACCTGTGGCACAGAGCACTGCAGTGACAGGTGTCTCCTGTAGAAGCAAACGCATTGCGCTGGTATTACCTCACCCAAATGATGTCTGAGAGCAGAGCAAAGAAACCTGACCACTATTCATCTATCTATATTTCTGATTTTAATACTCTAAGCTTTTGATCACTTCAAAGTCTGATGGCTTCAAAACAATGCCAAGCATAAATCCTTTAAATTTTAGGAAACATGCCATAGGAAATCAATGACTTCCAAATATTTTTAATTTGTCAGGGATCATCCTTAATCCATGCCATGAGCAGGAGCACAGTTGTTTTCATTCAGAACCTGACACTGGCTGAACTGGAGCACGTGCTGATATGTCGTATAATGCTAAACCTTAAGCCTTCTCCCAAGTGCCTCTAAAACTTGAAAGGTTTAAGCACTCATTTTTTTCTCACCTAAGGGGTGGAATGAATTGTACGTCTCATCTGGCTTTAATTTCAGGCAGTGTTAGTAGAATCTCCAGCATTGTAGTGGGGAATTGGCTGGAAACACCCCTGTCAGAGCCAGGGACACTACCCTCCCAGAGATTGGTTTGCCACAGCACAGACGTTCTGTGCAGCTGATGCAAAACACTATTTGAAATATGGAAACATCCAGCATTTTTGCTCTGAGGCCAAGATAATCCCTCATTTCTGCCACTTCACTGGGACCCACCCCGTGGAACTGATGTGAGAGTTAGCTCATGGCGCAAGTCAGACAAGGCCAAATTCTCATCTGGGCTGTGCCCACGTAGCTCTATAAGGTAACACAGCTGAACAGGTGTAATTCAGAGAAGAATAAGAAACTAGCCTTAAGCCAGCACTGCAAATTCAAGACTTCATTTTATCCCGTGTTTTCTTTTTGTAGCCCCATTTTTCAATGACTGCAGTTCTGCTCAGGTTCAGCCACAATGCACAGAGCTCATCGTGGAATGGGAACTGCAGTTTGGACCTCGTGTACTCCTGGCCCTTAAGGCTGACCAAAAATATCCTCGGGGACAACTTTGTAAATGCTCAGTATTCAGCTCAGGTGCCAGAGTCTTACAAAGCGCTCGTTATAAATCTTGTGGAAAATGTGACAGTGTAGTGAAATGTCTGAACTGGAGCAGTTCTTTTCTAGAACTCGGATTTTCAGTGTGCCATGCACTGCTCTATTTTCAAATCCTTATTTTAGGAGCATGGATTTTATCAGAAAGTAGCTAGATGATTACCAGGGCTTGGTTTCTTTGGTTTTTTGCTGTTTTGTTTTTTTTAAAAAAAACCAAAAATGTAACCCCCACTCCATCGAACTGGTTATCTTAGAGAGGAAAAGCATCAAATTAGTTTCCTGCATATGACACGTCAAGTGGACAGCATCTTGCAAGCCAAAGACATAAACACTAACTCACCCACATAATTTTATTACTGACTAAAATAAAACCATATGATGTTTCTGTATCAGTGCCTGAAAAATTAGTTCACTACATTCTGGCACTATAAAGTGTCCCTAACACTTTTGTTCGTACACATATAAAGTCCAATGAAAAATGGTGATAGTTATTTTCAAGGAATAGAGGAACAGCTGGAAAGCAGTTCCCCCAGAAGAGAAGTTACCTCAGCTGTTTGCCATTACTGCCATTGATGGCAGTACCTCAGAAAATG
This sequence comes from Cnemophilus loriae, assembly GCA_013397755.1. Taxonomy (NCBI): domain Eukaryota; kingdom Metazoa; phylum Chordata; class Aves; order Passeriformes; family Corvidae; genus Cnemophilus; species Cnemophilus loriae. The sequence continues at coordinate 1,097,889 of VZTF01009676.1, forward strand.
TTAAAATTGTAGTGTAGACAATAAACTAAATTTTATAGGTCTTATTCTATAGACAGTGAAGTAAATGAAAGGACTCAGATTAAGTTCAATGGATTTTGGAGCTGTCTCTCTGCTTCACTTCAGACATTACAGATACACATTCAAAGGCTCTGGCACTCTGTATTTCTCACAAAACTTAGAAGTGGCGCTACCTAGTTTCAGGAATAACTGTATAGTCAAGGTAACATCTATCCAGAAGACAATTGCTTCCATCTGTTTAAAAGAAAGACATTGTTTAGTTATACTTACATACTTTTACAAGAAGAATGGCAGCAGAAATATATGAATTCTGGCTACAGCACTGTTTTTAAAAACTACTGGTATTTAGCATGGTTATATTTTGACAGAGCAAAATATAAGTTACCTACAAAACCTGCTATCTCAACTAGCACATTTGAAAAGAAAATGCTGTGATTTATGTAATATTTTGTCATCCATGGATCTTGAAATATTTTACAAATAAGAATGAGCTTGAAGTATCCTCTCTAATTACTTCCACTCCACAGAGTGAAAGTGAGGCACTTACTCTGTTGAGCAACTTGCCATGTTTGACAAGCAGAATGGGGTCTGTAATGGTATTGCTTTATTGTCTTTTTCTTCCATGGTATTGTCTATCTCTTTTCACTCAATCTGTTACTACAGATCACATCTACTACAGCTAGAAACAGCTGCTTCTGCACAACGCCTTAAAATTATCAGAAAAGTCCTCAAGACTGACAGGTCTGGAACAAAAGCCTTCGTTGTTCAAGCTTAGGAAGCGAAATGTAACTGGCAGGTTGTATATCCTGTGGGTGAGGCACTGTAGAGCAGCATCACAAACAACTGCAGTGCGATGTGACAAAGCCAGGCTAAGATTTCAAGCTGCATTGCTTGCCGCCTGAGGGAGGGGTTGGGATAAGCTTGGTCTGTAACACATGGGCCCCTAGATATGGAAGCCGAGCAGCCCTGCTCTGATGCTCAAGTGGGTGCAGGATCTGTTTTACGTCCCCACAGCACTGAAGAGTCTCCTCAGCTCTGCCTTTGGCAAATCAGGCGCTCCTCCTTCCTCAGCTCTCTGGTGCCCCTCAAATCAGCACCAGATGCACACACACACACATACACATACGTGCTCTTGTTTCTTGTCTTATGTTCCCAGGAGCATGAATCCAGCATCAGGAAGCCAGTTTGTATTGAGTACAAAAAAATTGTCTATAAACAGAAAATTGTCTCTTTTCAAAGCTTCTCCAGGACTTTTAATCCTCTGAACCTAAGACCTATAGGGTGAACTCTTTTTTAAACATGATCAGGTGCTGTCCCTTGATGGCTGTGTGGTAGAGAGGATGAGAGACATCCTGCTCTTTTCCCCCCACGCACATGTGGCCATTGCATAAAGTGGAAAATCCATATGTTTAAAGGTAAGGTCTAATCACAATTCTATATACTGGCTCATCAAATGCCTGCGGGTGTTTTTTTAGAGAATAATTTTGGTTGCAGCATGTTGATTTGCTTGCCACTTTCAGTTGGGGAAATGCTGGTGTGATCTTCACCCACTGCTTCATACTGTCTCTGACGACTTCTATGTGTTTCTGTTTTGCCTACTCATTCTGAGATGTCACTGGCCTTCACTCAAAATGAGACATGTGATGTTTAAGTACGCTTGACAAAACTGTCAGACAGTTTTTAAAATGAAAATAAGATGTGCAAGAATTCAGGAGAATTTATAAGCTGTAAAATAAACCAAATCTGGATATTTTCTGAGCCAAAAAGATACAAGACAGGTCCTATTGACAAGACAAAACTATTTAGAATTTTCATTCATAATAAAATGTTCAGTTATATAACCACAGCCAAAAGAAAACCACACAATTTCTTCATTGCAGTTATTTTAAATAAAATGTGTCATTTTTTTCTCAGCCTGATCTTTGGCACCAAGATAAAATTGTACTTGAAATGAAGCAGTAAAACACAATTAGCCTTTTTATTTAGCAATGGTAGTTTCAAATCCATTCAGCTCTAATAAAAAATTGTGGAGTTCTTGAATTGACAATAAATCACAGATTAAGATGCCTAGCAGAAACAAATACTAGTTCTATATTTTTACAAGAAACACTTGATATTGTAGCCTCTCTGCCTGTTCTTTGTTCTTCTCCTTACCCCTTCACTCCCTCAAAAGATTTGATTTATGCCACCATGGTCAAAATTTCATTACCTTCCATTTAACCCAGTGCAAATAAAACCTGTCTTGAGAAATCTGGAATACGTGAAAAATCAAAGTTTGCTTTTTGATCTTTTACTTTAGGATATTGTACAGAAACTCCTTTTCTTTTCTCTCACAAGCAACTACCTTGATTTTTAAATTTATTTTTAAAATTTCTTTCAGCAACAAGGAATGGAAGATTAAAGAAACGGGATATGGTTTCTAAAACTTTTTTCCAAGGGTGTGCCGTATATGACAGACTGTGTCCCTGAAACACCTTGGCTCAAATGTAGTAGCTGTGGGTGTGGTGATTATTTCCTGGCACAAGGAGAGATTTCAGGAAAGCACTGACTCTGCCTTCTCCACCCAGGCAGGTTCCTGACCTCTACTTACAAGTGACAAGAGCCCTCATGTGCATAAATCCTACAGAATCCTTTAGGCAAAACCACTCACAGTGTTTGCATTGTGGGACTGTTCTCTTGAAAATATAAATGTATGCACAGCGTGCCTGAGGGTACCCAGTCTTGAATTATAGAGTGCCTTGTGAGCAGTTGTGGCATTTGGTTTAAAGACACTCCCCCTGCCTCCCTCCCTGCTTCCCACTTCTTATTTTAAATTCAGCTTTTCAAAAGCTTGTTACCAAAAATATTCTGATAGATCTGTGGTGGTGCTGACTAGTAAGAGCTTTGCAATAGAGAGTGAAAGATCACTTTATAGACTTCAGCTCCTTCCTGGAATGGCAGCTTTTTTCCTTTCACTTTTTTTCTCCCCTCTTTTGGCAGATATATTAAAAAGAAAAAAAAAAAGAAAAAGAGTGTATAGATTTATTGCTGTATGGGGCTGTTAGATGGGTAGCCACAGAGATCAAAGTGCTCTCTCTGCTGAACAGGTGTGGCATGGAAAGTGCCAATTCTCTCCTTTCTAAGCCCTGCACTGAGGGAATATATATTTTTGGACAAGACTTTATACAACCAAACCTGGAGAGAGCCTGAACTAAAAAAAGTTTCACTGAATAGGAAGAATGGACACAGGAGCTGTGTATCCAGATCAGGCTTAGATAGGTGGTCTGACAGCGTATATAAGTAACACTAATCTAATTCTCGCCCCATTCCTTTCAACACATCTAGCTTCCCCTGGAATTTTTACAAGGCAACTTTGATGGCAGTAAGTAGACCATTAGAGAAACTATTTACAAGAGCAAAAGAGACTATTTACAAGAGCGTGTAGTGACAGGACAAGGAGGAATGGCTTCAAACTGAAGGAGAGTATGTTTAAGTTAGATATTGGAAAAAAACTTCTCTACTGTGAGGGTGAGGCAGTGAAACAGAGTGCCCAGAAAAGCTGTCGGTCCCCTATCCTTAGACGTGTTTAAGGTCAAGCTGGATGGAGCTCTGAGCAACCTGGTCTAGTGGAAGGTGTCCCTGGCAGGGGAGTTGGAAACAGATGATCTTTAAGGTCCCTTTGAACCCAAAATATTCTTATGATTTTATGATTCTATGATCATTGGGCTACTGATCTGATCTTTGTGTATGTTTGCAGAGGGTTAGTCCAGGAGATCTGTTTGCCTCGTACGTGAATCTCTTGTTTTCCTTTACTAGAAGAGAGCAACAGAACACTAACTGTGGTCGATGCCAAAAAGCAAAACACTATATCTGTTCAAAAAATGACCCCGCCTTCTTCTTTGTAGAAGAAGACCAAAGTATTCTGATTAATCCTGTCAAGGAGACTGTGGTGGTGAAGAGGAGCCAAGGAGCAACAGAAGCACAACATGGCTTAGGTCAGTGCAGGAGATTCATCAAGGGAAAAAGCAGTCAGCCAGCGAGTCTAGTCTTTGGAAGCCTTTAAGTTTAAATGGGCTTGAGTAGAGCCTTGCCTTTGTTTAAGCAAGTCCAGGAAGAGGAACATCCTGGAAAAATCAGGCCAGAGGCAGTTGGGTTTCAGAAAAGGAGGTTAGGGGAAACAAAGACAAGGATGAGGTGCTGAAATGGGCCATGCCCTCCAAAGCATCCTATCTTTAAATAATCTTGGCTGGAACCCAGGATTCCTGATCATTGCTCTGCTTGTCAGCAAATATCTGTGAAACCCCCACGAAAAATCTGTTTGATTCTCCTTGGGTACAGATCTGCAGCACCATCCCTGCCGTACACCACTCTAACTCACATACCCCGTCATAGTGGTTCTATTCACCACCACCTCAGCTTACCATTTCCACAGCTTGCCATTATGCACGGGGAAATTTATACAAAAACACACGACCATCAAAAAGGATGTTATTGACTTTTGAAGCAAGGAAATTTCTGTGCAGACTACACTCGCACCCTAACTCATGTGAATGGATTATGATTGGGCCTTTAATTGCACTGAACTCAATGATCTTGGACATGTTTTCCAACCCTTAATGATTCTCCAGTTCTTTAGTATAAACTCCCTATCTTATTCAGAAATAGAAGTTTCCCTTTCTCCAGAGTGAGTATTTATTTGGGGGTATTTGTCACCCTGTGCAATGAATGAGAGACGAGCCTAGTGAGGAAAAAAATTCTCCATGTGAGTGTCTCTTGTAAGACAACCTCTTAGCTGATGTACATATCTGGTGTCTGACAAAGACTGTTCTGAAATTATTTAATGTGTTGTGTCATGAAGTCTCTTCAGAACAAAGAACACGGGCCAGGAAGGCGTGTGTTCTGAAACAGTGCATCAGAGACAGCTGATTACACAAAAACCCTATCTTCAGTGGGAAGAGAACCCGAGCTCTGAGCTCCTTCATTAAAAGGGATTGGGAATTCATGTCAAGCAATCCTGTTTCCCATCTTTGTCTTGGTCTCCCAAATATTTTAGAAAATGTGTGTATTTTTGTCAGGCATTTTAGAATAGCTGAGAAGTTGGTTTGTTTTGGTTTGGTTTGTTTTCCCATCACTTCTGGATTTTTTTTGTGTTATGGAATGTAAAGAGAATGCACTCAACACAGCACCTAAGCACATACTTAACTTCAGTCTTCAGTGGAGTTACTCATGTGTTCATAATTAATGATACTTAGATTACATGGGAGGAACTGACAAAGGAGCTCAATGGAGAAAGACTGAGAACTCTACTGAAAGCCAGTGGGAGTTGGACATCTGACTCCCCAAACTCGCTGCTAAACTCTTTTAAAAAGCCCTGCAGTTCTGGGTTGAGGCCCTAGAGAGAATTTTCAGTTCTATGTCAGTACACTAGGATTCAGTGCTCAGATCTGATGTTAATAAGTGAATGAGGCAGCCATGACATTTATTTGGCATGACTTCCAAAAAGAGAAGAAAAACCCCTTGTGTGCAAGCGCTTCGCGTATTCACTTGGTTGTAAACCGGCTGTTCATTAACAGTTTATCTGTGTTTGTTACATGATTGCTCCATTTATACCCAGACTGCACACGCAGAATTTTACTATCACTTATTCTCTTTTCTTTGCACAGCATCATCTGCACAAGAAATGCATGTCATTTGGAACATGGAGAATACTACTAATTAAAGAAGAAATTAATGGAAGGAATACCAAGGGAAAACATACAAAACTAGATTCACTGGTCCCATGTCTCAGTTTCTTGATTTGGGAAGAGGGGAGCGATGATACCAATTGCCTCTGAGTACTCATGAAAAAAAACCCAAACAATATACCTAGGTTCGTATGACAGCTGCATGTAAGTGGAAATTAACCTTTGAGCACAAATGATTTGGGTAAATCTGAATCTGCTTTCAAAAGTACTTTGGAAAGTACCTGTCTGTTTTACAGACTGTCATGTACCACATATCAAACTTTTGTCTGAAAAGATCTGGCCATTATACCTATTCCAAAGAAACTTCAAGATTTGGGAGAAATGGTGGGAGAAGTGCATTTTTTGTTAAGTTTTGGTTTTGCTTGATTCGTGCTCAAACTTTCCTAAAATAGTCACTCTTGGAAAGAGAACAACTCTGGAAAAAGTTCAGCCAAGAAGGCTAAAGTTTATGAAAATAATAAATAACTGAAACTGGGCCTTCAGAATGGAAATGTTTAGATGAAGTTAATATTAGTGCTTTTACATATTGGTGCTTTACTGGTTTTTTGATTCAGAAATATAGAGTGCAGGAAATGAGTGGGAGAAAATCACTGGGTCGATTTTGCTTTCTTTTTTTTCTTGCTGGTGTACTTTTAATGAAAACAGGAAGAAAATAGAATATGACATGTACATTATGTGATACTGATACAGTTCACTTAGACCGATGACACAGCCTTCTGCTACCAGTGAATCATTCTTGGTGAGTAAAGCGAATTGCAACTGAAAGTGGAAAAGTTTTGTAAAATTTATAGCAAGTGTACACATCATGCTTTAGTACATTAATACATAATAAGCCCACAATCAGGTACTTTCTGCTGTTGTGCAATGAGGGAGATGAAAAGAAAGAATGAAATCATGTTAGTATTTTAATTTTCTGAGGTTTGTAGGCTGATGCTATCGACATAGCATAGGCATCAGTAAAATTTGGAGAAGAGTTGGGGATAGCAGATAAAATTAGAGCTCATAAAATTTTTGAGATGTCATTTGATATGTGGCAGCTGCATCTTAAAACATGTTTTTGCTTACTTGTGATGAATGCTGCTTGGAAATACCTATTTGTACAGCTTTGATGGTTACTTCATTTTCATGGAAATGCTCAAGCGCTCAGTTAAGCACTTAAGTCCTAAAACTGACAAACACAGAGCTTTCAAAATGGCCTTCCAAAAGCATTTGAAGTATATATATTATGGCACAGAAAACTCTTGTGAGATTCTTCCTTATATGAATTTTCAACTGACAAATATGCTTACAAACATTAATTGGAAAGCAAATGGAAAAGGAATGCTATTTATCTTATTTTCCCAAGTTTTACTGATGTGAATGCCTAAGCCTGGTTTTTGGAGCCTTTGCCTTCTCTTTGGCAATGCTGTTTAACGTTCCACAGCTCAGCATGAATCATCTTCCCAACAGGAAAGACTCTGGGGTTAATAATGGGTAAAAATGGCTGAGCTACGAGTTCCTCCATGTATATATTAGTGTCTTGAACTGAAAAAAGCATGGTCAAAACCTGAAGAATTGCACATATTTTTTGTTTTGTAGTCAATGGCCAACCTCTCTCTTGCTCCTTGTGCCTGGATGGAGGACAGGAGAAGCCTGCACGCAAGCTCAGGAGCTGCCGGGGCAGAGCAGAATATAGGATGAAATCTCAGTCACTGATAAACACTGCCTTGCCTTCAGAGACACAACAGATGTACGGAATAAGGCCATGACAGTCACCAGTCTTTCAGCTCGGGGCACACTGCTACGAATGTAGCTCACATTGATCTTTCATGGGATTTGAAAACAATTGTCATCTGTCTCTACAGAAACCACATATTTCTCAAGTGTCACCTCTTTCGTTTCCGTAGTGGTAATCTTCATAGAAATTAACACTTTTTGTGAATCAATCTTGTCACCTCTGGCAATGAGTGGAACTCGTGGAACTCATGGCACTCATCTGGGTGTCCCTCAGTGGCCATCAATTTGCACCCTGATCTTCCTTCTGCTCCTTTAGCATGAACTTCAGCAGAAACCAATCTGACTTGCAAAATGTGCAGCCGAAATCTGCTCTTACCATTGGCATTGTCAGAGGTATAAACCAAGAATAGCCTGCCAGACACATCTGAAGGCCTTTGAGCCTGGGGCCAAAATGGCAGAATCAGAGGTCTGACGGAATGCATGCACCCACGTGTAAGCAGGGAGTGGACTGAAAGCCCTGGCAGCAATCAGGAGTGCTTCCAGACTCCAAGAACCATAAATGATGAATGAGTTAACTGGCATGAGGGTCCAATTAATATGCCCCATTATTGGACAGATTTTTCTAGCTCAACTCTCAGAGCTTTGGATTTTCTGAACAGACTTCTGGCAAAAATTTTCAACATTTAAGATACATTTCATCTGAAATAGAGATAATTGTTTCCATCAATTACTAAATTAGTTTCTATTAGTTACTTAGCTGACACTCCAGTTCATAATTTGAGATGAATATATGAAGAACTCAGGTAGCTCTTCCTTCCTCAGTGAGAAGGAGATGGAATCAAAGAAGGCAACCATTAAAGCATGGAAAGTAGCATGGTACTGGGAAAAGAATAAACCTTCAAGAGAGTGAAAGAGAAAGAAAAAGAATTAAGAGAAATCAGAAAGTACAATTAGGAAATTTCGATCTAGTAAACTAAGTTAGTGAGGCCAGGAGAGGGGAAAATTTGAATCCAGGTCCAGTACTGGCATACATTCATCTAATGTTTCTGTTGCAGAACATCACATAAGAAAACTGAGTTGATTTTTTTTTTAAAGCTTCTTAAGTGATTCGCATGCACATTCCTGTGACTTTTATTCGGAGTTGAATGTTTGAATTTCCCCCAGTGGAACTGAAAATCCTGCTCAAAGAACTGTGCTATCCAGACAGGCCAAACAACTCACGTGATAATGTAATGCTACATAGATACAGCCAGTAAGAAGGAGGAGTAGCAGAAACACTAATTTGGAGTGGGGAACAGGGTATCCTTCTGAATTTCATAGAAATTCTTTTTTCACCTCAAATACTATACTAACTAGTTCAAACTTAGGATTCTGATTTAGTCAATCAGAAGTTAAATGTTGAGATATATATACATAGACACAGAGCTAGCATATATTTTTTTCCCATTTACCATTTCTTTCATCTTGGGTAGACAAAAATGTCAATGAAAACATCACTTCTAATCTAATTTTAAAGTACAGCAAGCTCCTGGACAGAGTAAAAATACAAGATATTTCTCTGACAAAAGTTTTGAAAAGTCATGTTGTAAGCTTTCTCCACACAGTCACACAATGTGCGGGGCACAGAAAGTCCTGTCACGAAGTTTCATTCCTGTTGTAAGACTGCCCACATGAATGTGCCACCTAGTGATTACAACTTTTGTCCAGATTAATAACATTTGTCTGTGAAAGTCCTTTGATTGTGTACTATGCATATAGAACATAGGTTGCAAATCACTGAATTTACATTCATGTATATGCCTGAACTGACCATTTGAGGTTGTGCACACACTGCCCAGGAGAAGGAAGCAGCTACCAACTCTTACAAATTGATAGCAATATGCTCTTTTCTCTACTGCCTTTGAGATTTTTCTTCCGAGAGATATAGCTCAGCAGGGACTGATTTCTTTCCCATTAGCTTTTCTACATTTACAAAACATAAAATAACACAGACCACATTAACACACAATTCTACTAGATCCATTACAAAGCCTGGAATTCCCTCCAAGACAAGCACCAATGCTTTATTTCAGATTACTGTAAATCGTGACTGGCACATTTTGACTTTGGATTAAAGGTATATGATACTGGAGATGACCTTTGACTGGACAGGGTCAGATGTTTAGATTGACTTCTGCTGCTGTTGGCTCTGTTTGCAGCAAGAACCAACACTGCTGCTGGCTTCTGTGGAACATGCTTTCCTCTTTTATGCTTCCATGGTCCTCAAAAATTGCTATTTCCACTGCCAAGAGGTGAGACCATGCAAATGGGTATGATCTCACATGATGAAAGTGCAAGAAGTAGCTTTCAGAGAAGTGGCCATAAAACCGATAAACAAGACTCAACCCAACAATGCAAACATTTGATTTTCAACTCTGTCTGATTTCCAGCTTCCAGAAGTCCCACACATTCTACCAACATTGCTTAGTGCTCAAGGTCTCTGGACATAACTACAGAATTTCAGTTTTCTTCTCTAGGGACAAATTTTGTTTGCTATAGTAGAGTTTTCTGTACATATTTAGTTTGCTATAGTTCACTTGCAAGTCCAAAATAACTTCTAAAAACCCCAGAGTCTGTAGTCAGAGGCAGAGATCTTAGCTAATCCTTAGAGTCCAAGAAGTACTGCAAGACTGAGTAGACAAGTCTTCACATTCACTGTGTGATAAGGCCCCTAAGGATTGTTCTGTATTCATGAATGTCACAAGCAGAGACAGCACGGAAAAGAGACTGAGTGTGCATGAACTCTGAACTCTAATATGGATTGTGATAATGATAAGAACATAGGAGGCCTTTTTGTTAATGCATGGATTAAACAGAATGGTGCTTGTAAGTGTAAGGTCCATGTTTACCCCAAAAGAGTGACTCTTCACAGATGCACCGAGTGGAACACTGATCTTGTTCTGGTTTGGGGGGGTTTGTTGGGGGGTCTTTTGTTGTTTGTTTGTTTTGTTTCACTTTGGTTTTAATTTGTCTAATCATAACCTAATTAAATCAATTTCAGAGAGTTACTTACAGTTTGTCTAACAAGATCTCAGGCTCTGGAGACTGTGTTTCATAATGAGTGAGTTACAGGGTATTTCATATAGTACATCAAATCAGCAAGGACTTTTTGAATCCAACAACTATTTGTGTTTTTCAAGCCATCTCTGAGTTTGCATCCTGGGATTGCAGAGACCTGGCTCAAGGCTTTTCTGAAACTGAGCAAAACTCAGCTGTTCAAGACCTCAGGACTCATGTGGGATCAGGCTGCTCCTTCCATTGGAAAATGAGAAAAGTAGGGCTGAGAAGAGGAGTCTTGGGAGACAATTGTGTGGGAATGGGCTTGCCTTTCTTCCTGCCACCAGGAAGGAGATTGGAGTTACCCAGCACCACATAAACCCAGCTTGTCCTACATATATAAGCCTCACTGTCCAAAGCCCTGGCACGAGCAAACCACTGGAAACAGACATTTTACTGCCTTGGCAGGGCACTGTGCTAGACAGTTGCTGCCTTTGCCGAGTCCTGAGGCTAGCATTGGGAATGTTAGATTTTTTGGTGAAATTTACTTCCCAATACTTCATTTTCACATAAAGAGATAAGATATCCAGTATCTTGGAAGGTAAGTCTCTTTCTGCTTGCTTTCTCAGTGCTTCTGAAGGTACAATGTACAAACAAGGCATCCAGTTGCAGACTGTCACCTACCAAGGGTCCACTGCACTGGGACCGAATGCAAAAATAGATCTAAAGTGAAAGCTCACAGTCAAAAAATTTGCAAAAACCAATGAATAATTTTCAACAGAGCAAATAGTTTCCACTTGTTCAGTCTCTGCTGTACTTGTGGCCATTAGGGACCTGGTATCATTTCTTAGACATGTATGAGTGTATAGACCCATTGCCCTAAAGGAATCCCAGTTAATGACTCCAAGGTCATTACCTTGTGTTCTTCCTACGTAAGCTCTCAAGCGATTATAGTTGGCTATATTACCCTTTGCTTCCCCTGCTAAAAACAATCTTGCTGGCAGTGCTGCTTTTCCTCAGTAGAAGTAGCCACATTTCAATGACAGGTGACGTGAGCTCTGCAAATGCAGAGCCAAATTCCATGGTAACGCAAGAGCACGTATTTATGACAGCAATGGATTTGTGCCTGGTCGCACTGTGGCTGTAGGAGGCTGGCAGATGATAAAATTGTCTAGGGTGAAAAGCATTATAAAGTTTTGCTGATGTAGCTACGGCAGGCAAGTCCTATCACAAATCTGTTTAAGGGTCTCATGCCAAGTCTTTCAAAATACCAGGTATTCATACAAATGTAGTTCAGAATTCATCCATAAGATTTTTGCCTTTCATCCTTCATTCAGTCTGTTCTTCCCTCCAAAAAAAACTGATAGCTCATTATTTTGAAAGCACTGCTTGCTTTATTAAAAGCTATGGAAAATTGATCATCAATGGTATACTACAAAAACTAGTATTTCATTTGGAGATGAAAGGGCCATACCTGCAGCATCAACAGCCCTGGCTTGGAGCTAGGCTGCTATAAAATGGGTCCTCAAAAGCATGTGTGTGTCTGCGTGTCTGTGTGTCTGTGTGTCTGTGTGTCTGTGTGTCTGTGTGAAATTACCCCAGTGGAAAAGGAATTTTTGACATGTAAACAACTATTTTTCTCCTGCAGTCTTGAGTATAGACCCATTATCTTATCGTTCATTAGCAGCCTATTGAATTCACATAATCAGTAATAGTTTCTGGAAGCTGTTTGGCAAGCAGAGATGGAAATTACTAACTCACAGCTGGGTAAGAAAAAATGGCAAATACACACGTTGTGCTTTCTCTCTTCCCCCCCTCTTCCTTGGACACTGTAGATTTATTGCCTCATGGTATTCACAGATGATGTTTTCATAGTCACTAATGAGGTCCCAGCAGTTTTTTAACAATAACAGGACATTACTACTCCTAAGATATATTATGTGTTTTCCCCATTTTTCTCAATTTTGGTTGAATACTCAGAAGTGTGCTAGCTTAAAAATCTCCTGGTTTATTATTATTATGATTGATAGTCCAGTCATGTGACATAAACGACTGTTGAGGTGTAACTTTTCAATTGCTAATTTGTATAAAAATGTAAAGTATAATATTTTAACATGCAGTTCATGGTTTTGTACACAAAAATGACAAAATACTTGTTTGGTTGTTTTTGTTTCTACAAGCGGAAAGGCAATACAGCAAAGATCAATTTCCAATAGTGTTGTGCAGTCATTTTTCCTACCTGCAGGAATCTGGCTTCAGCCCATCACAGTTGACAGAGATACACAAGGCAAGATGAAAATATTTCCTGGAAATAGTTAAAATTAATTTGTTTGGAGACGTATGGTCCTTCTATGCTTATTCAACAAAACCAATTTATTCAGATGCTGATCCAGGAAAGCATGTAAATATTTGCTTTATTTTATGCGTTTTAGTTACACTAACCTTCAGATAAGCCTGAGGGTTTTCATTTTCATGACTTTGAGCTTTAATGCATAACTCTTCTACAATAAAAAGTAGGTTTAATTTAGAATAGCTGGTAGCATGCTGCTTTCTGATGTTAGATTCAAAAGCTGCCATCATTTAAGATCATAATACTTAGAGGCTGTTAAAGATGAAATCATGTTTAATGTGTGAGTATTTGATAAGATACAATATATAAACCTAAGCAAAGATGAGTTTAGGAGATCAGACTCTCATCCATCGAGTTCTCTGAAGTATGAATTTTGCTATCTTCTTTGCCTGTGATTTGAAATCTTTGCTCTAAAAAGTGAACCTAAAGAGGCTTCTGCTAGACAGACGCAGCAAGCACCATTCATAACACTAAAATTGTCCAAGGTCCCAACTACTCCAATATCTACACGCCTAGTGACTTCATGGATATGAGACAATATACACATCAGAAGTTAACCTTGGGGGTAGCCTTTCACAGGTTTGGGACCAAAGAAGCTGTTTGGTGGGAATGAGTATTTTCCTGTGGTCAGGAAAATTCCTGGAGCTGCTATTTTCACAATTAGCTCATGAACCCTTCATAAAACCTCCCAAGCCGCTTAGGTCTGCACACAGACCTGCCATGCTCTTCAGAGAGTACCTGAAACAGAGGACGGAGTCCACACCCACTGAAATCAACAGGAGCTTTGCCAAATGGGTTTTTGTTGGTGTTGGTTTTTTTTCTTTTTATTTTAGTAATTCTCCTTAGTCTGCATTCCTCTCCCCTTCTCTGTTCCCTGTGCAGATAATTTGGCAGGCAAGGCAGTAGACCGAATGAATGAAAGAGGTTGTGGGATAGAGAGTAAATTCCCATAACCTAGGAAGCAAAACAAAATTTTCTTTGGTCTAATTTCTGTCCCTTTTGGTGTATACTAGGTTTTGCCAGGAATCTTAGTTATTTCAAAATACTCTGTTCTGTAATTTTGCTCCTGAGAGATACAGGGATGAGGGGCTGCAGCTCTGGTTTTGCAAACTTTGGTCCTGAGCCTGTAAGGAGATCCTCATGGCCAGGCATTTTGTTCTGTTGAAGTTGGATTAGACGACAGTTAGTTGGATTTTAATGCTGTAATTGGTAAGCATGGGCTCTTCAGTCCTGTGCCCTTTTTCAAACAGTTGCCAGATTCAGTCAACAAATGGTTCTAATTTTGCCCCACCTCAAATTCTTACGACGTAAATTTTAATGGAAAACTGTCACTTGGAAAACCCAGAAACTCTGTCAAGGAGCTTAACAATTCATTAACAGATATATTTGCAGCCATTATCAGCAACTCACTCCTGGCAACATCCCAGGGCGCTCTCCTAGATACAGTGGAAGTCTGCCCTTTGTAGCTATTAAAGCCGTAATATTTTCCTTGAAAGTTACTTGTAAGAGTCTTATCCCCAAGTCCCTAGTATCTCCCCCTCTCTTTGAACTGCTTAGACCATTTCTAGCCACTGAAAAAGAGCCAGTCCTTTAGAGCAAATGATTCTCTATGAGAAAAATGAGAAAAAGAGACGGGGGATGAAAATCACAGATACCTAGGGGAAAATAATTTTCTTCTTATTTGGAATCACAATGTCTCTATCAAAGTTCTTCTGTTTCCCCTAGACATTACATTCTCACAGCTCTTGATTACCCCACCTGCCTGACAGTGTTCAAACACATACCAGGTTTCCATTCTCATTCTGGAATCATTTTTCTTTTCCATGAGGCTCAGCTACAAAGGGGAAGAGAAGCATTTTGAGCATTTGGTGATGTTCAAAATTAAAAAAATACCAAGTTGTTTCATGATTGGCAGAACTAGTGAAGTCTTGTCTCCTACAGAATTGTCTTTGTTCTGGCTATCACCCTGAAATGTGCTCAACTTCCTATGGCAGCCCTGTTGGAGATAAACAGCATTTACTGTAGCTAGTTCCTGTTAATGCATGGGCTGACTGACCAGCTCTCTGCAGCCAAAGAAAATGCACAAAGAGTGAAGAGCAAATGTTTTCCCCGATGTGTTGTGAAGGATGGGAGCAGACAGAGAACTCTTCTCCATCCAGCTACTGCTTTTCTGAAGGTTTGTGAGCTTCCTACCCCTCTTCTACATAGTCTAGGAAATGTGCAGACAATTGGTAAAAACTGGCAAATACCATGATTACAAAATCTTCATCTTTGTACGCATCAACAAAAAAATGGGAATACAGTTCTAAGTGCCTCAGGTGGCTCTATCCTTCACAGACAGGTGAAGTTATCTTGCTCTCAGGAGACGCAGAGACTTCTGGTTCTTGCTGAAGCCTCAGCTCTGAGGTGGAGAGGAGATGCTGCTGCTGACTCCTTCCAAAACTGCTTGCCCCACAGGGGCCAGTCTCTGATTATGAGATTGTTAGAGCGAAGTGGTGACATGCTGAAGTTTCAAACATAAAGTAGTAGCGTAGAATCATCCCACATAGCATCTGACTTGGAGTGCAGAACAAAGTACCAGGAAAAGCAGTAAAATGCAAAAATGTGGATCCATTTCCCTTCCTCTTATTCATATTTGCCATAAAAGTAAAATGCTTTTTCTCGTAAAGAAAGCTCCAAATCTCTTCTCTCAAGGAAATGTTTTGAGGGGCTACTTTGGGAGGCAGGGTAAATCGTGGCAGGCTGGTCATTTGCAGCTCTTGTAAGGGAAGTGTAAGGGCCTGAGGTAAATGTTTTGTTGGAAACAAGTCCCTCTAGACCAGGGTGCCTGAGAAGTCTTTGCCACAGAAGGATATTGTGACGGACAGAACCTGCTCAGATTAGACCTGGAGGAAAGATGCTTGCATCACTATTTGCATTTTAAATATGAAGGGTGTTTGGAGGTGTATGTCTTCCCCTGCATGCTATTCCAGGGTGGAGCTGTTACTGGTGAGGATATCTCTGCTTCCTGGTGCCTCCCCTTGCTGGTGCTTTGTGAATTACAGCAGCAGAGACAGTACGGTGCAGGAGGGCCACAGGATGGGACACAGTCCTTCCTTGAAGAGCCCTGCTCCTGCACAGCCTGGTGCATTGGCTGCCTTCTGTGTCTCCCCTGTCTCATTTCCATTGTGCATAGGCAGAGGTTGCCATCCCATTTTAAAGAGAATGCTTTGTTTCCTTTCACAGCATACTAAGGAACAGCTGCCACAGCCTGATAGTGTGTAGGATCTGTGGTGGGTCAGCTGTGGATGCGGAGATTCATCCTGCCCCTGTGTTTTCCTCCATTCTGTTCTATCTCCAGTGCTTATCAGCCTTGGCCAGAGGCAGGGGGATGATAACAGCTCCAGGCTTGCTGCAGTATCTGCATGCCTTTACCTATACCCCATGTTCAGCTGCTTTTATTGATTTCTCGACAAAGTCACAAATGCTGCCTGCTCCAAAATCCTGCTACAAAACCTGTCACTGACTTCTGAGGAAATTCTTCTTGCCTGGAGATGTGTCAGCCAGGAAAGTGGTGTCTCACGAGACAGAAGTAATATTTCAACAGAAGTCAGTCAGGCTTTTCCCTAAGAGAAAAGCAATTATAGTTTTCAGGTAAGCACCTAAAAATGTGTTTCCGTGGGGTAGATGTCCATGCCTGTTTCTGGCATGCCCATCATTCTTGGCAGAGGCATGGGGACCACCAATGAGAAGAACCCAGTGAAAGACTGGGACACAGCTTTGATGGAGAGACCTTACTCATTGATGGACTCTGTGCAAGCAAGTGTCCCCCACCAGCATCACCTCCCCTGTGGGGAAACTGAAGCCGAGAAGTAAGATTGGATGTTCACAGTATATTTTAAACTTAAATGCCCTGATTTGGAAGGGAAGGAGGCATCAGCATGTCCCATTGACTGTGGTTGGTAGTATAAGGTCCCTCATATGTCAGATCCCTTATTTAGGGCCCTAAATTTAGAACTTGAACTCCCACCAAGATGAGAACTATTAGCCATTGGTTGTTACTGCTATGTGCACAGCAGAAGTGTACAGCTGCGCTGCTGCTTGCCTTTCAGGCTATTTGTCCTTTTTTCATCCTTTCAGGCAAACTTAATCCTGTCAGAATATTTGTTGTCCTGAATTAGTAACATCAGATGACTATAATACAGTTTCTACTGTTAGCTACCACCTCTGCTGTCAGACAACAAGGTGTTATAAAAAGCATCATTTTTCATTTCAGAAGCACGTTTTCATCTTCAGAGTGCAACATCACTCTGCTGAAAGCCAGGAAACCTTTGATTTTAGAGCTGCAGGACAGGCAAAACATAGTCTTAGATTCAAAGTTTCTCCAAACTATGCTTTTTCTATTACAGAGTCAATCTGTCTCCAAAGCTCTTTCTTTTGTTTTAACTGGAACAGAGGAGGAAAGATTAATAAGATTAAAATGGAAGAATAATTTTCTCAGGTCATTTACTTCCTCTCTTTAGTTTTCTGTAATGATGGAGAACACGGCAGTTAACTTGTTCTTACTATGAGTACTCAGTACAATATAGTATTACCCAAGGAAAAATCTTTCATTTCAACTACTCAATTATTTTCTAGTTATGTCTGGTTTAAAAGAAAAGGCGAGACTGATTTGGCTCAGTTTGAAGAATTGAACGTGAATTGACAATTTGAAGATTTGGACACCCTCTGGCCTCCCACACACAAATTCATAAATACAGGGATAATATGATAAATATATCCGCTGATCATTTGAAATCCAAATAATTTAAAACTGGTAGACCTCTGCTTGGAGACTTTCTTTCCCCGGCTGATTCAATATGTGCTGTTACCTAAAGTCCAAATCAACCTCACACAAAGTCGCTGAAAGCTTTATGTGCTCTGAGAACACACCACACCTAATTGCAGTAGGACATGGTTTCCTCACCCTAAAGAGAGATTGCAGAGAGTTACAAATAATAGTTCAATTGCCCAATGTATTTTTAATGGATTAGCAAAATTAACAAATGATATCTTATTTCTGGCTCCTTCTGGTGTAATGTAATTCTTTCAAAAGCATACTAGATGTTCCAGTTTAGAGGCCCTTCCTCTTTTCGGGGAAAAAATATGCACGTTTTTGTTGCTCAAGTCCCTCACACTAACCTTCCCAAAAATAGTTGGAGACAGGACAATTTTTGTCTTAACTGTGTTACCTTTGTCCTAACTGAAATACTCGGTTCTAGATTTACTTTCTGATGAGAGGAGTTTTGACAGCTGGGGGGACAGTTTTAAGCAAACCAAATTAAGTGGGGAAGATGCCAGACCACCTTCCCAGAGCAAGCCAGGAGCCTGTCAGGGACTTCAGCTTCACTCACAGTGATATCAGCTTTTCATTGCCGTCATCCGTGTTTCTGTCCAGGGTCGCTGGTGTCTGTGTGTGGTTACACCCGGCCACAATGATCCTAACAGCAGGAGGGAACACCTTTTGTCTTCTTTCCTTTCTTGCCCCCTTCTTTTAAACCTGACCTTCTCCCATTGGAGTGACCGCTTCAGGCTCCTGCTTCTGGTTGGAAGGGTGGGGTGAATGGCTTCCTCTTCCATCTCCCTTCCTGTCCCATCCTGTCCCATCCCGTCCCGTCCCATCCCTTCCCTTCCGTGCTCCCAGCTCTGCTGCACAGATCACTTGGCTGGGAGAGGCAAAGGGGAAGGGTGCTTCTAATGCCAAGTGCTTGGAAAGGACTGTGAGTATAGTTTGCACGATTCCTGTTTCAGGCAGAAGCAAAGCTCAAGGCAGGGAAGAACGAAAGGAAAAATCCTCAATCTCCAGTGAGATCCTGATGCCACAAACAAATCCAGCGAATGGCAAAGACACCTATGTATCCTGAAAAATCTAAGAAGCAGTGGGGCTTCCACCAGCTGCCCTGAGGTGAAATTTAGAGCCCATTTCCCAGTTAGAGGGCTGCCAAATCCTTTCCAGACTCACTGCTACACTGTCCTCACCATGTTTCAAACTAGCCAGAACCATTTCCCTCAGAACCCACAGTCAAAAAGGAATCAGAGCTGAGATGCAAGCACTGGGGTCTACACTGTGTAGTGTGAAGTATTTTGAGGGCAAAGGGTGGTAAAAGAGCACCCTCACTAGGAGAAGACAGAAGAGCACCCTCATTTTTTCATCAAATGTAAATGAAGGTGAGGGCACTCGGCTGACCACTTCTGCTGGTGCTTTGAACACTGTGCAGCACTAGAAAAGCCGGTTGAATCTCACCCTCACCATTCCTGGGTAGCTGAGGTAGTGACTTCCCTACACAGTCGAATAGAAACAGTTTTGTCTTAGACCTAAATCACAGTTCTCCACTCATATTCAGGTCAGCCTTTTGCAGTCTGATGCAATCGTGGCAAAACTTACTGCCGGCTTCAGTCAAAAGCAGGCTGTTTTGAATCTTCTGGATCAAAAATACGTTTTTGAACAAGCACTACCTGCTCACTTCCAAGAACACCATCAAATCCTATGCAGCGTGAGGGATGATATGATCACCTCTGACATGAGAAGTGAGGAGTGGTTACCAGAGGCTACTCAGATAATTCTAAATTGCCCCCATGGCATGATTCTCTCTTCGGGCACCTTTTGGGAATGCTGCCACGCATCAAAAGCGTGGTCCTTGTCTCTGTCCTGCTCCTGGATGCTGGCAGAGGATGGTGCCAAGGGGAAATCTGCTCTCACAGTGAAGCCAGCACAGCCTGCTCTCTTTCAGAACATGATGGAAAATGTACTTCTTTGTTCAGCAGCTTTACTGAGTGTAAGAGTGTAAAACCCTTGATGGTTTGCCATCTGGATGGAAACTGCTCCCCGTTCAGGGGAAGACAGGTAAAATGCAGAGCATGTGTGTTCTGAGTTTTGATGTGGAAAATATTCAGTCTCTCGGGTGATTACTGCCATATTTATGTGAAATAACAGTAAATAATATCAAAAGACCAATAATAACCTGACAAGCATCACCAGTGATGTTTTGAAACCAAAGTGAGTCAACAGCTCTCTGAAAGAGGAGGCTGAAAATGCACCATGTGTTAGGTGCAAAGCGACTTTGGAAATGCGTGTCTCCAGTAGAGAAAAAAAGAGGAAAAAAAGCGGGCAGGAAAAAAGAGTATGTGTTTGTAGGGCGTAGAACAGCAAGGTGGTGTGGGAGACCTTGCGGGGAGGACGGCAAGGAAAACGGGAGGATGTAAAAAAGAGCAAAGGACTTTTGTGAGCTTTCTGGCAGATTTTGGAGCAGGTGGAATGCAGAGTGTTTACACACTTCATATTTCAATATACAAAGAAAACATAGGGAGTCAGGCTCTAAGCTGCTATTAAGCTCCCCTCCCCTCCTGCCCCAACCACTTCTTTAAAATCTGCCTTCAGATCTCGAATGGAACTGCTCTCTGCTGGGCTGGTGGCACTGGGGCAGCGACTGTGCCACCAGCTGAGAAAACAAATTTGAGAAAGAGAGTGTGTGCTCAGGTTAACAAGCCTTGGGTGAGCAAGGTGTCCCCCCCTGCCCTGCTTTCCCTGTTCTCACCTCCTATTCCCCAAAGCCCCTGGAAACAGTGCATTTTGGTAGGAGAAGCCGTTAGGCATCGAATGGCGGACGGGCTTCAGAGCAGCGAGTGGAGAGGAGAGGGGAGATTTACAATGTTCCAGTTTCGACTTTTTGCATAATGAAAACCAGAGGTCTAATAAAATACAGCAGCAGTGACACTGCAATGGGAGGGGGGAAAAGGAAAACAAACTTTTGGGATAAAATAAACATTTTGTACTCAAGTAAGGCGTCTATCTCTATTTCCATCTATCGATACAGGCATAGACACATTCTAATTCAAACTAAGAAGATTAAAACCAGGTAAACAGAACACAAGATAGGTAGAAACATTTCCTGTTAGCAAATCAGTCCTCAGCAAACTAGCCAGAAAGGAACATGGCCACGGGACTATGTGAGTGGCACAAAGTTGTTTTTTTCATGCTTATTTGCACTCAACCGTGTTCTGATCCTGGTTATTCAGAAAGGGGCCAGTTTCTGGAAAAGTTCTTGATTCATTCAGAATTGTATTGGCCGGGAAGTTATTGCAGTTACACTTTTACTAGTTTTTAGGGAGAAATTTCTTCTCAGGGGTGGAGCAGAAGAAATTATAGAGCACATGTGGCTTCCTCAGTGAGTTGGTTTACATCCTGTGGGATAAAAATAACATCGTACAATATTTTCTATCATTGATATACGTACTGCTTTTCATCTTAAAGCAATGTGGAAACCTTATGATCAGGATATATTGGCCAGTTAGAGGAGCTGGAAGACCTGTGCAGCACACAGAGCAACACGCGCCCTTCAGAGCTCCCGCCTAGTGCATTCACTTCAGGATGCAAAACTAAAATTTCTCCATGGTCATGGGTGTGGGCAAAAGCTGAGGGTGGAAAGAAAGGGGTCGTGACCTGCAGCCTCTGCCCCTTTTAGCTGATACTGAATTTCAGTTTCTGAATTTAATTCACGGGTTTGTTTCATTCTCAAGTCTGGGATCCTGGGAAAATCATTTAACTTCTTTAACTTCTCCAGTTACTCATCCATAAACCAGATAGTTTTATTTGAGCTGGGAAGCTCAAGTAAAATTTCTTGAAATTTTTACAGGAAAAGTAATTGTCCTGGGGTGACTGTATGGTCTAATATCCCCATCATCTGTTCTTTTACCCACGAATGGGCCCTGTGCCTTTAAACTACATCCGGGAGCGAGGGAAGGAGAAGCGGAGAAAAGCGGCGGCGCGCAGTTTGTTTTGAAGAAAAACCTCACTTCCGCCCCCGGAATTCCTCTCTCGCTGGACTGTGCAGCCGCACGGATCAGGGAGTTTTTGTTTCTTCTTGCTTTTAAGTTTTTTTTCCTCGTTAGCTTAGAAAAGGGGTTTCTTGGACTGTGCTGTTCAGCTCTGCCCGGCTCTGGACTGACAGACCCGAGTAAACCCAGGGGAGCCCACGCTGTGTGGCCCACCGGGGCCCGAGCTGCTCTGCGGCCTGGACGCCAGACCCGAGCTCCAGAGAGAGAGAGCTGGGACACACCCACGGAAGGACTCTGTTCTCTGATTTTACCATCTCTTCAGAGCAAGAGAGGTTTATTGTTTCCTATTATTCATTTTTTCATGCTTGTGAATACTTTGCTTGTTAAATAAACAGTTTTTTCCACTTTTCTCCGAGGAGATTTTCTCCCGAACCTAGAGTGGAGGAGGGGCTGCTAGAACTTGGCCCTTTAGAAGAGACCTCCTCTAGAAGTTTCTTTCCAAATTTGTCCCAAACCAGGACAGTAATATAAAGAGAAAACAATTGCCAGAACAGCAGTAGCATGAAGTCGTACTTGCAAATCACAGAGGGCTTCTTTGATGTGTGTTTGGTAATTCTATGCTGTTTACTTGGATTTTGCGATGACACATTCTTTGACGACATGCCATATAATTAGTGATATATTCACTAATAAAGTCACAGCATCCTGAAGACAGTGAAATACAGCACTGGAAATTCAATAGCTCTATCCTGCATCCTGTTCAAGGACTGTGAGCAGGCAGGCTGACTGACTTGCTGCGCTCCTGCTCTTAGATCATGTTTGGCTAATGCAAACTCAGCTGAAGAGCACCAGTGCTGACTTTGGGTGTCCTAATACATCTCTCAAATTTGAGAGCAAGGCTTGCCATCCATGGATTTATCATGGCTTCATGACTTCTGGCCAGTACATTGAAGAAGACATACTGTGCTCTGCCTAACTCAGAACATACTTTGGAAAAGAAGCAAGTGCTTAATGGGCAAAGTCTGAACTCCTCTGGCCAAAAAAACCAGATTTCCCTGATTCTTTTCTCTCTCCTCCCCCTTCTCTCCTCGAGGAATTTAGTACAAGATATCATCTGTGGACAAGAGGCAGTAAAACTCTTAGGGAACACAGAGCTGTGGAGTAAAAATCCAAACCTGTGTTATTACATATCGTTCTTCGTTCAGCGTCCAAATAACGAACTGAGCAGACGTCTCCTTGTCCTGAGCTCTGTGTGTGGGTCCTGTTCCCTCCCTGGGATGCCCTGTCACCCCAGTAAAGACACAACTGGAAGTCTGTAACTGCGAGCTCTGTTAAGGAGCTGCGAAAGCGGCAAAGTGAGCGGGTCCCTTCCTGTGAGCACCTCCAATACAACAGCACCCTCCACTGCCTGCTCGGCGCGGAGAGAAGCCTGCCTGGCTAATTCCCTCTGACAAGATGATAAAACCCAGCCAGCGGAGATCATTCTAATTACCACAGATTATCCAGCTGTTTGAAGAACACAAATTAATATAGATGATGGTAAGTAAGTGATTGGAGCGCCGCCATTCCTTTGAAAAAAAATTATAAAAGGGAATGACATTTCAAAAAATGCAACCCAGTTTGGAGTAAAATTAAAGATGAAACTGTAATTAGTCTACTGTGTATATTCTACTATGATATCATTCCAAAGAATGTAAAATTCTTTATGGTCAGGATTTTTCCCTTATACTGTTATTTGACGATACTTTTTCAGTCTTAAGAAAATACAAGTCAGATGTGCTTTCTCACAGTAAACCTCAGCCATTTTAAGTTAGAGTGGCTTATAGCCAGAGAGCTATACACATTTATGAGTCACAGCTCCTTTCAGTCACAAATGCAGGACACTAAACATGACCAACAACTACTATTTCTAGGCTGGGAGGCCTTTCTGGAACAACAGTGGCAGGAATAGTTGTTGAAAAAGTACTGTGAAAACAGACTAGTTTATTCTTTTTTTTTCCTTTCCCTCAGATACTTTTTCCCACCTTATTTCTTTCTGTTTCACATATGTTTCTTCTCCTTAAAACACTCACGACTGAGTTAAGTTTGCCATTAGCATTTCCTGGTGTAAAAAGTGGAACAGAGTTGTCACTGGGAGAGAGTCACCTTGTAAGCAGGAAATGAGGTGCATGTACGAAAATATGTTTGCAAATGGGAGGAGAGGGCAAGGGAGTGACAGACAACCAGCATATCTAGAAGAAGAGGGAAATGATGGAGATGATTTATGTAGTGAGGAAAAGCTGGTTCCTCCTCCAGTTCTGTGGAACATCTCTTATGTCCTCCTGTCAGACCTGGAAGCTCTCCTTTCGGCTGTGATTTCTGCTGCACTGCAGCCATACACTTCAGTTCTTGTGCCATGCATACTGCAAACCCACAAGTACCTCAGCAGCTTCTCAGTTCACATGGCCAAAGAGTGGGAGCATAAGAAGATATTACAGACAGGCCTCAACATCCTCAGAAGTTTCTTGACTTCCAGCAGAGAGCATCTGTTCTCAGCAAGGCAGACATATCTCACGGGGGAAGCTCCCAAGTTCCAGCAGCAGGGAAACACAGGCAAAAGTCTCTGTACTGCCCCATCTGGACAATGGATGCAGAGCCTAGAGTAAAGAAGGTCTTCCTGCCTTGCTTGTTTGTTGTTTGACCTTTTTTTTTTATTTCATATTAACATTGCTGGAGCTGGTGACAAGAGAATGAAGAGGTAAAAGCAGGGATTTAAGTGGCAGTCGAGGCAAAAGGAGGCATCTAGTGGACACAAAGAAAAGGAGGAGGAAGATGAAGTAGGATTAGTAAGGCTTATCCCAAGAGTTTTGGGATATCTGTACTAACCCTTCCCAGAAGCAGAGAGCAGTGAGCCTCTTTGGGGTGTGGATGTTTTGCTTGGGGTTTTTGTCTCCAGATGGGTCATACCAGCAGCTCCTTACAGATGACCCATTGCATTGCTTGCAGACCTCGGGAAGGGCTCTGGAAACAATTTCAGCTCTGCAAAACAGGGTAAGAGGCAAGGTGTGTGGCAGTTCAGGTGTGTGGCAGGGTAGCAGCTCCGTGACGGCCTCCCAGGAAAAGACCTGCCGCAAAGTCTGCTGCCACAGCTTGATGGTCACTCAGTCTTCAGGGACAGTAAGTGAGGTCTGGGTCCAGGACAGGAGCAAGATAACTGCTCTGTAAGGATGCAGAAGGACACCTGACAGCAGGGGTGTGCAGCTGTGGTGGCAGAGCCAAGAACCAGTGTGCCTCCCCCACTTGCTTTCATGAGGCCGTGCTTGACATGTGCCGCAGCCAGTGGTAAACTGGAGAATGCTGCAGAAGTGTTTGTCATATGCCCGATTTTTAATTAACATTGGAATTGTCAAAGGGAGTCAAACTCCCATGGAAAGCAGGCAAGAGCAGGAAATACAGTTCCCCACGACTTCTCTCAAAAATGTCAGGGAAAAAAAAAAAGAAGTGTCCTATTTAATATTCCAGAACCTTTTCACATAAACATAGGTTGTGCATCCAAAACTTACTTCCTGCTGCACAGAAAGCAAAATACATAACTGAGAAAACCCCATGCTTAGCCTGAGTTTTCAAAATGCCATTGTGCAAGATTTTTTGGCGAGACTCTATCCAGCTCAGATTGCCCACATTTAAGAATGAATTTATTCAGACTGCAACAGTTGTGGAAGACTTAAGGCTCAGGGTAAGAA
Organism: Cnemophilus loriae; assembly: GCA_013397755.1. Lineage (NCBI taxonomy): Eukaryota > Metazoa > Chordata > Aves > Passeriformes > Corvidae > Cnemophilus > Cnemophilus loriae. The sequence goes on from VZTF01009676.1 coordinate 1,123,247, forward strand.
AAACCTATCTTTCTGGATGAGGTCAAAAGAGCCTGTCTTGTCTAGTTTAGAAAAAAAAATAAGGTTGAAATGTGTTCCCTTTTTATAAACACATCAAGGCAATAGACACCAAGATGGCCGAAAAGCTATTCAAGATAAAGAAAGATGTTGTCAGAAGAACAAATAGCAATAGACTGGCCCTGAATCCATTCCCATTGGAAATTATGACACATTTGCTAGCAGAAAGGGCAGAAAAATTCTGGTAAATCAGTAGTAGCAGTTGAAATGTGAAGCTTGAACTGTTTACGGGAAGGATTTTGTGACAAAATTGCCCACATTGACTGCGTCAAAGATGACTTCTTGGGAGGTCCTTCCCAACCCAGGCTTCTCAGCTGGCTGGTGATTTGGACACCTTCCTTACTGAGTTCTTACACTCAGATCTGCTGGAAGGATAGTTTCCAGAAAGTGTGGAGCCTTTCAGAGTGTTTTGCCTGAGGCAGCCTTAAAGAGACACCCAAAAAAGTCAACACCATGACTTGAAAAGACTTTTTTTTCCTCTTTTCTAAAGACCTATCCTTTTGATCACACACTCAGGACCGACATTCTTAGACAGACATTGGCTCAAAAGGGGAGCATCTGACACACTGGTAGGTAGATACTAACTTGTTAAGAGCAATGAGTTCTGGTGCTCCTGCCATAGGCTAATTTTAAATGGAGTAATGAAGCATTCCATTGCCTTGAGGAATCTGAGAGAAGTCATTGAACTAGAGGAGGCAAGAAGAGATATTCCAGAACTATATAGGTAGGTCACAGCAGCCTGTATTAAATCCATGTTTCCTCTGGTCTGCAATGCCCAAAACCTATGAGAAGACGTCAAGTTACCTACATAGTTACAGTCACCTGAGTGTGCACACATCATACACTGTGATTACTACACAGGTTATCACAAAAAGCAAGGCAGGCAATCTTGACAGCAGAAATTCAGTCTGTGTTCCACTAGCATCTGCTGCCCTATAATATTGAATTATTTTCTGTTTTTAAAGTAGATTTGAAACAGTTTTATTATAAAACTGCATATATATAGAACTGCCTCCAAGCCCCCTCATTCTTCTGGCTTGTCCATGATTCGTAACACTCTTCTATCAATAATTTGAATTACAAAATGATGGGATCAGTACCTGGGGAAGACTGAAGAAAGGTGAACTGTGGGTTCTGGCTTGGGAATGTAGTGCCTGTATCATGAGACTACTTTGTAGCAATGAAAGAAAGCAGGCAGGATTATTCACTAACTATTCCTGGCATTTGGACATTTTGGTGATGTAGACTGGGTTTATGCAAACCCCCACACATATACAGTATCTGAACAGATAGGTTAACATGAGAAAAAATGACTGCCACACATGCCCTTGCTAACCTATGATGAAACCCATATGAAAGCCAGAGAGAAGCAACACATTTCCAAGAGCTGAGATTGGCATTGCAGAAAGATCACTATTTCTTGCTCCAGTTATAATGTAAAACTGAGGGCATTCATAGTTGCAGAAGAAATGTCAGTGAAAGTTCAGCTGACCGTAGTTCTTATTCCTATATCAGCAAATTCACACTGCTGCACACCCTGCAATGTGACAGTCCTTCTAATTTATGCTCAAATCAGAGCTCTTAACAACAGTAACAGCCCTGCAGGGTAATTAAAAGAAACAAAAGAAGAGGAAAATTTTAGAAAGGAAGTTTGCGTCTTTCAGACAGCTTTTCAAGCATTGCAGCTCCAGCTTGTTTTATGTCTATGCTGAGGTCAGCTTGCATGGACTAGCATCAAGCACTGCTTAGTGAATGCCAGAACTAGATGAAAAGCTCCAAACCTGGACTTTCCATGCATTGAATTAATGGCATTTCAGAGGCCCATTTCAGGGGCCATCTATTGATAGGATCATGCTTTATTTTCTTGCTGAAGACAAGAATTTTGACACAGCTTTCTGAACATCAGATTAATTAATTAATTTTCTGCCCAAAGCAGCAGTATTAAAATATGATTTACAAAGTGAGGTATCCATGCATGGATCAATAAATAACTTAGCTGTTCACAAGAACTGTATCCATCTGAACAATATTGGTCAGCTCCTTATATTGAAGAGTTCTTTACATTAAAGAGAGAAGCTCCCCCCATTCATCTTTAAAATGGTTGCAGAATTTATTCAGCCAGGAAAGCAACTGGCAAAGGTTGTCTACTAACTGCAGGCAGTCTGGTGGTTACAAGGCGCTGGAGACTTTTGGTAGGTTATAAGGTCTTGCAGGCAACTGTTGTGTAGATGTGTTTTTAACCATCACTGTGCAGTTGGTTTGCTCACAAAGAAGCACATATGCAAAAATAGCATTAATTTTCTGTTATCACTTAGCAGCTTTATAAACAAAGTATAAAAGTATTGTAACTATTTGGGGAATTTAATTTCCTTTTCTATTATTGCTTCCGAAATATAATTAGGATTCAATCTAAGATAAACAAGGATATGATAATTAAATAAAAATACTTGCACCAGTGTGAAAACTTTCTAGGCAGGTGACATTCCTAGGGAAACTGTTTAGATGTTTTTTATAACTTCCAGAAAAGCAAACATCTGTCTATCAAGTAATAGCTGGATTGTTTCACCAAGTTTCTCTCCTACAGGTTGTCATAGTGGCTCTGCCTTGTGGAAACACTCCATTATCTTCTTTGTTGTTCCCATGCTGTCTCTTTAAAAACTAAAAGTGAATACAAGTAGAAGAGTGGGGTCGATTTTTGTTTTCCATGTGTGGGAAGAACAATTCTAAAATAAATTATGCTCAGAATACAAAAAAAAAAAAAAAAAAAAAAACACCCCCANAACCCCCAAAACAAAGCAACCAACCACCAACCCCCATAATGTATGGAGCATGTGTAAAAGAGCCACAGCTTAAACTGGTCATATTGAAGGCCTTCTTCCATGGTCCGTTTACAGAACACATATAATTTATATATGTTGCTTTCCTGAGATAAGACTTGGTCTGTCTACCTCAGTCAAGACCGGTGATTTTGACTTAATTGGTGTTTTTAATGTTGTGTCATGATTCTGAGTCCATTGGTATCCCTACATGCTACCTATCTGAAGTATCAGTCCTGCTCCAGTGAAGATTGTTGAACCAGGTGAGTTTCTAAAATGCAACTCGTCTGGGCCCTGTGGCACGTCTGCTCATTATGTTTCAAAGGCAAGATGGAATGTCCCATCTTTCCAAAGGGTTTGACCTGCTGCCAGGTGATCAGATATGCCCATGGGATGACTGATTAAACAGTCTTACCTGAAACCCTACACACAGCCAATGGATCTGAAGAGCTCATGTTTGTGTTAGTGTTGTCCTTTCCAACTCCCCGTTTACCAGGTACCTCCTCACCTGCCAAGATAATGCAGGCGTTCAGCAGCACAATATATTCTCACTTTTCAGTCTTGAGGAATATTCCATACGACCATCATTCACTTGGAAAAATGTAACCAAAGAAGTTTGCAACCGGAAAGCAAAATCAGATCACCGTAAAATGTAAACTATGTCTGAAGTTTTACACACAGAGAGATTGGATTTGCTCAGCTGAATGTCAGCCTTGTTTAAGACAGTGAAACTCCATTTTCATGTAAAAAAAAAAAATGGTTTGGCAAGTTTCTGCTAAAACTGACTTCAGTTTATATGTATTATGCTAGTTCCCTCAGAATGGTGGTTCAAACCAGATCAAGGCACAAAACAGTGTAGTCAGCAACCCAGGCTATGCTCCAGATACAATTTCTTTTAGCTCTTTTGCCCAACCATGGACTTGTCCCTTCTTTAGGCATAGCACATCTCAGGGTTAACAGGAACAGGATGGGAGATCATGTTCCCTGTTGTTTACAGGCTCAGTGTTAGACACCAGCTCAGTTTCTTCACATTTCATTGACTGTTTTCTTTGGTTATGGATCCAATCAGATTAAGAAGAAACACAGGTTTAAAAGCATATTATAAAAAAGAGGCATTTTGATTTCAGCTCTCCCCCAGGTGTGGGAATGCGGAATTAAAGCACCTGTGGCTTCCTAGAGTGCAAGACCCAACACCATCTTTCCTTTATGATGATGCCTTTTGTTCCCTCACTGTAATAAAAGATACTGACTCAACAAGGTCATAATCCTCAAGTTGTGCAATCTGAGGAAGCATAAATTCTTTCCAATCTCTTCTGTGGAAAATGTGGGATCACACAGTTTTACCCTTTTTTACAAAGCCATTTCTTTCTTTCTTTCTTTCTTTCTTTCTTTCTTTCTTTCTTTCTTTCTTTCTNCTTCCTTCCTTCCTTCCTTCCTTCCCTCCTTCCTTCCTTCCTTCCTTTTCTCTCTCTTTCTTTCTTTCTCTCTTTCCCCCATGACCTTTTATTACCCTTTTAGCTAGCCACAGAAAGACAAGATGATGTGGCAGAATTCTCATACTTGAAAGTGCTGTGGAAAAGATTTAAAGCTGGCTTGGTGACAAAGAGCACAGCCTCTCAGCTGAAGGCCAGGTTCAGAAGCAGTGTTGGCACAGGGGTTTGCACTGACCTCTTTAGAGCCATGCTCACTTTCTGAATTTGACTGTCTTTTTGGCTGTTAAGTCAAACAATGAGCAAAAAACCAGTGGTTATGAAACTGCACAGTTATTACAGCCACTGAGAACTCAGTTTGTAACACATTTTAGTTGTACCAAAAAAAAAAATCGTAATCTTTGACTAAATTACTTCACTTGTTTGACAGCTGATTCGCATTAAGCTTTTGTATGGATCATACCAGTAATCTTGATAAACCTCTGATAAGGTGTCCAGATGTCCTAGGTTTGCCAGTTTCTAATTAGCAGTCCTGGGGTCCTGTCAATTAAAGTTGGTGTTTTGTGCCCAGGGCCATAAAATGAAAAGTCCTCTGCATCTGATGTCAATTCTTCAAAGAGGGACCCCCTCCTTACCATTGGATATTGAGTCCCAGTTGGAGAGGCTGCAAATTTGATCAGCCTAACAGAAATTACAGGCAAGCCTGGAAACAATATTCTCTTGTGTATGTCCTAAGAAAGCGCCATTCTTCCTTCATGCTTCAACTTCGCCTATGGACAGACGTGACCCAAACTTTCTGGGGAGAGACAGGGATTCACCTCAAGATGACACACTCTAAAAAGTGGAACCATGTAAATTTAAAGTCCCAGGCCAAATAGTTACAGTTTAAAAGCTGAAGTGAGAAGGGCAAGGTGCCTACAACCCTTCAGACATGTGCTGAGCGGGGGGAATTACATGTGACAATAGTGGCAGTGAATTCAACCAGACCTTTCTTTTCTCTAAATGCCCTTAGATCCTGTAAACCCCTCATCCTTTTCTCTCATAGCTCTACAGGATAATATTTCAAGAATAAGCTGACTTACTGAAATGGAGGGCAATCTAACTCTTGCCATGGTGGTTAAAATTTAGAGTTTAACTTAAGAGGTTGAGGTTTCTCAGTTTCTGTAATAAGAGAGGCAGAAAGCAGTAGATACAAGCTTTTTCATGACGCACCAGAGTGTAACACCTCTGTTTTAGTGCCATCATTTGCTTATCTTCTACTGCCTTTAGTTTTTATCTACCATTACATGTGTATGCGCATTGGAGTTCCTAATTACCGTGCAGTGAGAGTCTTCAGAAAATAAAAAAGCAGCTATAGAATCCTAAAAATATCAGCTCAGGCACTGCCTTTTCCTGCATATTCATAAGGAGAGAGCTTTTGCTGACAATCCCCCTGTGTTTTCCATGTTAGGGGAAGGTGCGGCCCTGTGAACCTGCCAGGTCGGCTCCACTGCCACCTTCTCCACCCTCTTTCCATTCTCCTCTCAGCTGCAGAAGAAAAGAAGAGTTATTACAGAGCACGGAGCTGTCAGAGCTGTTGCCGAGATTATCAAGCTCAGCTCACAAAAGATTTCTCAACCAGGGCTCTAACAAGGGCACTGAATTGTCACAATGACAGGTAAATTCAGGTGCGACAAAAGCTGTGCTTAGAGCCTGGATGCCCTGTGAGAGGAAAGGAGCTGCAGTGACATCCCACAGGCATCGTCTGCTGCCAGGAGCACAGGGACAGCACTGGCTACAGACACCCTCAGCTCAGGGGTTTGGTGTGATTCCTCGGCAGACCTGGCTTGTTCCTGTTTAGTTTCAGCAAAAACTTGCCCAGCCAACTCCACAGAGGAGAGCCTTCAATAGGAAATGCAGCTTGCCAGGAAAGTTAGCTGGTCATGTGAAATCTCAGAAGGAAAATGAGGAGCCTCATTTGTCAGAGTTATAAACTGATAAAATTGGAACCTTGCCTCTAAAAGAATATTAATGGTAAATAAAATGCAGCTTTTTACCAAGCAGGCAAGCTAAGCAAAAAATACAACAATAAAAGTAAAACTTCTGGAGGTCTGTGCCATCACTGGCTCTATGAAGCCTGTTGATGTGGGAAGTAGAAGCCCTGCTTTGTAGAGATGCAGTTTTTCACTCAGGGCCCGCTAGACTGCATTATGTCCTTCACATGCACATTATGCCGTGCAAGGATCTCACTGAGCAATTTCCACTCATGCTGCTGCTGCCTGGTATCAAGCTTGACACAAGTTTAACATTCTTTTTTTTCTTTAAGTACAGTGAACTACAGTAGTTCAGACCACAAAAGACTATTGTTGAATGTGTTAGAAAAAGAAAGATTTATAAGCTGTGCCTTTTTTCTTTCAACAGATAAACACAAACACAAAAATTATAGCACAAGCTTCTAAAGTCCAGTTATTAAGAAGAATGGTTAGTCCCCACAGCAAGAAGCACTAAGGTCTGCAAGATGTCCTTCAAATTGAAGCTGACTGGGAAACTTGAAAATAATAGGGGTACAAATTAGCTGTATGTGATCATCCGCTTCTGTTTATACAAAGCATATCCTTTTCTTGTGGCTTTTGCATACATTGTGTTTACAGTGTGAATGAGCCACACATTCCTAGTGTTTACTATCCAGTATTTCACATTGGGAAGGTGGCAGTTAATGCTCAGTGCCTGGTTTGACTCTTATGAAAACTTTAACTGCTTATGTTGGGGCAAAACAGAAAGAAGCATTTATAAACCATGTATATCTCTCCAAAAATATAATATCCACTGAAGAGGAGTTGAAAACCTTCATTAATGCAGTGCCATAAAAAATTAAGCAATGATAAGACTAAAACACATATTTCATGATTTGTCCAGTGAACTCCTTTTGATGTACAAATTAGGTTGCACAGAAAACAAGCTCTTGTGAAAATTTCTTGTCCTTCCTGATTTCAATGACATATGAAATAAAATTTTTCTAGTCTTTTCCAAAGACATAACTTGTAATTTTAACAAAATGCTAAGGACCAGCCCAGCCCCTGGATAGATTTACTTTTACTATGGTCTTGACTCTCAATAAAAGAAAATAAATGTTTCTCTCATGGTATGTTAGCATTTTCTGATCAGACCCTTGATAGAGTCAGGGATTAGAAAGTAACAGGAGTTACCGAGAAAAGCTAAACAAAATCCAAGTAGTATCAACAGGCTTTTAGCAGCACTCGTGAGCATCTGAGTTTGGATTGGGTCGTATTCGTGGGGAAGATTCTTGTTGACTTTTATCTTGGTTGATTCCCCTCCCTGGCATCTCCAGTCTCTAGCACAGCTTGGCACACTCACCGGGACAGTCCAGCTCCTTGACAGAGATTTCCACCACTGGCAGCTGTAGCTCAGCCCTGGTCAATGTCAAAAAGGAAGAGTGACAGTGGGGGTCTAGAGCTATTCCCAGGAGGAATTCTTTCCACACCATTGGTATGCACACAAATACAGCCTCCACCAGATGTACTTGGAAGTCGGGGGTTCAGAGGGTTCCTGACCACTCCCCCCAGCACTGAAGCAACAGGGCTGCTGCTGGTCAGGATTAGCGCTGTGTTAGCAGAGCTGTGTGGGAGTCTGGCACAGTCCCATGTGATGCTCTGCCTGGTTTTGAGCAAGCCTGTGAGCCCTTCCTCTTCACTACAGTTACTCTGCCACAGAAGATTTCACCATAAACAAATATTTCAGCAAAGGGCCCCCAGAAAGGTCCCCAGTCCTTTAGCAAGGACAGGGAATTTGTACAGAGGTTCTGAGCCCAGTGCTGGGAGCTGAGCTATGCAGCGCAGGTTGATGGCCTCTAACCAGGAGCACTGGGCAGCAAAGCCCTCCCACCTATTGCCACTTCTGACTCACCCAACTCGTTCCCAAGGAGACTTTCCTGGGGAAACACACTTAACACACTCATACATACAGACAGGGGTGCTTCATGAATCTCTCTCTCTTAACGTCACTGGCAAGGCCAGTGGGGCGGACTGAGAGCTGCAGCCACACAGCTCCTGCAGAAGCACACACATCACTCCTGAAGAAGTACACACACCACTCCTGAAGGGATCAGACACCCCAGCTAACATCCTTAACTTCCCCTCACCCTCTTCTTTGTAGGCTTTCATCTTCCACCTCCCCCTTGTTTTATTTTTTTAATTGACACTTTTCCTTAAATACCTGGGGCTCCTTCTTTAGTCTGGCTTCCCCCAGGAATGCTACCAGCTCCATCTCCTTTATGAACTACTGGACCTTGGCATCCCTCCAGCACTACAGAGTTAAGAAAGACATTTTCTATTCAGCAGCTCTGACTCCATCGCATATGTCTCTGTAGAGTAGGTCAGAAGGCAAAGCCTGCAGAGTGCAATAATATTTGTACTGCTGTCTAATCCTAGAGGGAAATTGGTAGGAGGCAAGCAGAACCAGTTAAGAGAATGCCAAGTACCTCCAAACCACAGGACTTTGCAATAAAAAAGGGAACAAAGAGAGATGGCTCTAACAATACCCACAGTGTTTCTTAATCTAATTATATTTTTACTCTCATTTTTGTCATCATAAGAAATGCCCCACATAGGCTTTTGTTATCTTTTCAGTAGGTAAAGTTGCTCACCTGGTTAAATAAAAAGCTGCCAGTAAAACAGTCCAAATATATAGCAGATGCATAAGCATGCCTTGAGAAATGATTGCTGGAGACATAAAATCTGATTTTTTTCCTCCCCCATAGTTCTTTTCTTCTTCCTGTGGTGAACATATACCTCTCTCAGAAATGTCCCTGTTTTCTATTGGACTGGTGGTCCTGCTTCAGGCTTGAATTATAGCATATATGAAAGATGGAAGAAGGCTTACCCTTTCCAGCACCCAGAGTGGGGAGACATAACAAAACAGCTCGCTTATCTCTTAGAAATATTTCTGTTGACAAATTATACTATCTTAAAGGTTGAAAGTAGAGGAATGAACTACTATCTGTAGCTTCCTCTTCCTAATACGAAACCTAAAAAAAAAAAAAAAANCTACTTCTTTACAAGAGGACAAAAGTATCATCTCTAAGTCACAAAGATCCTGAGTTAAAACTATCACTTCAGTTGTGTTGGTTTGTTGGTTTACAAGAAGAGAATTGTGCAAGAAAGAAATAAGACAGTCTCTCCAGTGAGACATTTCTGTAATCACTGTGAAAAGGCTTGCAATAAGATACTAAGACGTAGTATCCTAGTAAGCATACATGACCTTGACTGTTTTCTTCCACTACCATTCCTTGGAAAAAGCAGTCAGAAATTATGAAATGACATCTCTTAATTCTTCTTATTTCCTCTGCAGAATTATTCTTTCAGTTGATTTCAGTAAGTCTTTTCCATCTAGAAAGAGCAGAGAAAGGCATTTAACTTTTTTCCCTCAAAACCAGGGTGTGGTTTCCCATTTTCACTGGTTCTGAGGAAGTGAAATACCCTAGGCTCAGCTCAGCTGCCCAAATGTCTGCCGTCGGAGACGGCACTGAGCAACCCCCTCAGCCTCCTGCTGCTGGCAGTCTCAGCCACACTTCAGACCTCTGTTGTTGCATAAACTCTCTAATCCACTCAGCAGGATCAAAATCACTTGGGAGAGATTGCCAGTCCAGAACTATGGAAAACATGTCCTGTCATCCCAGCTACTGCTGGCTTCAGAATCACAAAAAATGTTCAAGAAAGGACAGCCTTGACATGGCTGCAGATCTCTCAGGCTTTGCAGACAAAATGGGCTACATACTTGTATACTCCATCTCTGCCTTTAACAATGACAGGAGGGCTAATGTTGGGTCACCTTTTAGGTCTTTGTTCAACATACACGGCACTATGGAACAAGACAAGAGGTCATTTTTCAAGGTGGATACCTAGAAAATTTGCTGCAGAAGTGGCAAGAATGATCAAAGTATTTATTTGGAGAACCAGCTCCAAATGAGAAGAGCACTTTGTTTCTGAAATGTAGAGACATGCAAAGCATTGTTCCCCTCATGTTTGGGTCATTTCAAGTACTTTTTGAGGCACACAGAATACGAGCAGGAGAAGAATGTTATATAAATAAAAGATCTTTTCCCTTTTCCTTTCCACTCCATCTTTAACAAAATTCCTGATCTCAAAATTTCTCAGGAATATGCCACCATTCCCAGCCTGTCATTAAAATATATTTGCTGTTCTGGAGAGAAAAAGAACCAAGACATGAGGAGGGCTAAGATTAAGCAAAAGAAAGTGGGAGGCAAAAGTGTCACAGTCTCTTAATTGAAGAAATAAGAGATGAAAGAACTGACTTATCATCTCCCTACTGAGGCTGGACAGCTCGATGTGCTGATCTGAGACTGCATTACATTGGTGCCTGTGTCAACATGTACCAAGCTACATAGTCCATTAGGATGTAATGCGGAAAGAAACAGTTTGGTCTGAAGATAATATGCAAAATAGAGCTGTGGTGAAATACATTAAGGTTTTTTTGAAGATGGAGGTGAAAAGCAATCACATCATAAAAGAAATTAAATATTGAAATTAATTTTTTTCCTTTTTCAAACAAACCCATGAAAACTAGATGCAAACTTTCCTCTCCTGCCAGTTCTGTGAAAGTTAGGCTTCCAAATAAAAGAAAAAATAAAATAACACAATAGACATAATTTTTTATGAAAGATGTGGATGAGGATGCCATGTCTTAACATCCATCTGTAACATTATTAGCATGCAAGTGTATGTTCATTTTTAATAAACCCCTGTTCTACTCTCATTGGTGATGGCAGATTTCAAGATCTGAGATGTGCTGCCCCAGTCTGACAGATGGAGTTGAAATCTTTCTACTGTTTGAAAATAAACCAAACTAGTAAACATAAAACTTGGTGGAGGACAGGGAAAAAGAAGATTTGCTTTTGGTTAGATACAGATGCAAGGCATGAATTGTACCTGTCTTACTGCAGGGCTTGTTCCTCAGCAGCATCCATTCTCTTTAGGATTGCCCTTTGTTTTTGCTTGCTGACAATTTGAGCTGGGACCTTTGACTACATACCAGGGGAAAGCTGACAATTCAGAGCTGTCTTAGAATTGTTCAGATCTCCCACAACAAGAGGAAGAGTCTAGCATTCTTCCTGAGCTGGATGGAGAAGGCTGCTGCCTGCTCCCTGCTGCCTCCTTGACCTGGACCAGGAAAGCCCTGCTGCAGGTGCCTTCCCTGAAACAGCGCTGCACACAGCTCACAGGATGCCAGCACAGCCAAAACACCAAGCAGAAATATACATAATGGTGGGAGGAAAATGTCGCAGTGCTGTAACCCGGGTAAAAGCCAGAGCATTGCCCATCTATTCTGCCTCTCATTGCACTGGGCTTTGAAGGCTGCAGTCTGCTCTGCCATGACTGCACAGAGAATTTCAACTTGAGTTTTGGCCTAGTTCCATGCAAGATGAAAGAGACTAATTCTTGACAGGTTTTGCAATACTTTTTACATCCAACTATACATTTATGTCACAAGTCACCTAGGTCTTCTCAACTGATATGATTCTCATGATGTTCTGATTAAAATTTAAGAAGGCCTGGTAGATACATGTGGCTTGATTTTTCAAAGATGCTCTGTTTCTCACAAAAGAGACAGCTTGCTCATAAAGCTAGAATAAATACAGGAGCAATAGCAGGCAGGAGCAAACAGACAGGAATTACAGAGCACAACAATCAAACACAGCATGGAATGACATGATGAGGTTTTCAGATGTGTTAGGGTGGCTTTAAAGTCCTCGCTATTTTTAGAGACCTGCTAGAACACCCATATCACCACCATAGGATAGAACACTTTTTTCTTCTAAGAATAAACTTGTTTTCTATAGGCCTCGGGTAGATCTTTTCCTCCTGAGTGCTGCATGACGTGAGGTGTTGGGGTATGTACCAGCTCTGCAACAGGTTGCCAAGTAATACTTCTTTGCTGAGTCACTTCACCGGGTCACACAAGAGCATTTTGCTCTGCTGATTGTTGTGATCTCATTAGCTCTTCCCCTTCACAAGCATCTCATTCACTCACCAAAAAACTATACACAGTCTAGTCATTATCCCATTTCAGTTGCCTGGATTTTAAGCTCTGCTCTGTTCTTAGCTGTTCTATGATGGGATCAAGCATAAAACAAATCTGTTCCTGATTCTTCCTGTCAACAAATGAAATAAAGACTATAAACTATCCTCTTCCTAATCTACTATTTCAGCATATTAGCTAACATAAACCTGTTCCAGTGACCCATGTAATAGCCACGCTGACATTTTCTGCTTGGTTTCTCAGTTCCATATGTACATGATTAAAAATTACAAGGTATTTCTTTATACAATTCTATTAATAGCTTGCGGATTTTTTTCCTTGGTTTTTAGGGTAATGTGCTTTGAGTTTGAAGGGCAGCTTGCATTCTGGCATCAGAAGCCACTGCAATATACATTTCAGTTTCCTTCAGTCAGCCACGGCAAGAAAATTGATGGCCTGTTCTCTGGGACTCATGTGCTCCTCCTTGGCTGCTGTCTGCCACGCTGCTGGTGTATATCTGCTGTTTTCACTGGAAAAGAATGCAGGACATTCAAGCTATTCCAAGCAGCATCCTTGATGTCTGGACTTCATGGGAATGTTTCACACAGCAGTTATTGCTAACTGCTAACTTTCATACCTCGGACTGGTTCTTTTGGCAGCCCCCTCTGTTTTGCTCTCCAGGCAGACACAAGCCAAAGCAGCCTCTGCTGCAAACACGAGGTGCATCTCCATCTATCACGCTGTTGCCAAAAGGGAGACCCAGCTGATGGCATCCTGCTATGTGAAAAAAAAAGAAAAAGAGGGAAAGAAAAAGATATAGAAAACAATTTTGAAAAAATAAAATCCATCTTTGCTGTGATATCCAGGAAAGACTTTCAGCTCATTCCAAGGAATAATTTGGAATTTCAGCACCTAGTGCAGTTAACAGGTATTTAGGCAAACATGTGCATGTACAGGAGAAGCAAGGAGACAGCAGCTGTGTCTGAGAAATTCTGGCCCTCTTCATGGTATTCTCTGTATTATTAAAAAGCTTTTTAAAGCTGTTGCTCTCTGAAGAATGACTGGAAAGGCTTGGAGGAGGTAGGGGGGCCATAAATGTACCCTGCCACCTCTAGCACTTGCACTCCACTTCTGTGGCTAGTGCTGTCTGCTGTTAGGAGGTCAAAAGTCAGGCTGGGTTAACCATTCTTTATGGTCTTAAAGCTGGCAGCACATCAAAATATCCTTAACACTGCCTTGACATTGCAAGAATGAAGAAGGGGCATGGGAAGAGAGGGTTTATATTTGAAGTTGTTCCTGTAGTTGATTTGATTGATACCAGAGAGATAATGCAAAGCTTGGACTCAGACTGAATTTGTCAGAGTTCATGGGTCTTCAGATGGAGAGCTGGGTTTAGCTCCTCAAATTAGGGGCTAAAAAAAGTTCAGATGCCGATCTGGTTTGCAATTTTCATGTAGACTGTGAAAAATTAGGGCTTTGGACTGAGTTCACATACTGCCCAGAAAATAAACTATTGTTTATGTCACAGTGAAAAACCCAAGATAATTATTATTAGGAAGCTGGGTCTATGTTCCATTCAAAAACTCTGAAAATCCCACAGGCTGTGGCAAGAAGGAAAACAGAGCAAGACAGGAGTCTCTCAGCAGATTATTTAACAGGCTTTTAGTGATGTTTTTTCCTTTCACTTGGAGTGCTGCTATATAGTGAGATAGTTGCAAAGTGTCATAGAAAAATCTGCTGAGCACCAAGCCTTTCCTCAAAACATCTCAAACCCAACAGCAGCTCTCAGGGAGGGGAGCCTGCCTCCAGCCCTGGCAGGTCCATTGCAGCCACAAGCCAGTTGCTTGCATTTTTCCCAGCAAGATTTTAAGAGCTGTCATCCTGATCTCTCTCTGCAGTTACTGGAGGGAGAGGTGCACATTTCCAGAAGGCAAGATGGATACTCAGCTCTGACACAGAGTAGTTCAGCACACAGCACTGTATTCGAAGGGTGTTTGGGTTATCTACATTCCTCAGGAACTCAATAAAGACACTCAAATCAAATGCCATTGTTCTTTATATACTGAATGGATTAGGCATCTTTGTCAGCCAGGAGTTGGTGTAAACCCAAAGAATATAAAGCTATAAGGAAACTACAGATATGAGAGGGGAAAAAAAAAAAAGGAAAAAAGAAAGAACTGGGTTCAGTCCAGTTCAGATCTTTCCTGTTAGTATAATCATCATCTCACTGACAGAGAAGAAAAACACAAAGGCATTAATGGCTTGTTTGAGGCCACACAGGAAGCCTGAGAGAGGACTGAAAGCTGAAACCATATCTTTAGCATCCAAATCCTTAACCACAAGGCCATCCTCCTTTTCATAGCTGTCTGTCTTGGGGAAGAGAAATAGAGTAATTCTGAATCCCAGGGGCCAATAAATTATGTTACCATGACATGCAGAATCAGTGCTTTGTGCTGGCTTATTTTTTGTTGCTTGCAATTACCTTAACAGGGATCACTGAGCTGCATTTATTGGAGGACCAGTACATAATTCAGTGAAGATAATGTGTCTTACCATTTCATTCGACCTATAAATGAGCTCAGTGCTCTCTAAATCTGTTGTCCAGTGAGTAATGGCCCATATTGCGAAACGCCTCCACAATTTATCATCATCTGCAATATATTTTGAATCAACTTCTGACTGCAAAGGCTGCTGCAGATGAGGCTGAATGACACAGCTGGCTAGAGCAAGCTTGGACATACTGCCTATATGTCTAGCTGGCAATAATTCCTCATGTTTCTTATCAGTCCTAGTGCTTTCAAAGATTGTGAAGGAGTGGAGAAAGGAATGAGTTTTCAATAATTTTTTTTTTTTTAAACACAGCAATCTTAGGATCAAAGGTGAGGTGAGACAAGGCCAGTAGGGAGAGGTAATGCCTTATTTTAGGTGCATAAAAGAAAAACATCTAGCCTAATAAAAGATACTAACTCTGGCCTGTAGTCTGGCTGGAGGTCAGTACCAGAATGCTGCTCTGGTATGGCACACAGCCTTTGCTACCTGGTGTTGCAGTCATGCACACACCACTTCTTCACAACCCTCAGAAGAATAGGAAGACCTACACACTCATTTCAACGTGCAAATCAAGAGGTGGAATTTCATCAGCCCACACAGAAGACCAAGTATGTCAGCATGGCTCAAGAAAATGCTATCTCTTCTTCCGTATCCAACTGTGTTATTAGAGGTTTTGTGAAGAATTGTCCCCCAGTTATAGAAGACACACGTATTGATGAGGTCCTGTCCATGTGCCCTTTCCTATTAGCTCCTGCCCTTTAGCAATTCACAGGCATTTTAGGACCTTCTGAAAACTGCAGATCTGCCATGACTAAATTTCATGCATATACGTGTGACTATTGGAGGCCATATTGGAGGGCTGGCTGATAGCTTGCATCTGTGTCTACTCATCAGTGAGAGAGATTAAACAATTTAACCATAAACCATTTCTGTGTTTGAAGTACTAAGAGAAACCACATGAAATGCAGTGAGAGAGACGATGTCAAACTTTAAACGCAGAAAGCACCTTACACTCTTTTGAGAATGAAATAGCTGACCTGCACATCCTCTGAGGCATGCAGGGGGATGTACTCTACTTTTGTAGCCTTCGCCTCTCCAGTCTTGTGCCTGTTTCAGGCTCAGGCCTCAAAGCTGCTCAAGAAGGACTTGGCCAGATGCAGAGATTATTTGTTAAGCATCCTGAAAATATGCAGTTTTGCGAAAATTGTGCCTGGCAGCTACTTCCACACTTCCCCACCAATGGAAAACAAATGCGAGTGCCAGAGGCTGTTCAGTAAAAGTTCACTAATAAACTTTGAACTGTGTGTTATAGGTGTCCTTGTTAGCCAGTGTGTGTTATGGTTGGCTGTAGAAGAACCTCAGCTTTCATTTTATGCAAATGAACCAGTCAGAGACATCTGACAAAATCTTGGATGGCCTGGCAGTATGGCTTTCTGGACTCTGTTGCACATGAATATATAACCAAATTAAAGTCATCAGAGTTTGGTTTCTCTGCTGACATACATTTCACAGAAATGGAAGGTGTCCTCATATAGGCTCAAAGCAAGGAGACATACTGACACCTGCTCTGGTTCCAGATTAAGAACTTTAAGTACTGAAAAGAAACCACCTCACTGCCAGACTGCTTCAAGTTTAACACCATATTTTCCATTAACTGTGTCATATTGAGGAAAGCCTTATAAATCTGAAGAAATCTATAAAGGGACGGTGCCTTAAATACTTGTAAAATTTACATCAACTTTAAAAAACTTAATCCAGATGTTTGTGACTGGATTAATTACTTATAAGTGTTCAGGTAGTGCGAGTCAACAATTTCTTGCCTGAAAGTTGTTCACAAGGGAGCTACTTTCTCCATGCACCATTTCTGCTGTGTAATTCATCACTTAGGCCCCATAATCATGTTTCTGATTCCTTGCTGAGTAACTAAACATGTTGAGTCCTGTGGACATGTTTAAACAGGAACACAGGGAAGAAACAAGTGAAAAAACTAGCGGACAGACAAAAAGCACTTCTCAAACACACTAACACCCTAGATTAAAACAGTCATGCCCCAAACATTTATGCAAATGAAGTCTTTGTGCAATCATTGAAATCTGTGTCATCAGTTAACCACAAGTTTGGTGGAGCTAGACAAGAACACAAAGAATTTGGTTATAAATGCCACTCTTACTAAAATCAAAGGTGTCAAACCTGTTCAACTTCAGCAGAGCATGCTCAGTATCGATATCTCTAGGCAAAGAGAGAGAAGAAAATAATCACCCTTCTCCTGTGTAGTTCTCTCTCTTAGATTGAGGCAGTTTTTGTTGCATTGATTGAAAGGTATATTGGAGAAAGGTACCGCTTAGGTCTCATTTCACTATAAAAAGTCCCTGGCATAAGGCTAGCTATAACTCTTCTAAACTATCCATTTTGAATGACTGTCATTAGGAAAGAATTTAGTGGCTTTGCATTTCATATAAGGTAATAGTTTCTAGAGGATTTGAGGGCAGCAAATAATAACTTTAAACTGTCTCAGGAGAAGTCTGGATGACATACATCATTCAAAGCACCTGAGAGAGTCTGTCTTTTACCACCAAGTTTAAAAGCTTCTATTAAAGCATCTATTACTTACCTTCTTGTTCCTGTCTAAGCCAGTTCCTCTAACATAGATAGGGACAACTCACCCTGTACTGCCCTACCATTGCCCTCTCAGCTACAGCTCATACCAATCTTACCCAAGTTACCAGCAAAGAGAGGTAGGAGCTGAAAAGCAATGCAGGGGACACTCCCGTAGATGCTCTGGAGGCATTTTGAAATAAAGCCAATTTTTATGGTATTACTTCTTCAGCTGATGCTTTACAAATCAGCATCTGGTGTGGTGATCAGAGGGAACACTCTCAGAAGATTTGAACCCAGTTCTTGTGATGAAGTGAATCACGATGGATCCATCCACTGACAGTTACCACAGCCTTCCAACTTTCCATAGTCTCCCATTGAGGAGAAAAAGTATTTCATGCTGTATGCTGCTTATGGAAGTGCTGCACAGTTTTATTGCATGCTACTGTTCAGCTTTCATGGAAATATTGTAGAAGCACCCGAGAAGTTCTCTGCATGTGTGGGCACATGTGACATTCTCTGAATCTTTGGCAGCAATATATAGATGAAAATTCCTGGGCATAAAATGTTACCAACTCAAGGAGAGTCAAATTTTCCAGGTAAGTTCAGTCCTTTCCTTTGAGTAAGAAGGAAAGGCAGGCAGAGGAAGCAGACGGGTTTAAAGGGCCAAATACTGTAGCATTCAATTCCAGTAAGCTTGCATGGGTTGAAAGCGAGGGCAGTATTTGTCACACAGATAGTAGTACTTCAATCATCTCAAAGCTCTGGCCACAAGGAAACCAGAGGGACATACTAAAGAACTTTCTTCTCTTCTCATTGCTGAAATTCTTTTTAGTACAAAAAGCTCATGATAAGACAGCAGATTTTTAGTATTTCCAGGATGGCTTTCTATTCAAAACCACTTAATCTTAGTTGTACTTGGAAGATGGATAAAAATAAGGAAGAAAATAACTGGGTTTGGAAGTGCTAACATGTTATTTTACTAGTTTTCAAATACTTTAACTAACATAGCTGGATTCCAAGATCACTCCAGCACAGGCCACAAAAGCAGAATAGGCTACACACAGTTTCTAGGCAGAGACAGATAAATAAATCTTACTATGGTACACACTAGAATTTGGATGAAAAAAGCATCTCCCTCTCACTCCATTGTGAGAGTCATAGCCAGAATACGCATTCTCTGTTCTCATTCTGTCTTTTTATGATTCAGCCATCTAAATTCTCATATAATGTGGAGTGGCTGCAAGAGGACAAGACAAGGAAAGGCAAACTGGAATTAAATGCAACATTTCCTCAAGGAAGAATGTCTGCTCTGAATCAGACAAAGATACGACATAGTCTTTGTTCCTCTTGACTTCTTGATGAGTAACCATAGTCCACCCTGTAGGACATAGATTACCACTCAAAAGTCCACTTTCTGTTTTGCCAACAATTCCAAATATGCACATTCATTTTTAGGTCAGCCCAAGACAATTTATTTCTTTTTTGCTAGTTGGCCAGAACACCAAACCCTCCAAACCTCAAATTATTTATATTTTCCTTGTCTCCAACGCTGAGTCCCACCAGAGTGAGCAATATATCTCTGGGGATTACACTGTTGCCTTCATACATGTTCATTTCATATACTGATCTTCACCCATGCTTTATAGAATAGAGTTCAGTAGAACAACTTATAGGAGAAATAAATTTCAGGTCCTACCAAATTATTTCAAAGGAAAACTTGGATGTAAAATCAAGGTATTTATAGGACCCAAGAATCTCCAAAATGGCAAGAATCACTTTAAACATGGCTGTTTCATCTATTTGGTCTCTATTAAGCTGTATCATCAAGACGGAACGAAAGAAATGAGCAGTGAAGCCTGCACAGAGGGTGGTAAGGAAGCTCTCCACTAATGATAATATCTGTGTTGGAACTGCCTACAAAGAAGACTCTTAAATAGAAGGAAGGAAGATGTGTGGGGGAAGAGAAGAGATGCAGAGAACAAGAACAGGCAGTTGTAGATAGAAAAATGCTTTTTTCATGTTTTTCTTCTCATTCTTGGCCACAGATCTCTGAGGTGATTTAAGAAGGGTCTAGAGCTCCAAGAGGAAATATGCTCTTGTAAAACGGATAGTACAGTTATGGTTGAACAAGTAGATTTGTATCTTTGGAGACATTCTACTCTACTACCTATGACTGAGTTTTTCTCTATCTTGTTCTGAAACTCAGAATGTGCTTCAGAAATCTGATTGAACCTGGTATGGTTTTGATTTTGCTCTTGCTCCAAAATTTTCAGCTTGCTGCCTGTTTTGAGTCAGATTTTAGCAAAGCACAGAAGCACATACTTCAGTACAGCTGATATGACAAAAAAGCTTTTAAAATTCTTTTAGCCACATGCATAGTTGACCAAAAAAGCAAGAAATATTGAGATAAAAAATGGTTGCAAAAGAAAAGAAAAAAAAAAAGCAGAAAAAGGAAAAAGAGAGGCAGTGTTTAATATAAGTAACTGTACTTCAGGGGAAAAGGCTACACTTTATAATGATGTTGCAGGAGACAGATTTGCACACTGATGCTGCCTGCCCAAAGCTCTCCATCAGGGGGTGAGCAGCCCACCTCCAGAGGAGATTCCCTTCCAAAGCATCCCTCCTTGAAAAGCTCCCTTCCAAATTTCCCACCTTGAAAACTGTTTTCCACTGCTCTCTCATACAAGAAAGCACCAACACTCCAAATTCGTAATGGAGGACTTTTCACACTTTGGGGTGTCTCCCTATAAATGCCCTCATACTGCACTGTTCTCAGGGTTACTGGACCATCCTTGCAGCAATTTTTCAACCAGATGGTTGTCCTCAAATATGGTTACTGAACAGCACATTAAAGAGTTCACAACAGAATATTTACTGCACGTATAAACATAACATGAAGAATGGCTAGGGATGTAGCCAGAAGGAATAATACTGCAACTGAAGGGGATGTCCCACTTCAAAACCTCACTTCTTCCGCCTTCATTTCAAAGGGTGAGAAACAACCTTAAATATCAAGACAGAATATTAATCTTTATGTGAAGCATTTATTCTTAATTTAAAGTTCAAACCTCTAGACCGTAGCCAACTCTCATTAATTTTTATTTGTAACAAAATTCATATATGACGAAGTAAATAAAAAAAAAAGTAAAGCTATGAAGATCTGGATAATTACAACTGAGTCTTACTGACACCATAAATCATGAAAACCCCTAGAAATACTTGTAACTATGTCACTCTAAATTTCCCTTTGGGTATTCTGTGCATTATTGCACACACTCTCTCTATAAATGCAGATTTAAAAACCCCATGAGTTTCAAATGGCACTTTATTATGGAGCATTTAAATCATTTCTGAGAGTAAGATCAATTTAAGCATGCAGAATTTTTATTAGTAGCGCAAAAGAGGAGTCCAGCTGTTCCTATGGAGCAAGCGTGTGTGAACCAGGCTTCAGAGCAATTTCTGCTGTGCCAGCCATGGTGTTAAATGTTGGCCAAGAGGGACTTTTGTAGAATGGAGCAAACTGAGTCTGCAGCACAGCTGAGGAAACACTGCCTCACATTTTGCATTTCTTATTAGAGTGACCTAGCCCCTGAATCACCCAAACAAGCCTGTCAGAGCTCTTGATCTTGCAGCAGTAGGCTCTGTGCAGGTCACAATATAAGAAGTTCCTCAGGCTCTGAGAACATGACAGAAAGAAGATGGGAGTGGGAGGTGTCAAGTCTAAAGTATTCGTTCATCAGAGAAGAGCATCTCTGTTCTGGGAAGCAAAGAGTTCGGCCACTGGAACCAAATCATAGCCTGGCACATTATCTGTTTTAACCAAACACGTAAACACTGGATTAGGCTGAATTTCGCAGTCAAAGTCATGACCTCGCTCTTAACCACCAGGAACATACCTCCTAATTTGGGAATCATTATTACAGTGCAGGTAGCTAAGTCATCACCGGGTATCCCCTGGAACTACTAGATTTTATACCAGTTATGAATTTAGCTACCCCTGGAGCCATTTTTATTCCCAGCAAAGCATTCTTCTTCCAATGAAATATATGCCTTTTTAAACACATGAGGAACATTTACCAGAATAATTGATCTTTTGCCCTGAATGTTAAATTTAAAAAAAGTCAGACAGAAAAATGAACTAGGTCTGCCTTAGTTGGGCCCTGATGGCAATTCCAGAGAGAAATGTTTTAATTGCCAAAGAAAGTCCCTTTTGCCAAGAATCATGTCTTTATGGAGCTTGTCAGAAGTTTTCGGTTTCTGTCCAAAAAACTGCCGGAGTGAAATCCAATCACTGATGACAGCAAGATTAAAAGTGCACAGACTGGCTGCCTGAACAGCAGTTAATAATAGAACAAAAATGTGGATTTTACGCAGTTGATTCATAGCAAAATTTTTCATAGGACATAGATTTTAATACCAAATGCCCATCATTTTATCCCTCGGCATTTCTCAAATACATGGAAAATGTTGGACTGGAATACTGAAAACCAGAAGAATTATTTAGAGCACATTTCCTTTCCTCTAGTGACAATTGAACAGTTAATGAAATTAATTAAAAGTGGATGCTCTTGGAAACACAATAATATTTGAATCTTTCCCAGTCTGGAACTCTGACCTTGAGTCCATACCTTTACCGAGGCTTCTTTACACTTTGAAAGGTTAAAAAGCACTGTTTGGATAGACAAAGCAGTGGTTTTACCACAAAAGTATTAAAAATTAAGAACCAGAATGAAAAGTAGTGTAATTGTACACTTTGACCCCATTATGTCCACATTTATTAATTATTCTACTTTCAGTGAAATATTAACAGAGAACACTGGGAAGCTTTTCCCCTTGATGATATGGATAGTAATATGATGGAGAAGAGAAATAGGAACCATTGACTGCAGAACAGCAAGACAGCCACTAAAGCCAAGGATATTAACAAAGACTTATCTATGCATCTTCAAAACCAAACAAACACTTCCCCACAACCAAGAACTCCTTTTCCTCAGAAGGTTTTTGAGATATAAAATTGATTGGTGTGGGAAATAACTGCATAGATTGATGAACACTCTATATAAGCATATAAGGTCCTTTGGGCTCCATTAAGAAGAATCTCAGCAGTTACAGAAAGTTGAAAAAAGAAGACAAAGTGGCTCCCTTCAAGTCCACTGGACTGGAGTCATAGCATAGAAATCTATGGTGTGCTATACTCTGGAGATACAAAAAGGTTTGGGCTCTAGATTGAAAATCACTGAAGAAACAAGGACAATTATTCTCCTCGAAGGCTGAAAGAATCTATTCTTTGAAGCCATGTAGCGGCCATGTAGTGGAGATGGAGAATAACATTAAAGTTTCTACAAGGGAGATTAAAAGGTGCTGAACAACAGCAAAACCTTTACAATACTTTTACCTTATTAATTCTTATTCAGCAGCTGAGCTGTTTTCACATTTACACAGGTACATGCAGAAACTTGAAGCTGTGTTTTATTACGGAGTTGAATCCCACATGCAGTTTCCATCCTGAGACAGCCAAGCACTACGTTAGTTGTGCCCTGCAGTGACTGAATCCCTCTCTTGCCTCCTCACACAGCCCAGGTCCTCAGCACATCCTTCCTATGCCTTTCTAGGAAAAAAGGCACCAGGCACCAGGCCTGAGGTTTATCAAACCCAAGATCTTGTTGGGCAAGTGTCACATCCAAGCCTCAAGGACTCTTGGAACACTGCAGCATTACTTACGGTTGCAGCATTGTTGCACAAGGGTGAGAATGATTACCTGCAGGCAGTCTGGTTGTGAGCCAGGCTTCCCTCTCTCCTGCAAACACTTGAGCAATCTCTAAGGCTCTGAGCAGTACTTCAGTAGGCCCTCACAATGACCCAGTGCTCAGTAAACATGTTGCCACCTCTTTCCCCATGGTCCCAACACCTGACCACTGTAGGAAGTCAGTTTTCTCTGTAACACTGGAGCTAGATCCTCCCAGTAACTCATCACCACTCTATCCAAGCACAAGATGATTCAGGAGTCCTTCTGAGATGTCGTTCCCTTTGGGCACTCTTACTATCATTTAGCATAACGGAACTGTTTAAGTGAGAGACAAGTCAGCACAGCCTGGAGACCAGACCCTGGGCTGCATGGTAAATGGCATCATGATGCCAAAAGAAAACAGATGGCTGCTAAGTCTTAATAGAACTAAAAACCAGAGTGTAACAGCTTAAAGGATTGATCATTCTGCATATCCCAAGCTTTACAATGAGCAAGGGCCTGCTGTCGCGGCAGTGATGTAGCCCATATGGAGCAATAGATCTGAAATCACCTGGTTCATATATCATTGGTTTTGATGCAATATACATTGATCCAGCTTGCTCTGTCACATCACTCATCACACTCTGAAATAGCGTACTTGTTGGACATTTTTTGGTTTCAGCTGTTTCACTGCAGTAATATGACCTTATGAGACATTTTTAAAAAATGTTTTCATATATGAACTATATTTTTCAATTTCTGCTTTCAGTCTCCAGACAAAGAATGGCTATTCTGTAATATAATAAGAGGTATTTACTGGTATTGGAACCACAGACTTACTGTAAGTTTCACAGCTTTCAAAATGCAATGTAAATCTTCCCTTTTTTGTTTCAGGCCATAATAATTTATTGCCATAATCACATCAACACTGTCTCACTGTTCCCAAAATAAAATTTTTTTAAAGTTGGTTGACAAGCAGACTGTGAAATACTTGTTTTCAAATTTAAATTTTAATAAATTGCTATTTAACAGAGCATCAAGAAGCTAATGACTAAAAAGCAACTGAAGTCTGACTGGCAGTTTAATTCTCTTTTTCTTTTTTATTGGTCTCTTTATGTTCTCTCTTCTGACTCAGGTTTCCTGAAACACATATACACAAATACATACTGGTATTGACTGCTGAAGATCAAAATTCTGTCTCTGTAATGTTTGGGAAGTAAAAAGTCCCAGACGGCAAAAACAAAAGAGAAAAAACAAATCCCACACCTCAAAGAAACCGAAGAAACCCCGGATCTCAAAACCCAAACCCTTCAATTTCTAAGTACACAGGAGGCATGCGTATTGTTTGGGCACGTTGGCCCATACTTAGGACTAAATAACTAGGACATCAGCTTTATTTGCAGTCCATACCTGAAGCTTGACCCAAAGCTCTTTAATATCCATGGGTTCATTCCCACTGACACTCTCAACAGGATTTGAATCAAAGCTTTGCTGTGCTTCTCAAGCTAATCTTGTGCAAGCCTTGCCAGCTCCATCTGTCCTCAAACCTGTGCAGATCAATCCACCCTTTTCAGCTCTGTATGTATCACTGAGGAACCTGACTCCTCCAAATCAAATCTGTTTAACAACTTGAAATCCTCATCTGGGTTTGTAATTTGGTGTGACTGACATATCTCCAAACTCGTGATTTTCTGTAGCCCTCGACATTGTTCCCTATGCCACTTGTTTACAAGGGACAGAGGATTAAGGAGCCCTCTTCAAACTACTCAAATTACACAACATACCGACCCCCAAATCCCTGCAATAAGCAATAAGTGATATCCAGAGATGCATATTGGCATAAGAAGCCCTCTCATCTGTCACAATTTACTGCCCTTTAATTATGATGCAGGAGGTGGGCTGGTACTTCTCAATTTGTTCATCACAGAAGTCACCATTTGTCATAGAATTATTTAGCAACATGAAAAAAATATAAGCCAGATGTAACACTGAACCAGCATGACAAAGAAATTAACACCAAATGGCATTCAATATAATTTATTTAGTTTTAAATTTACCTGGCATTATTGTTGAGGTAGTGGATTTTGCTCACTTTTTGTGACAGGATCAGAGTAAATAAGTGGATTTTTATTTGTTTTACACCATAAAGAGATTGTTCTTCACGTACTTGTCAGTCCAACTTCTTTCAACATATTTTGCACAAGTAGATCCTAGGGAAACTGAGGTGTGCAGAAATGAGTCAGACCTCCTAAAAACAGGCTTGCTGGAAGAAAATATGTCAAGTTGGTTGCTAATGCATTTTTGAGTTTCTTTTCCTCCAACCCATTATTTCAGCTTCTTTTCTCTTCTTCCTTCTTATCTTACTCTTTCGCCCTCTCCTCCAGAGCTTCCATCCTTTCAGCTGAAGTAAATACTAAGCCAATTGTTTGAGTGACTGCATGCTAAGGAAGGAGAAAGTGTCTAGGGAAGGTTGATACAAGGCAGAAAGGATGCTGGCAGTGGGAAGGAAAAGAGAGGTGAACTTCTAAATGTGATTCTAAAGAGTTACATTTATTGTCTCTAAAATGAATCTATAATTTTTTTTTTAAAGATCCACTTCAAACTAATTGTAACCAGTCAGATTTTGTTCACTTTTTGTGTCTTGTTCTGATTAAGGCATGTACATAGAAGAACACGTTTGCATTTTTTCACACTTGTATTTGCAAGAAATGTCTTTGTTCAGTCTCTAAATTTCTATATTCTAGTGACATAATATGGACTCCTTTAGTTTGTTGCTGCACAATCAGAAAAGTTTTCAGCTATCCTTCAGCTTTGCACTGTAGAATATAAAGTCCCTTTATGATCCTTGATTTTTCCATCACCTAACTCCTTGGCGAGCATTCCACATTTTCTTGAAAGCTATTTCCTTTCTTAAGTAGTCAACCTAAATTTAGTAAAAGCTGGGATGCTGATGACCTTTACTCTTATTTATCCATGATTAGGTAATTCCACAGCCACTCTCAGGGCTCCTTCACCAAGTTATTTGTCTTTGTGTCACTGTGTTATATACTAGGAATGAACTGATGTCCGCCCGACTAGCCAGATCTCATTTGGAAGAACAGACCTATCAGACCTTTTAACATCAACATTATTCAATCCTGAGTCACGCAAGTTGGTTATCAGGAAGAAGCCTTACAACATTTTAACCTCATAACATATGGGCACAGTCTGATTTTGAGGTGATTCAACCTTTTTCCCACCCAGCTCATTCCCCAACTTATAAAATCAGATCTCAGAAACTGGCACTGCAGTGCTCAAAAGGCAGAAAGATTTTGCTTAAACTATTGCTATAATCACATCATAACAGATATACCATGTGCAGGGTAGGGGAATAAAAGAAAACAAAAAAGAAAGAAAAAAGACACCAAAATAGGAGCAAGTTTATTCTTTTTTAATGTATATGGCTTTCTTATTTAATTCCTCTCCTCTCCTTAAGCAATGGGAATTTTCACCTCTCCTTAAGCAATGGGAATTTTCACCATAATCCTTTATTTTCCTGATTTTTGGGTCTATGGGGATAAGTGCTTTTTATGAGGACATCACCTTTCATTCTTTCTGTATGAGTCAGTCTGACAGACTTACCTGCTGTTTTGTGTTGGTGGCAAAGCCTAGTCATCTCCATAGGGCAGTTGGAGGCAGAGACACTTATTTCAAAGCCTCAGCCCTATCCTGACCTGAATTAATAAACCTCGGTGGCTTTACTTCAACCTACTCATAGCCTGTCACATAACTCATGCTAGTGCTGCATATCTATTGCTGTAGGACCTACACAAAAGGGGTTTTTCTTCCTCAGACCTGAGACTCCTGCTTGGCATCTCCCCAAAGCCAGGATCACCAGGGTGGCAGCCGAAAAAGTCACAAATGAAGAACTAGCTCAAAATAAGGGAAAACCACATGGAAGCACACAGACACACACATGAAACACCCATCCTCAGGGCAGCATGGGCAGAGACACTGAAAACTCAGCCCTTCCTGAAGAGAAAGGTCACCAGTGAAAGCTGAAGGCAGAAAGAGATGAAGAAATATAAAGGGGTCTTTCTTTTCTGAAGTGGGCTTTATTTTTTTCCTATAGGACTCAATCTTTCAGTACATGCAGGCTCAAAACCTTTTAACTCTAACGCAGATTTGTCCAAGAGGACTTCAGGACTCAACTCTTCAGTCTGAGGGAAGTTACCTAAGGGAGAACTTGTAAACTACATTCAAATCAAGACACACAAGTATGACAAACATGCACGTATTACCCCAACATTATGGATTACAGCTGCCAAATATGCGTCTTGTAGGACTGGTGTATTCTACACCTGTGATTTTCAGTGCTTTGGTAATACAAGGTGGCTGAAATACACCAATTATTTGACTGGTAATTTTCATCAAGTATTTCTACCATCACTAAAGATGATACTCTTGGCAAGTTCTTTAGAGCAAGAAATAGATATTTGAATATGACGGCATTTCCAGGATTTTTCACTCTAGTATCATCATATAGGCATATCAAACAGCATAGGAGACAATAGCTGTGGGATTTAGATAAAAGGGGTTTACAACCAATTGATTTTGGTGCCTAGGAAGACCACAGAAATGTGTAGGAGCCTCATTCTGTGAGGAGCAGAGAGAAGAGCTCCCATTTAGATTTTACGGCTTAAAATACAGCAACAGAAAAGTAGTCATACTTATGTAGTGATGTTTTAGTGCAGTTGCTATGTTTTCTCTTCAGCTGAGAAATAGCTGTTAGTCTACCTACACACACACACACACACACACACACAATCCTTTCCTTTTGGGAAGGAATCCAGGTTCTGAATTAAATCAAATGTAAGTTTTATTTACCATGCAGGACATATAAGCAGTAAAATAAGTTACATTTATCCTTCGTTTCCAAAGCCAAACAAAGCCAGGGAAGTCTCTGACTTCCTATCAGCAGCCTCTGCTCTTCTTTCCCCTGATATTTTCTGGCCAGCAAGGGGTTATACGCTGTCCTCAAAAAGGCCTGCAGGGATGCTGGTCTTCACCAGAGTCTCTGACACATAGAACCACAGAATCAGGATGTACAAGTGACACAGGTGGAAACTTGTAGCCATCATAGTAATGTAATAACAGAATGATGGCTTCAGAAAAAAAAAAAAAAAAGGATAATTTCAAGACTGAAAGATGACTGGCTGATGAAAATGGAAAGTTTTGAAGAGAAGCCAAGGTGGGAAAACCCCGAAACACAGACTTTCTTCTGAGACAGTCATATTTACAAGCAACAATTACGTGCCCACACTAACCACTCAGATTGTCAAATATTTAAAGCTAAGTTAACCTTCACTCAGCTGGAGCTGAGATACAAGCAGATCAAGAGCAACTGCTGCCCTGTTGCAGTTACCCCAGGAAAACTATGAATGCTTCTCTCCCAAGACCCCAGCAGCCAAAGTTGGACACAGAGCTGGGCAGGGGAACCACAGGCCTCTCAAACCCACTTGTCCCAAACACTGCACAGCTGCCCCTTCTCCTCAGCTGCTGTTTGAAGGGCTCCAGTTCCCCAGGAGGCCCAAAGACCCTTTATGTTAGGTCAGGAAAAAAGCCAAAATAAAACAGACTCTGACTGCCAGCTGAGAACAAGGGCTTACTGCAGGAGGAATGGAAATAATTCCTTGTAAAGTGGTGTCTCCAGTATGGGGTTTGCTGAGAAATAACACTTCTGGGTGTATTTTTATTTGATTCCTGGAGCTGGGCTCCCTCTGGGAGCTATAACTATTGCCCCCACACTTGAAGCATCCAACTTTGAATCTCTTACTAGTGTAAAGCTCACTGTAAGTTGTTTAAAAACAGCAGATATCTTGAGAGTTCTAGACTGCCTTATGCACTTGTTTGAACTGCATTTCCAAAAGCAGTCAATACCCAAGCCTTCATGCAATCCCACCTTACTAAAGTGCCTCAAACCTTATGAACCTCCAAAAGAGAAACATTCATAGAATACTCCCACATGCTATTGCTGAGCGGCATAGAGAAACACAGGGAGATTGAGGACAAAATCCAGAGACAAGACAGTCGAGGCAAGTTTCACCACATGAGAATATGAAACAGCAGCCTCTCTCAGAAAGAAATGCTGATGGTGCCTACCTCAGCAGAAGGCTCCAAACTGAAGCGCCAAAGAAAGTTAAGGCACTTCCAGCATCCAGGAGAAAGGAGCAGGGCTGAAGGCTGATCCCATTCCATCCCAGATCCTGCTAGCCAGGGACAAGCATCTCCCCTGCTTGTCAGGGGGCAGGAGGAAGGGGGCAATGAACTTCATTTGAAAGGGCCATGCTGTTCCCACCCACTGGATTGAGAGCACTGGTTCTTAATATACTGTTCTGGACCCCATTTCTGCCAAAATCTGAGCTTTTCACAGATGACTTTCAGGCACTTAGGTAGTCTTTTGGATCTATCATTACAAGGTTTGCCAAAGATTGCATAGGAAGGCTACAGCAGTCCAAGGTCTTGAACCTTGGATCTCCTGTAATCCATATGGAGGTGTTAATCACCACGTCTTTCTTGCTCCCCAACAGGTTCTTTTTAAGAGTCACAGTCATTAAAAGAGAGAAGAGTTACATCGCATTATAAAGCACATGACCAATCATATAGCCCAAATTTAATGCATAGCAGCCACTTGCATCAGTCTGCCAGCAAGCTTGTGTGACAAAGAATTATTCACAAGATGGCAATGGGCCTGAACTGGCAAATGCCTTTGAAATCAGAAGCTGTAATTACATATAGCTTGGTTTGGGATAATTAGCTAAATACGGGTCTCTTCTTGGAGAGAGGTACTTTCCAGCCAACAGTGTATCTTAAACAACAACTTATGAAACACTGTAGAGCCCAGAAAAACCATGGTCTCTCCCTGTTTCTGCGTCCAGCTTTTCCAGCTTCGTCCCTCATCCTGAACCTCCCATCAGCACAGCAGCACGTCTCCATACACACATTGCCATCCTGTGGCCAAGTGCTGCCAGCACAAGTCACTGTCAGCAGGAGGCAAAAGAAACTCCTGGGGAAACCAAGGTTGCTACTTCCAGAAAAGGAAGGTGCCACATGGCACAAGAAACACAGGTCTCTACAGCAGTCATGGGCTTGAGATAGAAAATGCATATCCAACCACCTTTTTTGAACATTGTGGTTCAAGGTACAGTTGGATTTATGATTCAGGGGGCTATTGAAAAACATCTGAATAACCACAGAAACTCAGAATCATTTAGGCTGGAAAAGACCTCCAGGATCATTGAGTCCAATGACAGATCACTGCCCTGTGACCGAGACCACGGCATTATGTGCCACGTCCAGTCATTTCTTGGACACCTCAAAGGATGGTGACTCCACGACCTCCCTGGGCAGTCCATTCTGACACTTAAGAAGCCTTTGCATGAAGGAACTCTTCCTGATGTCCAGCTTGAACCTCCCTTGGTACAGCTTGAGTCTCTGCCTGTCACTAGTTGACTGGGAGAGGAGACCGGTCCCTCCTCGCTACAACCTCCTCTCAGGTAGCTGTAGACTATATAATAATGATAATGATAATGATAATGATAATGATAATGATAATGATAACGATAATGATAACGACAATGATAATGATAACGACCATGATAATAATGTTGAGATGCAGGTAATGAGAAAAGGAGAAAGGAGCTTGAGGGAGAGGGAAAGGGAACATCAGGCTCCAAAATCTTCAGCTAAACCAGAAGTAGACAATACTGAATCAAACCCACATGGAGCATCAGGGAATAAAAACCAACCAGGAAGTGTAAACGCAAAGGAAAAGCCTCGACATGACAGATGACCCAAAAGCCTCTGGAAATGTGACCCCCTCTACCAAGAGGCAGTTGGAAGGAGGGCATGACTTGATTAGGGTGAGTGATACAAGAAAGCAAGCGGAAGCTGGGTGGGAGCCTGAGGGTTGCTGGTTCTTTTCAGAAATTTACTCTGGGTGTCGCATCCAGCCTGCCATGGCCTGGGCAAGGGAGACATGCAATTTTAGTAAGGCTGTGTTTTGGTTGCCTAATTCTTTTGGCCTGCATGGAGGAGGCAATATTCCCCTTGCAACTGCCTAGGAAGGCAAAAGGAAAATGTTGATTAGCACTTAGCAGAGGAAGTGGCTTATTTGGCCTGATTATAATCATGGGAACTTGGTTGCCTCTGCTCCAGTGACCACACTGGTAGCGTTAACTGGAAAGCTAAGTAACTGGTAAGGAAACTGCTGAACCGAGCTTAGTCTGATACTGCTTGTGTAATTTTCCTTGAAAGGACATACAAGGAACATCAACTTTCTTTACACATCGCACCCTCAGTGGCTTCTTCTCTGAAAAAAAGCCATTTTACAGCTCCTTATTGGGTCAAGATGTGCCTCTCTTTCCCCTGGGTGGCTGCTTGGACAGTGATAAGGTTTCAACAGGGTTGCCTGAGAGCAAAATGTGGTCCTGGGATGTGCTGTAGTTATAAGTCTATAATCGCTAAATATGCTGAACTAGAGAATTTTATCTAGAGAGACATTTCTGGGCAAGGGATTGGGCGTGTGTGTGCGTGTGTGTGTGCGCGCGTGTGTGTTTAAAAAAATTTTACAGTACTATAGACATTCACTTCAGTGCAGGGTCCCACAGGCCAGGAGAAAATTATGAAATGGTGTTTTCACAGTTGACGTATTTTACGGTTGTATTATTAAATGCTGGAACACCAAAGTGAGATTTTTATGTTAAATTAACAGCTCCAGTCAATGTACTTATCAACTAATAGCATTCACCTCAGCATGGGCTGGAAACCCTTCAGCATGGGCAACTAGAGCTTTTCCAGGGTCTGCTTACATGTCAGCATAGAGCTGCCTGAGGACTGTTTTGGGTCATGCTTTACACTTCTTTTCAGTGGTGCATTTTAGTGGAGACTACTGAAGCTCATTAAAGCACCATGTGGGAAAATGATTTTGTTTGGAAGATGCAAATAGAAAAGAATAATTAAAAGGTAACAGAAGACTGGTTCACTTAGTGCTGAAAGAGACACCCTGGGCTTAGGAGCACCAAATAAAATTGCTCTGAAAAATATCCACATAATCCTCCCATCTTCTCTTTCTCTTTAGATAAGAGTGGGGCAGAATATTCCAGGGATTTAAGGCATCATTTGTTTACATGGTCATATTTTAATCATCTGCAAGAAGCTAAGGTTACTCAACCCCAGAGTTCAAACGATCCCCTACCTAGCTGTTTATAAGAAGTGGGGCCTGACATTCATAACGTTCCCAGGCTGCTCCAAGGGGACAGGAGAATAGGACTGGGGAGGGAGGGAGGAGGAGGAAGAGGAGGAGGAGGAGGGAAGAGAGGAGGGAAAGGTCAGCTCCCTTTTTAAGCATTTCTGAGCTTGCTGGAAGCTTTCAGCGTGTGGGTGGTAGGTGTATCGGCTGACACGGGGAAGTGTAAGCGTGAAGCTGGCCACCCAAGACCTCAGGGTCACTGCTGACACTCCAGATCTCCGAGCTGGGGAAGGCACCTGCTCCCTTGCCAAAACAAACCATCTCCTGCTATGGGCATACTTGAAAAGACCTGCTTTTGTCAGCCCAGGGGGAAGAGGGAAAGGGAGGGAGTGAAGGGGGAGGAATTAGTGGGATGTGGGGGCTTTTGGTTTTACTTAAACAGTCTCAAATAACCAGTTTACAATGCAGCGATGTTCTTCAGAATTTATTAAAGAGGGGGGGGAAAGGGAGCTGAGGAGACTTGACTCCAGATCTGGTGAGCATTAATATGCATCGTGCTAGAATTTCATGAGGCAAGCGAGTTTTGTAGCCCTTGCTCCGGTGGTCCTCTGCTGACAGGATCTCAAGCCGCTATTTGTTATCTTTAGGCCTGATAAGTACATCTGGTTTTGATTCAGGTGGCCGCGAGCTTGTCTCAGAGTTGAAAAGGGTGCTTTGCTCAAATTGAATTTTCTCACAAATTTCAAACTGGGATGAGAACCAGAAGAAGCTAGGCCCTGTCACACAAAACTCTCGTTTTGCTTGCTTGGCCCTTGGGCTCGTAAAAACCTGGCACAAATCAGTTTCACCTGTTTGGCTAAGTGAGTACATGCTAAAAGTAATAAAGCTATTAGTGCAATCAGATATTTCTCTGCATGTGTTCTGATGTAAAAAGAAAAAAATAAAAGAAAAAAAAGAAGAGTAAGAAAGCGAGGAGGTGAACTCTTCTCAACCCTGCCTGTCACGTATCTCCTGTGTCCCTGTAAATTAGTTGCAGAGAGGCTGCTGCTGGTTCTCCATGCCTTTCTGCCTAGGCATAGTACAGGCTGGCAAGGAGACCTGGCTGCAAAGAGCTGTTCAACTCCATCACCCTCCCTGGAAAAGCACTTGCAGTCGTTGTCTGAGGCAAAGAGGGAACCAGACTACTTTTGTTCTTTTCATACTTTCCAGCGCTCTTTGTAGCAATACCAGATTCACCCCCTCTTCTAGACAGCAAAACCCCAGCTGGCTCTCCAGCTTCAGCACCTGGGCATCCTGAGTCCTCCTGACCCTCCTGTCACTTCCAGCAAGAGGACAGGACTTGGGTGATTAGCTCAGCTGATGTGTTTGAAACAAGCTTCCCATACCATTTCCCAGCGCAGTGTATCATCATGTCCTCACAGCCAGTGTCTTTTGTGACGGATGGGAAAGATTCTGGTAAACCTAGAGATGAAAGAATTTCAGAGGCTTCTGGTCCCTCACACAGACCAGAGACATCTCTAATTAACTATGCTCTGGCAACACATTTTATTACCCGTAAATTTGTGGCATTCCAGTGCTCTCTCCTGCTCACACGAGATGCTCTGTAAAATGCTCTGGGAACCTGCTGAGCAGCAAATACCATAAAAGCACACTCTGTGACTTTTCACCTTGTCATTGTCTATACTCCACTTGCGTAACCTTCAGGACAAAGCATG
The DNA here is from genome assembly GCA_013397755.1 of Cnemophilus loriae. Classification (NCBI taxonomy): domain Eukaryota; kingdom Metazoa; phylum Chordata; class Aves; order Passeriformes; family Corvidae; genus Cnemophilus; species Cnemophilus loriae. Next base: position 1,157,401 of record VZTF01009676.1, read on the forward strand.
GAGCACATTTTGTTTGATCTATTATTTTCTAGGTCCCCTTTTTCCACTTTTCTTGTACTTTGCTTTGTCAATCATTATTCTTTGCAGTGGCATCTCTTATGTCTCAATTGATATGACGTTTCACCTGCCATGAAGATTAACAAATTACATTTGTGACTCATATTTGTCATGCCATCTAAATGTAGATAGCCTTACCTTAACAAAATTAGTCAAACAAGCACCTTTGTATAAAATAATAATCCTCACACAGATATCTTTAAATTGCATCAAAGCAACTCCCTGACCCAGGTCTGAAAAAAGGAATAAAAGACTGATATCGTTGGCATTTTTTGTAAGTATTTCTCCATCTTTTCCAAAACTATAATGATATAAAAGTGAAAAACATCTGTATATCTTCTTGCTGAGAAGGGTGTCTTACTTGAGGAAAAAAATTACTGAATTTCCCTTAGAATGTTTTATATGTTAGCATGTTAAAAAAAAAAGTGGAATGTTCCCTGTCCTAAACCAATAACACAAGAGAACTGGCTGCTTTCTGATATGAAAGGTCAAGAAAACGCTGATAGCTATGACTACCCATTTCCTCCAATATTCAATAGCTAATATTTAACACACTAATTCATGTAGTCTTTGAGGTTCTCAAAAGAGACACCCTATTTGCATGCTCCATCTGTGTACTCGGGGTCTGAGAGGAATCCACTTTTGAAGTGCTATGTAATGAAGATTCCACGCCTTGCTATTCCAACTGCTCCCGTGGAGCGTTTCTGCACAGCCTGAGAACCTGTGGTTCCCAATTGCATGAGCGAGGTCCCAACAAAGGAGGCTGGCATGAACACTGGCTATAAATCAGAGACGCTAAACACAAGAGCCAAAGTATTTCTGTCCATCCAAACCAATCTTTTTTGGGAACTATTTCTGTGAGTGTCACATTCTCAGGTGGGCCAAGGGAGATGAAAAGCCACGGAGTATTCAGGTGTCTCCTTCAGTCACTTCTAGGCCCCTTGGGTGCTTTAGAGCATCTGGAGAACCTCTTCTCATGGTCTTCATGGATTTATGGGATTCCCTATAGCAGCTTTTGACACATGGAGACTATGACATCTTTGTGGGATCCTCAGTCCCCTAAATGCAATTTCCTACAGACAGGAGTAAGGCACGGGCCGCCACAATGGCAAGAGTCACGACAGCATTCTTTGTGACTGGGTAGTACAAAACTGATTGCTGATCTCCACACTTGCTGCCCTGAATATCTCCTCCCTGTTGTTCCTCAAACTGCCAGTCCAACTTTCCCAAAACCTAAGCAAATGCAGCTTCTTATCTTTCACCCGCTTCTGACATCCCGCCTTGCCTTTGCACCCGACCTACCGAAATTCTCCTCATTCTTGCGGTGTTTCTCTAGGCTGCGAATCACAGAAAAGAATGGGAAAAATCACAAAAGAAAACAGTCCTAATTTCTACTGGTGGGATGCTCCCCTCCACCCACACGGGCCTTGTTTAGGTGGCTGTGCACACAGCACGGGCCTTTTTAAGCTGACAAAGTTCACACAGGGTAGCAAAGCCAGCTCACCACAAGGTCACTGTCAAATTAGCATCAGCAGTGTTTCTTGGCCCCCTCCGCATGATCTTTAGGGAACAGACAGACCAAAGGGAAAGTCATCGAGTTTGGGGATTTTTGCCTTCCAAGCCACGGGTACAAGTGTTCCCAGCTGAAGAGCACCAGGGGAAAGATCAGAACACTGGTCAGCATGGGCAGGCTGAGGAGACAAGGAAAGGATAAAGCCCTGCAAGCAAGTCTGTGCCCCTATACCTGAAGGATCCGGGGATCACGGCAGCAGAGTAACATGGGGTGGTTCATTCAGTCCTTGTGCTGCAGCTGACACAACTCCACCAACCACAATTTGTCACCTGCCTTCCCTCAAAACCCATTCTAATGCTCACATCAGTTCAGAACAATTTTTCCTAACTCCTTTCTGTTTTCTCAGCTAAAATACAAGAAGGCAGAATTCATTTAAAAACCAAAATCTCAGTACTTCACTGTTTTTTCAGTAAGCTGTTTTACAGTGATGTATGCTTTTCCTCTTTACCTTTCTCATCTTTCTTTCCACCAAATATTTTCCAACAGCCACAATCTAACAATAAAAGCAAAATATTTAAAGTACCAAGAAAAAAACCCCAACTCAACTTATTTAAACTGGTTGAAATAGATCACATCCACAGATACGACCTATAAGCAGCAAGAACATAAAAACTTCAGCAGAAACAGATTTTAAAAATTAAGGAGTTGAACAAAACAGGTTGGAATAACGCCTTTTTTTAGAGGTTCTGTTTTCCAGGTTTTCTGTCTACAAAATCTTGTGCTGATTGTCTTTTGCTCTTTATATATAACACAAGTTTTATGTGAAATTCTGTAAATTCCGAATACATATATATATATATATATATATATATATACATATATAATTTTATACATATCATTTTTTGTTTTGTATACATGATTTGTTTAATACAATGAAAACAGGAAAAGAAAAATACCTGGTTAAATTTAATATATCAGAAAGATGATGGAAATGGCAGGACACATGATGAGTCCAGAAGGAGCGAAAGACATATTTACTTATTTTATAGAGGAATACTTGCAGTCAGTAGTATTATCCAGATTTTTTTGAGTAGTTTTAATTCCAGGAAGTGCTTAGAAAATTTATCTGGTTTCCCCCCCCCACCTAAGAAATCTACAGAGGTTTCAGTTTTCTCCGTCTTTTAAACAGATCTTTAAGGTTAAACACAAACATAATCACATTTTGAAATAGGACCAGTGTTCAAGTGATCTATAATATTTAAAAGGCGTGAAATAAATCAGAAGTTAGTTTTGGGAAGAAATTACCTATTTGTACAATACTAGATAGCCAGAAATTCAGAATATAATTAATGTTTGTTTACCATACATATCTTTCTGTAGCAAAAGGGCAAAAGATAATTTAATATTTCTAAGTTAGACAACACTGTTACAAGAAAAAGTACTCTATTCAAAAGTCAGAAAATTTTAAGGTACGATAGAGAAGAAAAGGTAGAAAGAAATGGATTTTAGAATGCATTTTATTTGGTTTCTTTAAGACTGGTGCAGTCTTGTGGTCTGAGGAATTTCAGGATCCTTCAGTTGATTTAATTTCCTATTTCCTTTTCTCAGACCCCAAATAATCACAGACTGCGATTCAGTATGCATTTTGTTTATGGATTATGGTAGAAAATATTATCCTATCACTTCTAGAGACTTTTATAAGTATATATCCCTTTTTCCTCCAAAACAGTTGATCTTCACAAATGTTTGATTTTTGCCATTGACTTGGATAAGATGCATAGCGAATTAGCAACCTTGGTCTCCTAGTTTTTGTGCTCAGGAACAGCTAACCTTGCTGTAGAGCTCTGTGAAAAAATTGTGCAGACTATTCAGGTATTTGATTGATCCATATGAATACACTAAATCAGACAATGTTTGTGTGAGATACTAAGCTATTTATCACCATTTTTCATAAAATGGGAGCAGCCTTATCAACCTGAGAACCACAGGTGAGAGTGAAACCAGAGTATCCCAACCTCACCTATGTTCTCTGTGACAGGCATGGAAACGATGTGCTACAGATACACAAATTTTATCCAGTTCCTAACCCTGACCCCTCCTTTAGTCCATTCTTGCTGTTGCTTTGACTTAAAATATATATATGTGTGTATTTTTCTCCCTATGCTGTCCTTTGCATCCCCTCTATTCTAGCTGTGCTGAAGTATTCCATGAAAGCACCAATCAAGACCAAGCTTTCTCTTTGAGGACTCCCAGCTTATCTGAAGTAAGCTCCTGGGTACGGGGTAAGAGACTTTTTCTACACTTGGGAATGTGTATCATTCAGAGAAACCATCAAGGAATACCTGCACATTTACCCTGTAAGCTACACCTGGACGTTTCACTGGTTAGCCTTGGGACTCTAATTCATGTAGGGCTGGCATGCCTGTTGCAGCTGAGAAGAAAATAATCTCAGAATGTTTTTGTCATCCTATGTGTCGGGATGGTTCATGTTCACATGAGCAAACCTCTACCTTGGTGGCATTTCTAGAGGGGCATTGAAATGTAAAGTGGAATTGGTGAGGGTTTACCGTAAAATACCATGCTGTAAAGTGTTCAGCAGCTGTTCTGCAGCTCCTCCATCTGCCAGGCAGAGGGTGAATGGAGGATTCAGCCTCTCCCAGTTTGAAAATCTCATCTCCACTTTGTGAATCAGGGCACAGGAAAATTTATAAATCCCCTATTTAAAGCCAGATGGGAACACCATTGCCATTTTAGCCTGACCTCATATTTATGTCACAAGACAACTTGACTCAGCAGTATTATTACAATGACACAATTATTTTTTTAATTACACCTTGGACACTCCTCCCTCACCTCTAGAAGAAAGTTAAGCATATTGAAAAAGCTGTTGTTCTCACAAGCCCTTATACCGAATGCACAGAGTGAAGTGTAGTACAGGCTGGAGAGAGTTATAGATGGAGAAGTTTCTTACCATTCATGTGTCCAAACAAAATACATTTGCTGATGCTTTTTTTATGGCATTCAGCTCTTTATACTGTTATTTTTGCATTGTCAAAGTGCTACAAAAAATAAGCATAGACCAATAGTGAAAATAGTCTGACATACATACTTTAAAGCAATAAAGAGCCCCTTGAAGTTAGAGGCCACAGTGGCCTGAGTATGCCCAGAGACAAAGCAACTGAGGGTTTAAAGTTGAAAACTTGGGTCCTAAGAAAGTCTGGTAGATTTTAAATCCAAATCAGTTCCAACCAGATACCAACTAACCAGTCTACAAAAATCTGACTGTCATCTGGGGGCAGCCAGAAAAGAAGTAGTAGAATAGTATAATTTGTGCACTATAAACCTGTCTGGGTATTTCTGGTACTATTGTTAAATTAAAGTTATATTAAAATGAAACACTTCACTATTTAGCTTTAGGCAGGTTTTGCAAAATAAATCCAGTTGGAGAAAATTGGCCCATTTAAACTGGTCATTGGATATGGCATTTCTGCACCATCAAGAAAATGGCTGCACATTTTTTTAATTGTTTTCCTCGCATATAATTTTTAAGCAGTTTTATAAAAATGTTTTCCTTGTTTCACTCCCCACTGAATTAAGAATGCAGATGAATAGTCGCCAGTTGGCCCATGTGATAGTCATTCCAGCAGGCAGCAGTGAGAAAGTATGAAAGCGTATTTTGGAAGAACTACCTTTCTTTGCAAAATGCACTAGACTTTGCATAGCTTGAAAGAGATGCCTTTTATTCCCTGCAGACCACTTCCTCCAGTTTGGGAAGAAGAATTTCCTAACCAGTGAGCATAAAGGATAAACAATAAGACATCTTGCATGTACTGCTTGTGATCTGCTTTGCAAGTAAACAAAATTTTGCTATTTCATTGATATTTAGGTGACTTATATTCTCCAAAAATCTTAGCTGTGCATTAAGACAGAAGTCTCTGGTTGCTGTAGGCATGTGTGGTATTTAATCCTCTCCCTATCCCCTCCAAACTCTCCCTGTCTCACCAGCACACACTTGCACATACATATCCATTAACAAAATGATGATTGCCGTGTTGTTGCTTGGTTGTAGTCCTTTCTTAGAAGACTGGTGACAGTCACAGTCTCCTGGAAGACTTCATCATGCTGACACACAAAAAAAGGTGTGAGATGTATGGAAAGTAAGAACAACAACCAAAACACTTTGTTCTGCCAGCTTATCAGATAAAATCTGCATGTAAAGGTGCCAGTGCTTCTGTTCTGTCGCTGGGAGAGAAAGATGGGAAATAAATTCCCACTGGGGCTGCACTCCCTGCTGATGTCTCTAGAGCTGTTTAAAGAGAACAGATAAGGAGACAGCTATTTTATTATATTGTATTAAAACCAAATGGTTTTCAACATGCAAAGTTTAAAAAAAAGGGTTTTTCAGATGAAACAGAAAAAAAAAAAATAAAGTATGACCAGAAGTGAGTGGAAGCAGGACGGTGACATGGTGTGACTGAAGGCACCGCCTTTAGAAGGGGTGTGTTACAGGACCTCCCTGCCCTGCTCCACCCACCCCCTGCCTGTGGGGCACAGAAGCTGCCTTGGGCCCCCAGGGCCACCAAACAATTGCTGGTTTGTTGCAGGGAATGGCTGCTCAGGCTGCCAGGCCCAGCTGGATCAACACTCCCCGCTCCCAGACTGGCCTGGGGAGCTCCTCCACTGGGTAACGCCAGGCAAACCTACAGGAAACGTGAATAAATGACGGTTTTTAGCAAAAAAAAAAAAAAAAAGCCTCACAACTAACTTTCCACTGTGGTGCTTACTTGATGCTTTCAGCTCTCAGACAGCCCAAAAGACATCCACACCCGGGGACCAAATCTCAATCCTGACCCCAGCAGAAAAACACGGGCCTCAAGCTGATTTTTAGGAGACACAACCATGTAGGAATATCTCCCTGCTCTGCCCAGCTCCTCCCGCAGTGAAGTTGATGGATTGGTGGGCACCATGCCAGGGCAAGCACTGTGCCCACAGACGACGCCTCTGTCCCAGGGCTCTGCCTTTGGCACATCAGGGCTTTGCTCAGGAGCTCCCAGCCTGCAGAACAGGCACCACTGATTTGATCCACGTTTCATGAACCTCCATGTGGCGGTTGCAAGAGGTTCTGCAGAAATACCAGAGAAACCTGGAAAAGACACCTTTTTTGTAACAATCTTCTCTTGCCACTGCTTTTGAGGATTAGGTTTCTTTCAGTGTGCTCTAGTCTGTGTCATCTGGCAAAAGATGGCTTTATCTAGATCTGATTGTTTTCTCAATTAAGCCCAGAGAGAGAGATTTTGCCTCTTGGATTACCAGGCTCATTTTAAGAAGATAATTTAGTGGCTTAATTTAGTGATATTAAAATTAAATTTTAACTTCAGTTTTTGCCCCCATGCTGAGTCGTGTAATGAATAAGTTGCCTCCTGGGAGGAGTAAATTTCTGTCCTGTTTTTCCTCAGTGGAGAAGACACTAGGGAGGGGGAAATAAGACGTGAGCTGAAAAAAATTAATCTTTTCATCTTTGAACTCTAATTCAGAGAATTAAGACTAGGCTAAGAAGAATACAGGGTAATCTTGACACCCCAGCACGTAATCAAGTGTAAGATCTTCCTGCTACCACCAGGCTTGTAGTGCCCAGAGAAAGCTGTGAGAAATAAAACAAGTGGTGAAGGTATCTTTCACCAGTTTGGGAAACACAGCAGCCTGTAACCCTTCTGGAGTTAAATTAGGTAGATGGAGGCGTGGACAGCACATTCCCCTTTTTCCTGGCTTCACCTGTGAAGCTGATGGGGCTGTGAAGGTCCAAGTGGAGAGGCAGATCCGCTTGCTCCCGGTCGCAGCAATGGCCTCCAAATGCAGAAGAATAACATCAGTTAGCTGCAATGGGCTATTCAGCTTTACCTCTTTCTTCTTTAGGTCCTGTCACCTGCTCTCCTTACACCAGACCTCTCCTCCATCCCTTTCCACTGTTCTCAGAATTGCCAGCTTGCCAGCAAGCCTCCACACAGCAGCCAAGAGAGAAGTCCTGCCCCCAATATCCCTACCAGCACAGAGAAATCCCATGGGCAACTGGGCATCCTTGCACAAATTCTGCTCCTCCAGACAGGCCTGGTCAGTAGACATTGCACAATGGAAGTTTCCAGTCTCAAGATGCTGCTAAGTATCCAAAACTCGTGTTAATCTCTGCTGTGGTGGATGGGTTTTAATGTTTCTGAAAATCAGGGTCTGGGTGAGGCAGGCAGAGGTCTGGGGGAGGAAGCCAAGAGAGCAGCAGAGCCATCTGCTTCTTCACAGAGAGTTTTAAGGGGACTTATCCTGTTATAAGTTACTTTTCTGGATCCAATTTAGATCCCCTTTCTTGTGCTTTTTACAGAAAAATCTGTTGACTGCAGCTGAAGTCAATATGAAATTTGTTTCGCAAGAATGTTAGGAACATTGAATAGAGCCTTTTGTTCCCATATCAATTTTTATTTTTCAAGACATACAGTGACACTTTATAAGCAAATGACAATTCAGCTTTAGAAAAAGCTGATGAAGGATTGAAGCGCCAAAAAATTTGTTGAAATCTCTAAAGAACGGCAATTCCATTAATAAAACTTAACACCTGAGAGCTAAAATGATATGGTTCTACTAGCACTGCTATCAAAGGATTAGTAAACCCTCAAGAGGCAAATATTCTATAAAGCACACATTGTTCTGCAAGTTTATAAATAGAAGACTGAATCAATGATGATAGATTGGGCAATGATAATTCTTTTTAAAATGCAATTCAGAAAGTTTGGATGATACACTTCCTTCCTTAGCTGAATCTTTACATATATTTTTAAAATATTAGGACTACTACTAATGCCTGCCTTACAGAACTACTAGCAATTTTGTCTTCCTTAAAATCTTTGCCTTTAAAATATATGCCTCATCATGTACCCATTTATTCCTCTCTCTCTATCATACACAAAAGTTCCTTTTCACACTTCATCTCTTCCACAAGCAACCCCTCACTTGTAACTCAGACATTGATATAAAGAACAGCAGAGCAACGACAAAACAGGTTTTGTCAGATGACAAGAATAAAAAGTATTTTAAAAATTCCAGCTGAGGAAAATAATAAATTTGATCATTTAAATGTTCTAATATTTTAGAAATAAAAGCAATTAATATATTCACATTTAAACATAAACCTTATTTCACGTCTGAGTACTAACTGAAATTATTATTATTTTCTAGAGAACATTTCTTTAAAAGCTGAATTATTCAAAATGAAACCTTTCAGTAGCTAATCATTTTTTTTAACTAAGATGAAAAGGCGATTGCCTCAAGAAAAATCTGTAAGACTATTCCTTCATATTTCTGCTTCTCATCCCTGTCTGATCCTACTTAGGACCATTTGTACTTTTTCTCTAGGCATCCTTCTAGAAATGATACCCAAAACCGCAAAAGTTACATTTTAAAATTGAGAGTCTAATTCTCTTTGCTAATTTCAGGCTTCACTGCATAGACGGAGCCCTTTTCATGTTGAGTGCTGCACAGAAAAAAGCAGGCAAAAATTTCATCTCCAGTGTGACTCTTCAAAGGAGCCCCAAAATAATTCTGTCCCATAAGTGTGGCAGTCGAATCAGTAGTGGTGGGTTGAGAGGTGCAGTGAGGCCTCCGAAATGCTTTTCAAATATTTTTACAAGAAATGGAGAGATTATGTCCTTGAGAATTCCATGTGCCTTGCGGAGGGCTCATAAATAAACAGCTTTCAGGATAATGTTTCACACTTCAGCAAACTCAAGAAAGGAGAATATGTTACTCCAATGATTTCTAAGGAAAAGTGTTCCTCACAGAGCCCCTTAAAATACAGCAGTGCTTTCTGTCAAGTTTTGCCTCCATTTGACTGTGTTTACTTTGATGTGGATTAGTTATCTGTATTTTTCGGTATCTTCAGCCACCCTAGACACATATGTACCTATGATTTTATTACTGAGTTTTCAGTGTTTGCTGGTTCCACCCTCAATCTCCTCCCAAAGTGTTTCTCAAAACCCTCAACACTTCTTTTCTGGTTTTTGCTTGGTTTGGGGATTTTTTGGCTTTTGGGTTTGTGTTTTTTTAAAACATTTACTGTTTCTCTTGATTTTGAATTTGCAGCTCCATCAGAGTAGCAAAATATGCACACTAGTCACAGATCACACACAAGTCTGTTCCCACAGGGTATGAACAAGAATATAGCAATGAAAAAGGTCCCTTCTCATTAAGTTACACTTTAAGCAGCATTTACAGGGAACACCACAGAAAATCCCTACAACAGAATCTGCCTATTGCCTGCTTAGGTTTTGTCTCAACTGTCTGATTTATCCAGTATCAAGATAAAAAGGGTTTAAGTCTCACCTTGCTCTATAATTTAAGAAACCTCTGTGCTGGGCATGATGATCCCTTTCAGTGCAGTGGGGTCTCTTCTTAGGGCTCTGAGCTACGACTTCTGAGTGACTTCTATCAACTTTATCAGATTCTAAATCAGGTTGAAGTTATGAGTCCTGCTTTTCTTTGCTTCATACTGCTGCTCTTAAGTGGGGTTTCCTGACAGCTTCTCAGCTCCTAATTCAGGCTACCTGTGAAACACACAGAAGCATGCAGTAGGGATCAGCTGGCTTCTCTTTTCCTTTAAGATGAAAATTAGCAAAAAATATGAACATTTCTGGCCGAAACCGAATGCTTCATCCATGAACGAGAAAAGTCCACCACAAATAAATATGACAACACGCTGTTTTGTCTTCGTCTTTCTTTTCTGCTGCTACCAGTTTTACCTCCTGGAATTTAAAATCTATTCAAACTATGCTGTCCCATTCCTGTGCCTGTGTCATAGGGAGATAAATGCATGTCACAAGCAGCTGCTTACTTCTTTACATTAAGGTCTAAATTTTGGATTCATACCTATGTTAGTGCAGATATAGAAATCCTAATCAACATGGAACCATAATGCTTTTTGGTTTTTCAGATCATTGGTAAAAATACAATACTTCTTTCATCATTTTCACCTTACCCTGAAAATAAATTTTTTTCACCCTATCGAGATAAAAATTTATTGCGAAACAAATATTTTATTCAAGGCATTTTGTTTCCTGGATTGCCTTGTGCCAATTGAAATTTAATTTCAGAAAAATATATCTTGAAATAGTTTTATTTTCAGAAGAAAAACTGAGCTGTTTTAGTTCAAGAGTTCCAACTCAGTGCTGTAAAATTTACTCGTATTCTGTAAAGGATTTTGGGTTTTTTTTCCAGTCAAGATCCTTCACCAATATCAGGAAACAGACCAAACACCAAGGATGTGGAACTTGAACATAGAAGTACTTTTAAGTTGTGGTTAAACCATCCTGCAAGATTTTTTGTATTACCCCTGCCTCTATAATTTTTAGTGCATGTGAGCTGAAAGAGGGATATTTGATGGAAGAAAAACTGTTTTGCATTGAAGAACGAAATTACAAAACCACTGGCATCTCAGAGGGACAGAGCATTACTCCAATGACAGTGAATTTTAAAAGAGAAATGGTGTTTTTTAGTAACCTGTCAGCTTGCCTGGCTGTTTTCTAAATGACAGCTATATCCATGTGTCATTTCACAGAGCTGATAAGGTTGCTTGCGAACACAAGCCTGCAGGAAAATTTGGAAAACCTGCTTGAAGCTCCGTTTCTCCCTTAACCTGCAGCCGCGACACAGGGGAAGGACAAGGGCCACTGGGGATTGCCGTGGTGGCAGATGTCGCTGTCGTTTGCCCCAAGGTATGGGCAAGGCCTGCCGGAGCAGCGGTGGCCTCGGCTGGCTGGCTGACCTCCCCCTGACTCGGGGCAGGCAGAAACAGAAAGATTTTGTGCTCCGGCGGAGCTGGGCCTTCCCGTGACCCAGGCGAAACCCTCCAGCCGCTTTCCCACAACGCCGCGCCGAAGCCTGGCTGCAGCTCTCCGTTTATTTTTTCAGGTGAGTAGAGGCTGTATCAAGTACTGGTTTCTCAGTTGCTTTTAATTAGGCTTCTGGAAGCCGCTCTTTCATCTCAGGCGAAGCCTGCGTCACTTCGCTCCAGCTATTTTCGGTCCTAAAGCTGCGGGTTTGCTTTCATGCGGCTAATTGAAGGCACACGGGAAAGCAGAAAAGGGCTAATCCCAATGATTTGAGATATTTTATGGTTAGGGTGAAACCACACGTCTTTTAGCTGCAGAGAACCACTTTCTAAATTTTAACCTTCCAACTGCTTCCCCGAGGGGAAGGAGGTGGCTCCCAGGAGAAACCGGCTGTAATGACACAAGATCCCCACAGGGTCCCGCATATTGTAAGGGGATGTTGAGCAGGTGATGGAGACCTGATGTGCCACAATAGACTGTCTTTGATTTTAAACTCCTGGCCCTCTGGTCATCTCCTCATCTCCCAGGTACGCAGTTGAAGTCCAACAAATTGCCAACTAAACTTCTAAGGCACAGTGCAGGGGAATTCAAAGCATGTGACTGCCATTAACATCGGCTGGACTCCTGCAATGGGAGTGAGTTTGAAAATGAAGCAATAAAAGGCATTTCATGAGCTCACAGGAGAGATTCATAATTACTGTCTAGGATTGTCGGCTACAGTGGCTGTGCCTGGGCATTCATCACTCTGTCCTGCTCAAATCTGCTGCACAACTACACCAGCTTGGTGTGCAAAAGGACGTCAGGACTCCGTAGCTGCTCTGTGTTGTGGTGTGTTGCTGCATGCGTTGCTGTTCGTGTTGTGTTTTGCTGGTATTCCCTCACTCCTGCCCGCCTGCTCTCTCAGGCAGGCACCTGCATCCATACTGCAGCTGCCAGGGACTCCTCTTCCTGCTGAAGGGCTGCGTGTAGCCCACCTTATGGACAGCTATCAGAACAAAATATGTTTCTCAACACACGAAGAAATTGCTGTGATGACTGCTTTGGAGCTATGCTTATAGATACATACACTTTAGAGGCAACTGAGTGAAAGCTGCTGCAAATAGAGTTAAAATGCCTGTACTGGTAAGTGATTTTATCTGCTGTGAACCCAGCCCATGGTGTGATGTACCTGAAGTACCTTCACACACAAACCACTGTTTGCAGCAGTGGTCTGTGACCCCACAATAGAGTCACTCCTTTTCTCAGTAGTGCCGCTGAAGTGCATGAGAGATTTTGTCAAGTGTTTCTCGCGTAATATCAGTGTCTGACACTTAACACCTTATTGAACTTTGAGGCAGATAACCCAGAGCAATCCTCTTGTATTGATTTTTAAACACGTACACACACACACACCCCCCCCCNTTGCAATCACCTGTTTTCCTGAATGTGTAGCAGTGTGTTTTGTGCAGCAGTTGAATGAATTGCACAAGCAGAGTTAGGAGCAGAAATCCTTTCACCCAAAAATGTGGCAGTACTATGAATTGCCAGAGGGGACCCACAAAAGGTTGAAGAAACAGCCATTTCCTGCCCTGGCTGTTCCATAGGCCTTTGATAGCTTTTGTCTTTCATACTCTTGAATTTTCTTTTCCTGGCTAGTTGGTATAGTGCTCAACACATCAAGCATGTGAGCAGCATTGAAGAAACGTGATGAACCAGAGAGATCAAGAATACCAGTGGTATGCTGGGCTATCCAAAGGGCTCCAAGTCTGACAACTTTTCTTCTTCTGGCAGTTCAGAAACCTGTAGGGACTCAAAAAAAAAAGTTTATGTTCCTTGCGCCTTGATTAAGTTATCCAGATGAATGTACAAAGCCTAGCTGCTTGTTTAATTTATCCATGCATTCCCTACATGTCATAGGACAACTTTTCCTCTCCAGAACATGAGCGCAACCTCTTGACTCATGGTGCTGTATGCCAGTATCTAGTGGAAAAACAGTAGTCTGTTAAGGCCTTGGTGGTAGGAATACCCATGGAGTGATGGGTGTGCTCTGGGCTGACATAACCTGCACAGTCCCAAAGGATGCAAATGGGTGGATGGTGCAGGGTAGAAAGACAGCAAGGAGGTAGAGGGGTCAGAGTAATACATGGCAGCAAACACAGTGCTCTATTTTTGGTCTTTTCTTTCTTCTTCTGAACAACAGATTGGGTTAAAAAATGCATTTCTGGGGGAAAAAATAATGTGCTTATGGGAAGCTTTTAAATTCTTAAAGTTTGCCCTGATAGTCTTATAAAGCAATAAGTTTGGGAAGCCAAACTCCTCTGAAGGGTGAAGTGACACTGTGACTTTTCACTCTGAAATGACGTTTTTCACTTCACAGGCAATCTACAGCTTCTAAAGCATTTTAAAGGGATTAAGTAATTTGAAACAGAAAACAAATAATTCCTGTCTTACATTTCAAGAAAATCTGAAAAATTCTGCTTTGGTTTTAACCAAATGTTTTTCCTCTGATAATTCTGTTCAGCAACTGAACTGAAAACCCACTATTCATTCAGTCCCTACACAGGTAATTGCAGTTTGAAAATGTGAAAGGTTACATAAATTATGTTCAACAGTCCTTCTACTTAATTATTTGCTGGCTATTTTCTCATCGCTTCAAAGCACAAGTGGCTCTCTAAGCAGGATTTGAACGATGTGAAGGTACAGAGCTAGCTTACAGTGGTTATGGCTTCATATTTTGCATATGGAGCCATTATTCCAACTAATAGATCACCATCGAGAGAAGCCATTTAAAATATCTTTATGGCCTATATCCTGACAGGGAAGGAGTTGTAAAAAGGTCATAAACCGTGCCAAGAACCATAAAAAGAAGTTGGTGTTCTGCCTTACAAGAAATGCAAGATAAGGTACTTGCACGTTCCAGGCATAGTGGGTGGGTGGGCAGGGGGCCTAACAATATCCAGATGGGCCCTGGAGCAGGGACTGCAGGAAGGCTCTGCAGAGCTGACCCTTCTCATCTGCCACTTCTTACCCACGTCACTACCTCCTCTGCCCTGGGTTTCAGCCTTTGCCTTGCATAGCCTGCAGGCTCTCAGCCCCTGCTGGGCTTTCTGCCTTGTGTCCCTCGACCTCCTCCTCTGGTGCCTGGGCTTCTCCTTTGCCATTCCCAACTAGCCAGAAGGTTGTGCCCTCCAGGGCCTTGTTCCTCTGGCCGTGCCATGCTACAAAAGACAGCACAATCTCAGTCAGCCTTGTCAGAGCAGGTGCCTGCTGTCTCAGGGATTCCTTCAGGGGTGGGATATAGGCAGAGGAAGATAAATGGGTCATCTGGTTCTGCAGGAGTTTCCAGTGTCCAGTCTTGTCCCCTGACAGCAGTAGGGTCGGGGATTCAGTAACTCTGTCTAAATCTTTTGCCCACATCCTCTTCCAGTTTCCCCGGGGAGCCTTTAATGAAAAGTGTGGTGGCTGAGTGCTGAATGGGGCTTGTCTGCTGTCCACAGATTTCCAGACAGGACACACTTATGTCCCTGCAGGATTTAGCTCTTATGCATACTGTCTTGTGCATTCCTGCTTTGAATCTTGCCCTCCTTCCTTCAAACAGAATCTTAATTTTGAGTTTCTGAGCTGACTAATATTTGGATGTTTTGAGAAAGCTTCAGTGCCCTTAAAATTATTTTTTATTTCCCTGAAGGAATATTCTTTTTTCCTGTCTTCTTAACTAAATCTATGAAAAACAATCAAACTGCAAAGGAACAGATCCCCATTTATGCTATGCCTATTTTATCTTACACTAACATATATATATAGATATATATGAATTATATCTATAGATCAATCATATGCAGAGTAAGTTGGGTCTCAGCTTCTTTTGAGGTATCACAGCTGTGGAAAAGAGTATTAGTGCAAATAAGAAACAGGCTGTAACAACCAAATCTTTGTGTACTAATTCAGTCTTTGGCAAAAGTCTCCCATTGCCTTCACAGAGAATTTCCATGCATGAGAACAGAGTGGATGCTGCACTCCAGTTTTCATAACCTTTGTACATGCTCGTGGTCACTTATGGAGATGCTTAGTCACACTGGGATAAATGTGATGAGTGACTGCTCACCTATCTTGCTGTAGCTTGCACAGTCCACTCCTGAGGAAAACCCACAAAGACCTTTACCTCAAAGAGAACATTTCCATGACTGGGTATGCTCAGGGCTTCCCTGACAAATTTGGTCTTCTATAGATAGCTACAGCAGAGCTCTGATTATAGCTGTGTTTTCACAACTCCTGCAACTAAAATTCACTGAATCCAAAGCATCAGCATTATGCCATGATTTGCTGGCATATCACACGTTAACCCTCTGCTGAAGAAACTCGTAAACCCACCGGTGCTAAATAATCACTCCCTTTCAGTCTCTTCCCTTGCACCACTCCTTGCCAGACTCCAGTAGAGATGCCTTAGCCAGTGCCGGGCTCTGCAGGAGAGCAGGAGCCTCAATACGAATGTTTGTTTCTGACAGACCTCAGCCAATGCACCTCTCTTTTTCCATCAGGAGGGGAAAACATACTTTACCGTTTCTAGTTCTGCTCCCTGCTATGCTGCCTTATGAGCTCTTTGTCTGGCCTATATATTATATAGCTATCATCCTTATGTAATGGCTCTAATGAAACCAGGGTCAGACGAAGCTAATCCAGGGATTTAGGTTCGTTATGGTGCGGGATCGCCTGGAGCCTCTCCTTTCGGTTGCAGCAGAGATGGCCAGAAAATTCCCTCACTCCAGTAAAGGTGGGCATTGTAGCCAAAACAACACCCTTTCTCCAAATGCACACCAAGCACAAAGAGCCTTGCCCATTTCACTTGTGAAGTGGATCTTGGACAATCCAACTGGATTGGTGCCTACAGAAAACACAGCCAGGGAAGGTGATGCCCTTTCGCCAACTTACCCCAGGGGCTGAAAGGTTAAAGCACTCGCTGAGGAGACCTGGGAGACCCTGGTTCAGATCTTTCCTCTGTCTGCGGTAATTTGAACCTGCATAAATAGCCAGTGTGCCAGAAGGAAAGTGAGTGATAGTGTCACAGGCCACACACAAAGCGTCCCCTTGGGATGAATGATGCAGATCTCCATATTCCCACAAAAATGCTCTGACCTCTAGACTTCACCTTCTCCAGTCTGGTGAAGAGTTATTACCAACAAAGCAAAACAGCTTCACTGGTGGGAAAGGCTGGGCCTGGGACACCATGTGCAGCCTGCTCGTGACTCAAATACACCTTCATGGGAAGTACATTCAGATCCCCTCAAACAGAAGCTAGAATTAAGGTAAGATTTGACACACCCCAAAGTATTCTTCAGTGATGCCATTTGTACCTCCAGGCCATGACTGAGACACTCATCACAACTCCTTATGTCAAGAATGCCCCTAAAAGCTCTATGACAAATGCCCTTGCTTACCAGCCAGTGACTGCCCAACAAGCAGGCAGGTACAGCCACCCTTGCAGCTGTAAGGAAATCCTTGCTTAGGTAGCTGTGGTCAGACCTGCAAATCTCAAACTGAGGAACATGCTTTTCTAGACTGCATGAAATGTAAATGTTACTGTCCTGAACACTATGGCAGGGAAATCTTTTTGAGGATCCTTTGTGTGTGCCAAGATCACAGAAGGAAACCCAGTTTCTGCAAGGTCCTCTTGTAGGAGAGGGAGGATGAAGTACAAAAGGTGGAGCCATTCCCATTTCTGATCTTCTTCAAATTTTCCTCTCTTGTGTGTGCGATGCCAGAGACACTGTTACCCTAGTCTGAGTCTTCTGTGCATGCCTATGCCTAGGTCTTCACACAAGTTCACTGTGATCCAAGTAGATACATCCAGCTATATCCATTTTTTGTGAACATCCAGCACCTCTTGTTGAGGGGCAGATATAAATACAGCTATAATCCTTCTTGATTACGAGGAAAATTCTGTAGTTCAAGGGTGTTTGTGCATAATTTCACAGATTTATGCAAAATAACAAGCAAATTCCCATGTGAGAAAAGCTAACCTGAGTGAACTTCAACAAACTGAAATCTAAAGGCTTGGGTTTTACTTGGAATGTTGCTCCTAAAAGCTTTTGTGTTCGCTGTTCCTGGTAAGGAAGATAGCTCTCAGCAAATAGAAAAAGTTCATGGTATCCCTGAGCTAATCAGCAGCTGTGAGTTCCAACCTCAGAATCCTTTATTTTAATGTAATTTTCCTATGACACCTTCAGAGCAAGAAGACCGCACCAGCAAGTGCAGTCATTTTTTAGCCCTCATCTGTTTAGCCAGTCTCTAAAGAACCAAACCTTAGGCCAAACTCCCTGGAGCAAGGTCCCAGAGACTGCAGTCTGCAGAAAAAACAAATCAAGTAAACATGGAGAACAACCTCCAGGACCAATCCATCAAAAGTCAGAAGTCACGGTTATATCAGGGACTACATTTGCGCTCTCCAGACGGAAGCACATTCCTGTGCAGCAGGATGTGGGAGCAAGCAAAGGAACTGGGTCTTGTTCCTGACTTCATACATGCACACGATCCCTGAAGAGATTGCCTATGTCAAATATATAGGTCAAACAGCACCCTACTATACAGTGTTGCTGAGGCAGCTCGGAGTCCTGGAAACTAGATTGTGGATGAGCAGTAACAGGGTGTTAAACTTCTTGGTCATGGAGAGTTAATCTAATTTCTCATCAAAAATCTGTAACTACTTTCTATTCCTGATCATATTCCTGAGACTTCATGCACCTCCAGAAGAATGACCTATGGTCTCTCTTGGTTCCTACATCACCAACAGAACTTCTAGGTTCAGTCAAAAAGACCAAACTGCTCCTTCAGTTATATTTGGAACTGGAGGATGTAACAGAAAACAGAGTGCAGAATTCGATTTTTAGAATTTGTACTATTAATAATTTTCCTGAAACCAGCAAGAAATTAGTTTGATTTTTTAGATCTAAAGGTGAAGCAAGAGCAAGTTAACTTCCTATTTGTTCATCAGTACACTTAGTTCCACATTTATTTCAGCTTTCAGAGTACAAAGCCATGTCTTACTTTTCAGAGTATAATTTGCTGTCCAAATCCTTAGAAACATGCCTTTTCTTTTACTGTCACCCCAGTGCATTAAGTAACAGTTTTCAGGCAGAGAGCGTGCCATAAAATATAGCATTCTGTTCTGCTAAATACTTTGGTGATTATCTCAGATCTAAAAGCAGCTTTGGCTTCAACCTTTGGTTATAGACTGCTCTCTATCGCTTCTGTGTTGTAGAAACAACATTTGCCCTGTTCCCCTGACAAATAGTTTTCTGTAGTTTTGTCCCATTGCATTTTAACCTTTTGCTACAGAGTTAGCAGAAACGACTGAGGAAGGAATATTTCTTAAGAGCTTCTTATGTGATAGACTTGGAAAATAAGCTTTCACATGCTGCCAAGATTGGAAGGTAAGGAGAGAAAGGGCATGTTTTAAGCAAGCTCCTTTGGCAGGATGGGGATATTTTGTGGTGAACTGTCATTTTAATCTGAGGTATTTTAGGCCAGACAGCTACAGCTGCTGTCAAAGAGAAAAGCTCCTCATTTCTGCTGGTCTTGCAACTTTGGAAAACATGTATTTGCTGCTGCCAGTAAAGCCAAGGGTTCTTCCAGAGGGCATTGCTGATCTAGAGGGCAAAGCTATATATAATATTTTTTGGTATGACATGATATGTTGGTCCTAAGGGAACCCAAGCATCCAGGAAAGATTGAAGTTAGAAACGTGGGTGGAAGCTTTGCAGCCCACAGATATTTCTAAGTCCAAACGACATCCTGAGGAAGTGAGTCTGGAAAGGGGCTTTCTCATGCTGTTCTCTTTCCCAGCTATTAACAGCATTATGTGCTTCGCAGTACCATTCATGCACCAGAAATGCAATAACTTATCAGAGATGAAGGCTATTTAATCTATTAAGGAATGCAGCCTTTGGATTAATGCACAGCATGCTGCTGATACTCCCTTTCCAAACATAATGTATCGCAGCCATAAATGGTGAAATTGGACAAGACAGATTGAGACTTGCAGTGTAACTCCTGCCAGATGGGTTTGGGGTTTGTGTAGCCACCCACACTGATGAGAGCGCCCTTGGCCCCTCAGATGTTTTAGGTACAGTTGGAGCAGTCAAACCTTGAAAGGAATAGTCTGTTTGCGAGAGGTACTGATCAAATCCGGCACTTAGAATGAGATATATAAATGTGTAAGGAATACACTTTTGTGGTGTCCTGTGCCTGCCACTTACATGCTTATCTATTGAATTTTGACCCAAGCCTATGCTACTAGAAACTGGGCTGCCCAAAATACATGTTAATAAGCTGGTTGGAGCAACAATGTTGCCTTCATTTGACTCTAGTGGAAATTTATTTGGGACTCTTTCTTTAGTCAACCCCAGTCTGTCCAAATGACAACATCTCTGTCATTGTTCCAGATATCCTGAAAGTGGGGCCATTTACAGTTTTTGTATGTTAGTGTCTCATCTCTCTGCCCACCAGGGAGATGAATGAATAGTTGAAAGCAACAAAATGAGGGAAAAGGCAAAAATAGCATCTGCAGCAGAACGAGTGATGAAACACACACATACTCCTTTTTAATGTCATTATGTTGGGAGGGGTCTGTAGCTATGCAGTTGGAGTCTCTAGAGGAGTGGACCTGTCACTATGACAAAAACATGGCTAGCACACATTCTACCTGGAAGACTTGGAATTATTTCAGATTAAGAGATTCAGAGCAAGTAAAGCTGGTGAATTGGCGAAAGGTTAGAAGAAAAGGGTTGGGTCTGAGCACCTCACTAACAACTGTGGTAAGGTGCTCAGACATCTACAAAGCTGGGTCTTTTGGAGCCTAGGTAACACCTAACTGTCATAAATCACTGCTGACAGCCTCATTAGAAAGGGGAAGGACTTAAGAAAATTGGAAAATAAACTATCCCTCCTCCATTTTAGAGATAGCCAAAGCTGAGATGAAGCCTCTTGGAAGGGCAGATGTTTATAATGCTATGTGTGTTTTATTAAGATTTTTCAGTACTTACATTTTTCACAGCAGGGATGTATCATCTTCAAAGAAAGGACCACCAACTATCTGCAAATTACTTAGTAACCTGTAAAAAATTAGCACTTCAGAAACTCTTACAGGAATAGCACAGATTTTCTGATATCACAACAGATCAGAACAACGTTTTGTCATTACAGATCCTGTGCGACAAGTAGCTCACTTGGCTGCTGCAGATTTCAAAATGTTCTGACCATTTATTGTGTATCTTTTCAAAGGTTATCCAGCTGGTGCATTAACCCTTTACATTCCTTCAGCTGCACTATTCTCTTGCCTGTTGTGGTCATTCTCCATCATTTTCTTATACTACAGTAACATCTGCTGGTGGGAAAGTCTGTGCTACAGTAAATGATTCTCAAATACCAAGCAACCACTAAGCAACTTCTAGAGTCAGTTTAGCAAGCTACTTTTAAAAATACTTCTACTAAATGCTTTTAGGCAGTGTAGATTTCAAACAAAAAATTAGTTCAGATCATACAAATAAACAACAGAGTAGGAAGGTCAGTATGTTCCAGCAGAGGAACAGAATTTCTTTCCCCAGCCTCAGAGTTACAATAATAGTCAGGGTTCCAAAGATTTTTCTGATCAAATATTAAAACTCTCCTCTCTACAAAGCAGGGTAGGCCATTTTTTTTGTTTTTAATAATGTACAGGAGCGAGGTCAGAGACCTGGGAGGAAAGGAAAGTGGCATGTTAATGCTGGAGTTGAGTAGTCGAGAAATTTATGTTGGGACACGCAATTTTCTATTTCTTACAAATGTGCCACTCTAGAAGGTGATACACACAGAAACCATTTTGTGGATATAAGTGTGTCAGTATGAAATCCAGATTTCTTACATCTAAAATTCAGGGATACGTGTGGCTTAGGACATGAAGGGCTGTGTTCCGATCAGGTACCTTTGCAATCATGAATACACCAAACTGTGTAAAAACGGAGGGACCACGAATCTTCCTTCACCAGACCTTATGCCAAGCCAAGGAGTGCACTTAGGAACAAACCTCTATGGAGGAGAAGTGATCTCTGGTCATTATGCAGACCCCTCTATCAGGCATGGGGTGACTGGGCTGGAGACCAACTTGATTTTGCTCAGGCTTTTCTGGCAGCAAAACTGATGTGACATCAAAGGGCTCCTTCACACATCAGCACCTGCAGCTCTGAATGCAATGGGGATTATTTCTTTTCTTCCTCTCTGGATCAGACCCTCCATGCCTCTGGTGCATCCCAAAGTCCCCAGGGGATTATTTCCTGCTGCCTCCCACAAGTTTTAAACGAGGTGGAAAAAGAAGGAAAACAGTTTTCTATGTTGCAGAAATGACAAAGGGAGCAGCTCTCACATATGCCCAAGGGCTCGGATTGTAAAGACTGATTTGGTGCTATCTCCCAGCCACAGGTGTGGGTGGTTTTTTAGCAGAGAGGTGAGGAAGGGGGAACTCAACAAACTCATCTGACTTCCTTTAGTTCAAACATTTCTTGTCAGGACTTACTGATGGAAAATAAGTATTAAAAAAGCAGGAAAGGGCCATTTGGCTTATCTTGTTCACTTCCTGAAATCCAAACAAACTTTCAAAAAAATCCATATCACACCCTATCCATTCACCCTGTTTCCCTGCACTTAGGATGGGAGAGTCTAGACAAATCTGGGCTTTGGAAAACCTTTAGAACTTTCTGGAAAATAGGTTCCAAATGTTTTGTTAAAGACTGTGAACATGTTGGAAAACACTTGCTGGGGGGTTGAGGGAGGTTTTTTTGGATTATTTATTTGTTTTCACTCTCAGCACCATTGCCAAGAGCACGGGAGAGAGAGGCTGGGAGGTCTGAGCCAACAAGTGATTACTCACACGAGGCAGTCTCAGTGACTTCCCTGGGACACCATTTGCCAGCAGTGACTCAGCTAGGATGACCAAAAGTCAGAAGCCAGCCCCAGTTGTTTGTGGTAGCTCTGCTGACCCTTCCGTGTCAGGTGCTTTGCGAGCGCTCCTGCCCTTATAACTCTCACTCCAAGTTCAGGAGCATGGTGTTCTGGTGTTTACCCACCTGGCTGTGCCCTGTGGCTTCTCATTTACTGTGAAGTTCATCTGTGTGGCTTCACTTTTTGGCAGGAGGTGTCTGGTCCCTGGGGTGAGAAGCAGCAGCTCCTGTGTCTGGCTTGCACTGCCTGGAAGCCAGGTCTGCAGGCATACACAGGTACTTCATTTCCAACTAGGTGCATCAAAGCCAGTGTGAACCTGGCATTCACTCTCTGGTGACCCAGGGTGCATTTTAATTAGTGGATGGCAGTTTCTAGACCAGTGAAAGTCCAATTCTTCTTTACAAGTCAGATTAAACAACAACAACAACAACAACAAAAGGAGCAGTGTCAGAGTTATCCACAGCAATATTGGAGAGGTGAATTTCCTCAGAGCGTATGCCAAGCTCCTCTCCCTGCTCACTCCTCTGGTCTTCTGCTGTGGTTGCCAGCTAATAAATATATTTTCCTGTTCTCGAATCCCACCTTTCACAAATATTCTGTTCTTTCTCATGTCCTGAGAGACGAAATGCTCCAGAATGAGCCAGTCTCGTTGGATCTCCCGGAAAACTTGTGGCTGCTAACTTTATGCCATAAAATAGAAGCAATCAGGGGAGTCTCTTCAGTCCATGGAGATTTAATTGACAGTTCATGGAGCAAAGTGATGAAAGTTGGAAGCCTTCATTAAAGATTTGGCTTCTTAATGTCTTAAGCCTTTCTTGTAAGAACCAGGGAATGATCATGCTCAATCCCAGCTGGTTTAGGTGCTTTATCTAATCAGTCTTTTTGCTTAAACACAACAAAAATGAATAGGAAGATTTCAGAACACTGTTACTCCTTGTGTCAACTTTTTAGTTTTATTTTAAACACTTGCAAATCCTGATGCTGTAGAACATTTTTTGACCAGCTCCATAAAGTAATTCACAACTTGAGAAAAACTGTCAGAAAAAACTCATGAGGTGATATATATGAGAGACCACCAGGATTTAAGGGAAATTGTCACCCAGAAGGTAATATGAAGGAAGTTTTGAGCAGTTTCCAGTTAATATGAAAATCAACAATCATAATACCACATTGTGAGACCCTGAAGTAGCCCAACTCCTTCTTTTACATTATTTAGCTGAGGCTAGATGGCTTTGGGGAAAAGTTAGCTCACACGTTCCCCTGGAATATAGTCTGGGCTTTGGGAAAGTGTGGGAAACGCATGTAAATGTTTTTCACACACTTCAGCATATTTTACATTTAGAAGTGGAAGAAGGGAGAGTGAAACCACGGTGAGTGAATAGGTTTTGGTGGATCTGTGCTTCTCAGATATCCAAACCCAAGACATCCTGGGGAACTTACAAGGAATCTCCTTCTCCAATGGAACAAGGACTAATATCTAGTTTGGCAAAGTAACAAGTTTGGCTAATTGCCCAAAATTTTTGATTAAACTGTTAATAAATTAAGCCTAAAGAGCAGCCAAAAATCACATCTCGCTGCTGAAATTCATATTTTATTGAAAAATCCTGCGGTTTGAAAGAGAAAGGGATGTTGTGCCAATTTAATGTTGTTCTTTGGGTTGACACTTAATTGTCTCTTCAGGGGAGGTTCTTCTGTCACCTGCCCCTTGCTGGGGCAGAATGTGGGGGGGCACAGACCTCCCTGTCCTCCCCCCAGCCCCTCACCTGGCTCATGCCCTGCCACTTTTGGCATAAGCAAGCTACAACCCCGAGTGGACCATGCCTCATTTCAGACAGAGGAAGACAAATCCAAGGCTCTCAGCCAGTTTCTAGGGATTAACATGCATAAATAGCCCTGGAAATGCCTGACGCTCAACTGACTCCTAAAAAGGAACAAAAAAATGCAATCAAAGCCCCAACCCACCCTGTAAATTGCAGCACGAGCACAGAACTAATTTAAAGTTTCAGATTTGTGGTCCTCATGTTTAAAAAGAGGTCTTCCACTGAGCAAGAAATATAGGAGATGTTTTTCACATCTTGTAATGTATTCTTGACAGGAACAGAGATAGGATTATAGAACAGAGCAGTCCAATAAAAACCATAGTCTCCAAAAAATCGAATCCCCAAACCTTGCACTGTGGGCCTTTCCTCTTTCCTGGCCAAAAATCCCTTTAGATGGATTAGCTTCTGAACGCCCTTCATCTGGTAACAGAGATTTGGTCAGGTAGAGCTCACTGAATACCACAGAGACAGAGGTGCCTTTTGACAGTTTAAAAAAGAGAGGAATGGGGGAAAAGGGACAAATCCAGTTTCTGAAAGTTGGCAGAGGCAACTTGCCCCCTTCTGTAGACCGCCACTTTTCACCTCTGAGCCAATCCTCTTGTACAAATATGACCAATCAAAAAAAAGGTCAGACTGGCAGAGCTTTAATTTTGGGACAAAGGGACACACTGGCGTTATGTTTTGCTGTTTTCTTTGGTTTCTTTGTTGAGAGGGTGGGTTATTTTGTTCCTCCTAGTCTGAGCTCCAGTGATTCATCAATCTCCAAATGTTGACATTTTAACCTGATACAAATCCCCCTGCCTTTCTGTCTTTTCCATTTTCAGTTCAGATTTCCCTTGTGGACTTGCAATTCACTCTCAGATCATTAATATCCTTTGCTGGCAAATCCCTCTCTATGTACGGAGCAAGAGCACTTGCTGCCAGCTGATCTTCCTTCACCTTTTACGTCCAGTGAGGAATGTAACCTCAGCTGCCTTTCAACATTTCCGGCTTCTATTTTTCTACCTATCATTCCTAGTTGCATAATGGACACTTTAGCTCAGTTATCAAGGTTCTTTATTACTGCTCACTCATTGCTGATGTTTGTCTGTAACCTCACTTTTCTAGAGGGTTGGCAGACAGGAGGCAAGACAGACTCGGGCCGCTGAGCACAGGCTTTTCTGACGATCCAGGATGTGGCATAAGCCAAGAAAGCTCCCCCTCCTTCTGAAGAAATACAGACGGGGGGGAAAAGGGAAAAAAAATGAAGGAGCAAGCAACTCTCAAGACCAATTTAAGCAGAATGAATGGGTCTTTGTTCTCTAGGGCAGGGTTTGCATTTATATTTGCTGTGTTAGCCACGGTTGTGATTTAATTGCACATCTTAATGACTTTTGGTGTTTCCCTTAAAGACCCAGAAGCTGGAATCAAGGGAGTCCATAAGGCCCTTTGCATTCATTCAGAGCAGAAGGTAAACCTTACTTTTACAACAAAGAGGAAGAAAATTCTCCCCAAAAGGCTCCAAGACCCAAAGGAAAATAAAAGGAAATTGACATTTGTTGTTTTTAAGAAGTCTCAGGATCTTTAAGCCACTCAGGATTTTCGAAGGCGTGATGCTTTGATGCTCAAAATTGACAATGCTCCCTTTATATTGAGTGTGCCACCACGCACAAATTTGCTCAAGAAATTAGGAGTAAAGACTCATTCCATATGCTACACTAGCCCTTTCAACTTGTTCCTTGTTCTCTTGATGCAAGTGGCAGCAAGGAGAGAAGACACTGCCCATCTTACCTTTGCTGTCTTTGACAACTTTGCTAGTCAGACTCTCACCATGTACAAGAGAGCTGGTGTAAGCACATGCTGTACAATGTGGAAATGTTTTAGTATTTAAAAGGGAAGACACAAACACAGGGTTGTGTTTCACAGGTGAATGAGGCCAATGGACGATCTTTCACTGTCCCTGGGCGAGATCCTTCCCTGCAAACCAGTGCAGCCAAAGTCCCTGACCCTGTTGAGCAAAATCACCAGTAACGCTGCTATAACTTCAGTGGTGATCACTGTGGCAGGAAGCAGAGTGTAAGTGGATGACCTCCACCTTCTGCATCTAGTTTGGCACATTTGTAGCTTTCTTCATCCTTTTGCTGTCCTTTACCCATTAATCTTCATCCAGATTCACCCCTGACCCACTGGGTTGCTGAGGCTCACATTCACCTTTTTCAAGGGAGCTGGCCTCCATTCCCTGTCCATGCCACAGATTTATGCAGGCAGCACGAGCTGTAGCTGGGATAAGCCCCAGAGACTGGAGTCCTCCAGCTGGCTGCAGAGGAGCTGGCTGCAGGCATGAGGAGCTTCACCCTGCCCTGGCTGTTCGCTATCTTCCCTCTGCCAGAGCTGCTGCCAGAGCTGCTCTTTGGGTGTTTATTAGCTGGTCTCTGTCAGCGTGAGCTGGGTTAGCAATGATCTACTGCCCGAGCTCGGGTTTTGCTCAGGAAAGGCTGTGGAATGATCACAGTAGTGGTGAAGCAGCACACCTGGGTGGCAGGGGCTTGTGACAGTATGGATGGGTCGTGATCAGCATCAGGGAGTGTGGCTTGTTGAAACAGGACTGGAGAAGAGATGTGTGACCAAATCTGCAAGAGGAGTGGACTCAGGTCGACAACTTTGAGCTTCTGCTCTCCTGCTGCCTTTGACTTGTTTGTCTGCTTGGATTGTAAAGTGTATAGGCAAGGGATTCTCTCTTAGCTATGGCTTGGAAGACCAGAATCAATGACAGCAGATGAATTTGGTCTCAGTTCTTTTATGACCTTACTTTTAAAAATTCTGCTAAGTCCTCAGGGCTAATACAATACTGACAGGGTTCTTTGCTGATACCCCCATCAGCATCATGGGTTTCCAGTAAGTCAGATTCCTGACTTTTCTTAAGGCTGAATTATTTCTACCCTGCTCCCATGCTTCCTGTGGATACCTACCTTCCCTTGACCCTCACAAACAGGGCCTTGCCTGATTTATGTCGTATTTTCATAACAAGTCTTCTCTGTTCGCCCTATTTTTTTTAAATTTAAACTTTTATTGAAAGAATATGTTGTTGGTGGCTGAGGTGAAAACCTTTGGGCTGACCTGAGACATTGTTGTCACACAGAGTCTTCAACTGGTATTTAAAGAGAAGGTGAGCACACCCAGTGCAAAATGACATTATTTCTGGGGTCCGGTGACTGCTACCTGTGTAGCAATGTTGTTAACCAGATACCAAAGGAACACAGGGCCTGCTTGTGGTCTGGGAACTTCTGTCCTGGGTATCAGGGAAAACCAGGCACTGGTAACCTGCAGGTCATAGCCGAAATTCAGTACCTAACAACCAGTGAGGCTAACGGTGATTGAGAGTGTGGGAAGGGACAAGTGAGGAATTAACAGGAAGGGCCCCATGCTCCTGGTTTAGCTGACACTAAGGAGACAGTTCCTGGTTGGCTGTGTTGCATTACAGTGCCTACAGACTAAAAATTATTTTGGAAAACCAACATACACATAAAAAAGACAGTTGTGAGAATAGTTTTTCATGTTCTGTGGTGAAAGACAGGAAAAGGCAATCCCATGTTTTATAAAGAGAAGGTGGAGGAGGGGCTTGGACAGTCACTCCAGAAGTACCTAGGTGAGGAGGCATTTGCTAGCAGGGATTTGTTCAGTGTGGCAAACGTAAAGCAAGAAGCAATGGCCAGAAGGTGAACAAAATCAGACAAGAAGTAAGATTTCTTTTTGTTGAATGTGCCCCAGTGCAAGAAGAAATTGATTAGGGGAGGTCTTATGTCACTGAAGATCAGATGAAGCCACCACAAAGATCTCTGATCATGTAATTTCTGGTTCTAATTAATGAATAAGCATTCAGCTTCCATATGAATAAAGAAATGATAACACTATAGAACCTGGGACATCCATTCTTGCTCTTTCAGGACAGCAACAGGACTTCTGTGCACAGGGCAAAGAAAGAAAGAAAGAGTGTTTTAGTACACAAAGAACTAACCCTAGTAGTTGCCTAATGTTCTCACACCCCATTCAAGCCAGCAGAGAAGTGCCCATCGTCTCACTTGATGTGTTCAGCTTCTTACAGGATCCCTTTCTCAACACACAAATCATATCCTGTGTAGATTTCTATTTATAGCAGGAACGTGCAAGTTTCTTCATGTTTTTCTACTCCTGTCAGCTGATTTACGTGCAAATCCTAAATCACATTTATTTTCTGTTTGTGGTCTGCAGGCGACCTGAAGCAGTGCTATTGCCAAAGGGAGAATGATGTAAAATGGCAGCAAATAAGGAGCACTCCCAGCTGCACTGTACATTTCCCCACAGTCACCTCGGCCAGCCTCACATGGTGCAAACTCTCCAACCTTTTTCATACCTCAGGCAGTTCATACCTCAGGCAGTTCCCTCCATCCTGCTGCTTGGTGTGCTAAGGACAGGCTGGGGATGAGGAGAGTTTAAAAGCTGTGTTTAGTGCAGTTTTTGCCTGAAAATAAATAGCGTTTTATTAGTCAGAGGTATTTTAAAGGTCACCCGCCTCCACACGCGTTGGTTGGCACGGTGGTCCCTAAGTGGGATTTGGGAGTGCCACTACATGACGCAGCCTGCGCTGGCAGTTCTGCGTGTAACGTGCCTTCCCAAACCATCCCCTCCGGAGACGAGGAAGGGGCCCCTGTCGCCGCTCCCGAGCAGCAATGCTGGCCTCTGGTGGCCGCGCCGCCCCTTTGCAGCGCGGTGTCACCAGCCCTGCACAGCCACCGCTGGGCACCGCCTGCGCTCAGGCTCCCGGCCCTGGGCAGGGCTGCAAAGGGAGCAGGCACCAGACCCACGCATCATCCCTCGAAATGCTCCCCACTACGGGGGCATCGCCTTGCCCCTGGTACCAGCTCCCACCTGGTGGCACTGACTGGCTGACAGCTTTGGCCCCAGCTCAGGAAGGTGTCCACTGTCAGGACACAACTTGCTGCTATCGCAGCCGGCGCTGTTGTTTTTTGCTCTGACTACAAATGCCTGTGGGACTAAGTCTAACGTTTCAGGCCATCTGAATAGCTCTGAGACAACACTTTCACTGGGGCAAAAATCTAAAAAGTCAAAAAACTCCTACAATTAGAAAACTTCTTCCAGTCCTTGGAACATGGGCATCTGCAGGGATTAAGAGCAGAGTAGATGAAATCTCTTTGCAATGGATATTTCTTAAGTCTGCACAAGTGAACCATAAAAAAAATAAATCTAAAAGCAAAATGAAGAAACCTAGCAAATGTCAGTGCCAGTTAAATATCTCCTTTCAGCAGTCTGGTCGTTTGGCTTTCCCAGTGCTGCCCATGACATGAGCTTTGTCAGTGAGGGATTAGAAACCCATTACGAACTGCCTGACAAAGCAGCAGGGGTACAAGTAGCAGGTGACACAGCGATGCAGCAGGAATGCTCAGTTGACACAGTGAGCCCACCACATTTTTACAAGGCAAAACCCTGCCACCTGTCTCTAAGTTATCCCCGACCCCTGAGACCACACAGACTGAAATGGGGCGAACACATTCAAGGTTCAGAGCAGGGGTGTCTTGGTACCCCCTCCATTAAAGTATTCATGTTATTGGAGGACCAAGGTCATCCTGAAAGTTGTTTGCCCTGATCTGTTTACGGTGGTCAGATGTCACACCTACATAAATTACGGCAATCGACAGAGTTCATGAAACACTGACTGGGCACCTACAGCAAAGAGAGGACGTGCATTTAGATTAGCTGGTGAAGATTGGACAGCTCTGGAAAAGAATAACTTTCCCCCTCCTTTCCTCCTCTCTGCCCCAGTCACAGCTCTGTGCCCCCAAAAGGCAGCAGTCTGTGGAGACAGCCTCACGTCTGTGGTGGCAGTGCAGATGTTCACCCACTGAACATGGGCACAAGCTGGAAGCCTGGGGGTGGACACAGCCCACCCAGCACAGGAGAGGCACTGCTGGGCGTGGTGGCCCTGCTAGTCCACCCAGAAGAGCCTGCACTCCAAGTACAAGATGGATAAACCAGCCAGAAAAAGTGCTACAAGATGGCTCAGCTCCTGGATGACTTCCTACTGCATGCAAGAGATGTGAGTCACCCGATGAAGTGATTTCCCCCTGCCTCCTTTTTTTTTGGATGAGGAGGCTTCAAGAGAGGAATTTTGAAATATCCAGTCCCTTTTCCAAAAGCTTTCATTAAAACAGCCCATAAAGTTTCTCTGGAAAGCTTAGGAGGCCTTTAAGGAGAAAAAAAAATTAAAATTAAAATTCAGTTTTATTGAATGAATGGGCAGCACTGAAAATATTCAGAAAATTAAAATTAATTTGAAAATAATTAAAAATAAGAGAAGCTTAGTGTATGTTTCCAAGTTCTGGGTAATATTAAAATAGCATTAAAAAACTGCAAAGGAAATTTACTGTGAGCAGGTGTTTGAAATAATTGGGGGAGAAAAACGGTTGACTATTAATTAACGAAGAATTATGAATGTCCCTTGTTGGATTTTTTTTCCTGTAGTCAACATATTTTTAACCACATGAACTTAGGGAACACATTTCAAAAGTGTGGAGTTGCTTTACAGACACATACAGGGAGCTGAGCATTATTTTCTTTTTGCCAGTGGCATGCATTTGGCAGGAGCTGTTGAGAGGACCAAGGTACTATAGCAAAGTCTTCCTCATCAGTTTTGAAGTACAGATGTTAACATTTTCTGGACAGAAACTCCTACACCAGGGTCAAAGGCACTGAAAACTAAAACACAGCAATGGGTTTCAAAAGAGGCAAATGAAGAGCAAATGTGTAAGGCCTGGTCATGCGTAGGAACTCACTCTAGGCTGTCACCCCAAAAGACTTTCAGACACGTACTGAACTCCCCAGGGCCCCGTGCGGACAGACACTGGAGCATAGGTTTTAGCTGGGCTCACCAGCTAACCTGGGCTCCTGCTGAAATGCTTGGTGGTCTTGGGGCTGCCTTGGGCAGCTGTAAAGGGGCAGCAGCTGCGTGTCCTGTGCTTGGGTACTGTAAAATTGTTCTCTTGTTGATTCCTTCAGCCCCCAAGCTCTGGCAGCCGGATTGCGATGGCTTTGTTCCATGTCAGCCAGGAGCCCTGAGCTCTCTGGTGAGTGAATGCAACCCTTTGGTTGATTTAACTTACAGCTTAATCAGGAAGGTGTCATCTTGTACACTTAGATCTTACACGTGCAAACCTCAGGCTTGTCAAATACAGGCTGGTGTTAAACGAGAGCCTTTCAGTGTAAGAAGCCAAAGTTGTTTCCCAAGTATGGTGCATGTCCCAAGTGCTGCAACTAGAGCTGTGGATAAACCAGCCAGAAAAAGTGCTACTTACTGAATACAGGCCAGTGCCAGTCAGAGGTTGCTTCCTGATTTCTTACCCTGTAACCTTTTTCTCAATTTTTACTCTTGCTCTTTATTTTTTCACTAGCCAGCCCACTTGAAATTTGATTTAACTCTGCGGGAAACAATAATTCTGATTCCAGACTGTTTTGGTAGTCGATGAACTCCTAGATGGCCTAAGGTTAAAGTGCATCCCCCAGACAGCAATACTGAACAGGCCAGTGGTGCAAGTGTAACAAATTAGGGAGAAAAGTACACCAGGTCTTTTGAGTGACCAAACACCAGAAATTTCAGTAATTTCTAACTTCCTCCTTAGTAACCTGGTCTTAAAGACTTCCAGCAAGACTGCAGTCAAGAGCACCTCAAGTCCCAGTTATTTGCAGAGAGAGCCAAGGTTTTCTTGGAGAAGTGAGTACAAACTGTGAGCCTGAGTCAGCCTTTGACGTAGGTACATTTGTTTCAATGGAAACTTTTCTCTTCATGTACTTTTCTCTTCATGTATCTAGAGACGGCAGTTGGGAAAAAGGCCGTGCTTCTTTCTGTCACTAATATAAATGACAGGCACATTAAATACAGCAAACAAAAACCCTGGAGTAAACAAAATCAGCATTTATTCCTCATTTGTCTTTTTACAAGATTGCTTCATGGTTTTCACAAAAGAACACATACCAGAGATACATGAGTTAATCTACAAAACCAGATATGCAAACCAAAGTGATAAGGTACATGAAAATCCACACACTTCATGATTTAGTTGCCACATGCCTGTCATCTAAATTCAAGGGAAGTTGCCGTGGGGTACACAAATGTTAGTTCTGCCACACCAAAAGGAGATCACTAACTCTACGGACACAGCTAAACAACATATTTACAAAGCATTATCTCTACCAGTCTTCATCTAAGTTTGAAACAGGTAGTTGGCTGTTCAGCTACCAAGCCTTCATGGAAGGTGAAACAGTCTAGCATTCCTAAACGGATTCATGCAGTGTTTAGTTTTATTCACAGGAGACACAAGAACGAGTACGTATCAGTGATGATAAAAGTACTACGTGAAGATGCATCATCCTCCTGGAAGGAGTTTGGGGCATCGGTGCTCATTCATCCATTCATCACTACTCTGGGTGCAAAACTGCATCCGTAACCACGTATTAAAAGTCCATAAGCCAGGAATTGCCCTGCTCACTGGATCCAGGAGAACAGAATCCAATGTTTCCAGGTCTCCATCAGTGGAGAAGAGCTGACAAACACCTTTTCTCACAGCTCCTGGTGGGGGCCAGGTTGCTGAAAGAGGTTGTCAGTGATTTATAGTGTCAGCATTAAACTGAAAATGCTAAAATAACTCGACTCTTACTGCAGCAATTTAACCACTCCAGAAAAACTGTTTCTTGATTGAGATTCCTTCACTGTTAAAAAGATTAAGGGTTTTTTTAATTTTTTACTGATCAGGACTGGTGCAAAGTAGGTATTTTTGGCAGGAAGGCAGAGTGGTTAAACTCGGCTCTTCTACTACTCACATCACAAAAGGTGGATCTAGCACTTCCCTTATTTATTTCTGTGAGTTACCCTATTATTCCTGGTTGGGATCAAGAATTTAGCTTGGCTTTAACTTTATTCAGCTTCTGACTTTAGAGGGAATATAAAAACGAAATTAAAAAGCAGCTGCTCTTATAGTCTCCAGAGTGGATTATCCAAGGTGCCAACTGCTTATGCTGTGAGGGCACCCAGAGGAGCGACTGGCTGCAGGTGTTCACAAACATGGGCATGATAGTATGAAGATCTTTCTGCAGAAGAGGTTTTTACCCATTTCATAATCTTCAGGATGTACAACATATAAAAACAGTTGAAAAACCACTAGTGTCCCATCTCGTGCTGAGTATATTTGCTTCTAATCCTGATGTCACTGTTAGATTACTCTAGTATATCTGCCATCCAGTACACCTGCTGCATCTATAGGAATGGGAATAACAGCGTCCTAATTCTTATGAGTCCCTGGTGATAGCCGTCATGTTCCCAGGATATGGTCTTTAATTTTCACATGTCAGGAAGAATGCACAAAACAAAGACTGCGTCTGGGCACTTTATCCCTCCCACCACAACTGATGTTTCTATACCACTCTTGATGTACCTGCAGTCATCCCTGTCTGTCCGTGAGTATACAGCTAAATGGAATAACAACAGCCAGAACAGTGCCTTTCACACCCAAACCTGCTCATGAGCACAGCAATTCACAGTTTCCAAATGCAATCACATAAGCCAATATGTAGCAAAAGTTATAAGCAAACTCATACAGATGTAGGTGACTTATTAGAACCTAGTAGCCTTAGTATTATTATGACCTAGTAGAAAATAAATTATGATGTGTCAAAACAATAATTTAACACAGCAGGCTTTAGCTATTAGTCATTACAGAACACATTTAAATCATAAAATCATAGAATCATAGAACAGTTTGAGTTGGAAGGGACCTTTGAAGGTCATCTAGTCCAACCTTCCTGCAATGAGAAATGATGTCTCTCACTAGATCGGGTTGCTTAAAGCCCTGTCCAGCTCCACCTAGAATATTTCCAGAGGCAGGGTAAAGTAAAACAGAACCCAACCCAAACTTGCATATGTGAGCACACGCACAAAACAGCATGCTGCTCAAAGTGCAATGAGACACAATTAGGAAGCCACTAAAAAGAATCTGTCTCAAGCTATTATTTAACTAAAATTACAACAGCCAGAAAAGATCACAGAATCACAGAATTCCAGAATTGTTAGGGTCGAAAGGGACTTCTGGAGATCATCCAGTCCAACCCCCCTGCCAAGGCAGGGTCACCTAAATCAGGTGACATAGGAACACATTGAGGTGGCTTTGGAATGTGTCCAGAGAGGGAGACTCCATGATCTCCCTGGGCAGCCTGTTCCAGTGTTCCACCACCCTCAGTGTAAAGAAGCTCTTTCTCATGTTGAGGTGGATACAAAACACAAGTGAACGTCTCTGGAGACATTTTTCTAGGGCACATTGCTATACACAGCAGTGATGATTACACAGCAGAATAATTTTTTACTCTGGGTAACAATAAGGCCCTTGGTAATGTACCTCCCTTTTGACTCAGTGCTGCAGATCCAGTGTCTGTGGAGCAAAAAGCAGAAGTGCACTTGGGATTCTTTCCTCCTCCACTAGACACCTGCAGGTCCACTTGTGTTTAACCCTGGGCACCAAATGCCACCTTCAGTCACTGCAGAGACTTGCTCAGTCCAACCTCCTCTGACTGTCCCTCTCTCAAATTCACCCCCTACTGCAGGAGCTGTTCCAAGAATGAAACGGGACAATTTACCAACAAGACTCTAGAGTGTGACCACCATTATCCATGTTATTAAGAATGGAGGTTAAATGCCTTGATTGTGTTAGCACACTGCCCCGTTGCACAAGCCAGAGGCTGCTGAGGGGCCCCCTCCTCAACTCATGCCTAAATTCTCAAAGTGGGGGAAATACGTCCAGGTCTTCCTCCCATGTGTTCTGACAGAGCACTGTACAGATGAACCTGGGGGATGTGCTCAACAGAGGCCATGTTTTCCTACAGCTCCTGGAGGGTTTGTGGTTGACTCAGCGCAACACACTCTAACACTGGGCTGATCTTCATGGCACTAAGCTCTTAATTACTACTCAGATAGAGATATCAACAAATAATTAATCCTCTTAATTCAACTGAGCAACAAAGCAGAAAAGACTGTAGTCACACTATTATTTTAGTATAGTTAATAAGTCAAAATTACATGCAGTTTATTCATATCCATGTAAAATCTACCACAGGAAAAACAAACCCCTGATCCAATTCTACAATAGTGGCACTAAAGTGCATAATGAGATCTTGTCTTTCCAAAGTGGTTTGCTGCATTTTAGCCTGATCATTGAGTTGTTTACTGTACAAAAAGCTACAATATCTTGAAGACAGTCAGAACAGGAGTGGGAACTCCAGCCCTAACAGAAAGGCAGCTTTTCTATTTATTTTGTACAGGCAAAAATAAATGGTGACAGAAAACAAGCAGCCCAGCTTCTATCTAAAAGTCATATGCTCATTTTCTTGCTTTGAAACTGCTCAGTCTTTTTCCAAAGAAACTTTCATTTCTGCTTGTCAAAGCTTACTTTAGTTAAGACTACAGATGAGGACTTGAAGGTGGCAGTGCTCTATATTGTATAAAAGTTACGTGTGTCAGTGTGTGATAGCAGTATTTGCAACCTCTGGTGCAACAGATCAGCATTACTAAGATGTAATAGCTGTAACAAGCCTAGTTCATTTACAGGAGCAGTCTTAAGAGATGTACTACAATGATTTTAAAACATTGGATCAAACTGGCTGTAGAGAGTGTGATGGCCATGATGTCCCATTAA
Organism: Cnemophilus loriae; assembly: GCA_013397755.1. Lineage (NCBI taxonomy): Eukaryota > Metazoa > Chordata > Aves > Passeriformes > Corvidae > Cnemophilus > Cnemophilus loriae. The sequence goes on from VZTF01009676.1 coordinate 1,193,315, forward strand.
TGGGCCCCTTTTTATTTCAAAATGAATGCTATCCAGAAAGTACAAAGGTGTGAGAAGCAATTCATTGTGTGGTGATGAATAATACTGTTTTGTCTTTATGTTGATCCCCTTTTTAAGAAGACAGAACTTAAATATATAAACATATGAAAGGCATAGTTAAATATATAGAGATAGCTATGTTAATATGTGGTGTGATCAGAACTGGATTAAGCAAAGACAATGTAAAGACACCAAAAGAGCATGATTAAATGAAATACTCATTACTATTTGCATTTATGTAGTTCTGAAACCGAGCAGTAAGAAAGCCATATACAGCACGGAATAAGTCTCATTATTTAAACTTCAGAGCCTTGGCAACTTAGTCTCAGATTCACTTAATGATGAGCCATATTCAAACAATTTCAGGTAAAGAATTCAGCTGTTCTGACTCCCATTTTTTACCTAGTTAAGAATCAGAAAGGCTTGGGAGCAAGATAAGAAAACTTTAGAAATTTTTATTTGAGCCTGTACTGAGAGGTTATAATGAGCAAAGCACTGACTCGCCTCTTTGTCAGTGGTCCTAAACAGTTAAATTAGCATTAAACAGATTAGCTGATATAAAATCACCCTCTGTTAAAATAACTCTGAATTCTACTTGCATTTTGGAGAACAGGGTCTGCATGGGTACAAGTGAATAGTGCCTTGTTCTCATTCTTGTTTAATTAATCCAAGTGTATTTACAGTGAGCAGTAATTCATCAGGCTAAAAAATCCTGAGAGGTACCATATCATAGTTGCAGCAAATTCACCTACACACAAGGAAAGCCTCATTTCTCCCTTCCGCTGGTGTTACATTAACATGGCTTTAACTCTGGTTGAGCTAATCCTTAACTCATTTTAGTGTGACAGGAAAAACAAACTCCAAATATTCTACATAAGGCAGCTTTAAATTTGCTGACAATTTTTTGTTGTTTTTTTAAATTATTCGACTCCAGTGTCAAATGAACCTTGGCTACAGATATAGCATAGTGACAGATTGCCTTCTGGGCTGAGATGAGACACAGTTAATTTTACATGATAATTTGAACTTTAAGGAGCCTTTGATAAGTAAATGAAGATATACTACTAGATAGAGAAAAGTTCATTATGAAACCAAGCTAATGTAGAACTTGCAGGCATGGAGAACATGCTGCTCCAGAAGAAACACGTTCCTGCAACCTGGAGAAATACTTTCCTTCTTTTAACAGCTGAATAGAGAAGAAGCAGCTCCGCAATGCTGGGACTTGTCCTGCAACTAAAGTGCTGTTGGTCCATTTAGTAGAAGTCTCAGTCATGGCAGGGGGGTAAAGCACCGAGACTGCTGATATTTTCAAATCTCTTAGCAGCAGTAACCACACAGCAGCTTTTCTGCAAAATAAACAAAACAAGAATCCAGTTAATCTAGCTGGATCTAGCTAATCTAAATCTCTAATACAAACAAAAAATATTATAGGTTCTAGGACAACCACATGGTTTCTTTGTGCATAAAAAAAAGAAAGCAGCACTGAAGCTTCTTGCTTGCAATGGATCCTGACAGCCACCTTTTCTGTGAAATGTTTTACACAATATTAAAAAGACAAGGTCGCTTTGTTAAGTGGAGAATTGATCCTGGAGGTCTCTTGAAATGCAGCTACTCCGCTTTTTTTGACTCTCTTGTTATACAGATCACATGCTGCAAACTTCTCCATTTATTTGTGTTACCACTGCAAGCATTTATAATGCCAGGTCTAAATCAACTGGCACTTGACTACATTATTTTGGGTTAAATGTGGTAATCATACTACTTGCCTGATAAAAATAGCTAAAGGGATTCTTTAAAAATAAAGCACAGCTATGACTTTGGATCCACTCATTAAATAAACTCAAATAAACTCCAAAAAGAAAAACACACACAGAGGAAATAACACTGCAAAAGCCAAAACCAGATTTTCCTGCAAGTTAGATCATGGGTAGGTTACTACGTTACCAAGCTATTAAAAGTTTATTTAAAAATAATTTTGACTGCTGTTGGACAGTCAATTTATCTTAAAGTTGACTTTGGTTGTAATAGAAAATTGTGTAATACAGTGCTTCCTGCATTAGAGAGGGAGAATTTTCACCATTTTGTTGCTGTGTTTGTCGCCACAAGTTAGTGGCTTGAAATGGGAAATACAAACACTAATCTTGCAACAGGGCTGGAAAACCTGTTTAGAAAACTACTGTGTAGGAGCACACAGGTGAGTGGACCAGAGCTTCACGGAATCTGTCTCGGCACCAGTGAAGCAAGGGTGGATACTGAGGATCACAAAGAGGTATAAATTCCCACTGGATTTCCACTGCAGAAGTTGATGATCAGATATTACCATATCAGGAAGTTACACAGCTTCAGAGAGAAAGTAGGATGCAATAATGATACCTTAGTGCTTACTGGCTTCCTCTGTATCATGCAAAGGCATCTTCATGTCCCTGAAATAGCTCATATAAAGATCATTACCTTCTGTGTTACTACACTACACTGTATAAAATCTGCTCTCATCTTACTTAGTCAGAACAAAAATTCCAACCTCTCACAATACTCTCTTTTTCACATGTTCCTGGAAAAAACTCATTGCAAAAAAATGCCAGTCCTTCTATCACTTGCCCTGCCAAGCAGATGATGGATGATAGCACCATTAAAAACTTGCCTGTGTTGAAAAGTGGACTACTTTTATTTTGGAATCCTGTTGTTACTCACGATGCACTGCTAAAAGGAAGTGGTTTTACAGTGTATGTGTGTGTTCTCAGCCTAATTCACATCTTGACTTTCCACTGAGTTTTGCCCAGAGATGGCCTCCAGAACCTTTGAGCAGTTCCCCTGGTCCTTGAACAAAGCCACCAACTTCTGTGGTAGTTGGTGAAAGTGGCTCTGGGAATTGGCATACTGGTTTATGGAGACACTGCACCGCCTGAGGCAGCGCGATTTCAAAGTGGCTGAGTGAGTATGCATTGGTCAAAGACCAGGGACAGAAAAAGAGACCAGGCTTGAGTCTCCCTGATCCCCAGGGGAGGCAGCCAAGCCAGCCTGAGAACCACTGTTTGTTAATGAAAGGGCAAAGACAAGGAGCCAGGGAAAAAGGACAGAGAGATGCTCTGTCAAAATTGTTTGGGTTGCTAAAAGGGAAGGTAAGTTCTCTGTCAGAACTGGGTCCTCGGACATGTGGAGCAGCTTCTTTTAGGGGTCACCTTGCTTTGATTTTGCTGCAGTTAATCAAGCTGCCCTGAGGGTCTGGCCCGTGCCTCTGCTAAAAAGTTATTACTTTTCATATTTCTACCCTTTTCAAACTGTACTTCTAACCACAGCATGAAAACCCGAAAGCTTTCAACACTGCAAAATTATTGGGTGAAATCCTGCCCCATGAGAGCCAGTGGGAGCATAACCATTCCCTCTAAAATGGCCAGGGTTTGCAGCACATATGGCTCCCTACACATTAATTATTTTGCACATTGCTGTTACTTGGTATAAGTAACAGAGCCAGTTTGCATTTTGAATGCTTTCCAGACAGCAGCAGGGATGGTGGTGGTGAATACAGTTTGGACCATACGCTTTGGACTGTACAAGGTTTTCAGCTGCCCATTGATCCCTTCCACAGGAGCTACAGCTTTTACATTTGAAGGAACATTTGGGACCGGAAACAAACCTTCTGTTTGGCAGCTCTTTCAGACAGGTTATTGAGCCAGGGGTGCTTGAGACACACAGTCACCTTTAGCCTTTTTCTAAGGAAAAAGGAAAATTAAAAAAACAAAACAAAACAAACAAAAAATAGAAGATACAATTATTGGAGCACTAATTGAAGATCAAACATATCTTGCATCTACTTAAAGAACACTGCAACATCAGCATGTTTAGTGAAGCTATTTTGCAAAGCACAAAATACTGGGGGAGAAGATGCAAAGGACAACATGAGCTGTAAGGTTTGCATTAGGGTAGGGTTTCCTTAGAAAAAGACCGGTGCTAGGAAGGACAGCAGTTTGTGTTCTTGCAGCATTTGGAAAAGCCTGCCTGTTCCCCAGATTGCAGAAATCAGAGCTTCACTGGAGCCCAACTAAAGGAGTCAAATTGTACGCCACGAAAACCTCTGAAGATATATTAACCATGACAAATTCTCCTATTTTTACTGTGCACACACATTTACAAATCTTCTAATAATCTCATGGGCATTGCTGTTTTGGGAGATTACAACAAAAACTAAATTTAAGTGAAAATTAGAATAATTAATTTGATTTTTATATCCTATTTTATAGTAATTCTGGTTATCCTTACTCTATAACAGGCTATCTTGCAAGGACAGAGCTGTCAAGACACTATTCAGTCCATCCCACCATCTCATCAGCAAAGCTACCTCTGCTTGATTATCATCATAATCTTTGTTCTTATTTTAATAACATTATTTTGTTAATTAATAATATGGTCTATTAATTCCTAATGATGGCTGTGCATGAAAATGCACCTTGACAGTCAGTACATTCTAGGCAATACAGTAATCATTTTATTTAACACAGAAGTGCTTTGCCTGCAAAGGAAGAAGTGAATATTGCACTTCAAATGCTGTAAAAGCTCTGAAACCTGCTTAAAATTATCCCCCTGTGAACTACTGAACCACAGAGTGGACTCACTTAGAAACAGCCAACAGCGGTGTCACCCAACAGTGTGAATCTCCAAAAATTACTGACACAGGAATAACCAAACTGATTTAAAATCTTGTTGCTCCTCCAGCTCAGCCCAGCTGAATTGTTTGCTTGAGCAAACCACTCTTCTTTTATGTTGGCCACAAAGCTGGTTACCATCAAAGGGCAAGAAGGTGCCTAAGTACAAAGGTGTGCACCGGGTGAAGTTCCAAGCTCTGTTGGGAAAGGAATCTCTTTGCAAGTGGTAGGATGAAATCTATCAGCACTCACGGGTGTCTTCACGAGAGCGTGAAACGGTTTTCAAAGCAGGAACAAGAATCATCCCCAGCTGGAAAATCCTTTTCATATGGTAATTCAGAGCTCATTTTGCAAATACTTTCATTTTGCTGAGAAATGGATCCACTTAGCAACACACAACATTGCAGGATCTTGTATTTCCTCCAAGACATGCAAGAACTGATGAGCAAATGTGAGCATGCAAATTGCAACAGCTAAAAAAAAGCAATGGGACACATGTGGCTCACAGTGGCATGAAATGAATCAGCAACAAAGACTCAAATGAAGTTAAGAAAAATGTCAAAGCAAAATGATGTGGCAACACAAGAGGGCAACAGCAGATGCACAAGGATATTTAAATGTAGGGACCTGGAGTTTGCAGTGGAGCTTGTGGTCTGTTAACCATGGGTGTTTTAAGGCAGCAGTTGCACTTAATCTCCAGCTAGAGGAAAACCAGAATGCTATTAAGAGTTTTTCCCAGAATCTTACAGTTCAGCAATTATCTGCTACAGGTCATGTGTTCTGCCATCATGCAACGCTGTCATTTCAGAACAGTATGACAGATGGCAGATGAATTAAGTTTTGTTCCACAGCAAAAATATATTCAGGTAATTTGGGAACATTTGATGGATACAATGAACAACATCAATGAAGTGTCATTATAATACTGTATGTGTACGTAAAAAACTTAGATAAGTCATATTAGTTCTGCAATGGAGCAGCACAAGTGACACAACTGTGTCATGATGGCATGAAACACACATTTCAAAGATGCAGGATTATATACCATTTTTCCTTGATGAGAAGCTTTGATATGAAATCTTTGGCCTCATCAGAAACATCTCGAAATTCCTCATCTTCAAAATCCCAGTTACAGGCCAGGATATTGTTGAGGGTCTCATTGTCATCATCACCCAAAAAAGGAGACAATCCAGTGAGGCTGAAGTAAAGAGGAATATGTTCAGTCCTCCTGTCTTTCCTTCTTCTTACACATGGTCTCCAATGTGCCAGCTAAGATTGTTCTGTCACTCTGGCCTATCTCACAAAATACTACTGTCTAAGGTCTCCAAACCATTCCCATTTTCTCATCTATTTACAGGTTTAAATAATCTCCTGTCTTCTCTAACACACCAAGCATTACTGTCTTTCATGGTAGGTCATATTTTCTAGACCTCTGACCACTCTTGCACTAACCACTGGGAATTTACCAACCAGCTTACATTATTCTGGAATTGCGATGCTCAAACACTCCTGAGAGAGGTGCAAAAACACAAGACAAAAAGTTCACAGCAATTGGAAAAGAGGAGAGATTTCTCAATATGGAACTTGGAAAGAAGTCTACATTTCCTATTTTGGGTACACATTTTTTCACTCTTCCAATATAACAGCAAACTTGGATGACTGACACAGTTCAACCTGGAAACAGCTTACAAAACAGATACTGAATCCTACTTACAGCATATAAGCAATGACTCCTAAACTCCACATGTCTGTAGGAAAAGAGACAAACTCGTAATTCACAACTTCAGGAGCAAGAAATTCTGGAGTCCCAAAATTAACTCGAAGCTTTTCCCTGGGTTTATATCTAGGAAATGGAAACATTAACAAAGGACATCAATTACAGTTCTTATTAAAGTTGCATCATCAATTGTCCAGCACTTAGAGGAATTCCAGAAGCATGCAGAAAATTCAGTAGGAAAACAAGGACAGACAGAGGCACAAACTAAAAAGAAATATGCCCATATATAGAATGAAAAGTGTTTGCAAACTTAGTATCATACTAGGACAAAATGCTATTGCTACAAAAAGGAAGAAATTCATATTTCAAGGACTCTCAGAGCAGCTCTTACCATCCTTTTGGGATTTCTCCATATCATAGGCATGAAATTTTTAACTAGTAAATCCTTCACTGAGATTATAGCACCTAATTAAACTAGACAGGGATATAGCATGGGATATATTGTAAGAACCCTCGATGGTATCTTACACTCTCTTTTGAAGAATCTCTTCATACTGGAGACAAGAGACTAGACAAAATGTATCACTGGTTTCGTCCATTTAAGCTGTTCCAAGATACTTATATGCATGCTTGCTGAGAATCAGCCCTCTTTCAACCTTCTACCTGAAAAGAAGGTTTCAGGACAAATCTTTTTCACTCAGCTCCAAACATTCTGTATTAAAAGATATCCCTGGTGAAAGAAACAAATTTGTCCTAAGAACAGTAGAAGACAATTATGTATCAAATACATCATTGCAGGGATGCAATACTTTTTCCATTGTTTCCTAATCCATTCATGATTAGTGAGAACGCATGCATGTACCTTCTTGCCAATCCAAAATCAATAATTTTTATTTGATTTGCCTCTCGGTTCACGCACAGGATATTCTCAGGCTGCCAAGAGAAACAAAAGAAAACACTTGAATGAGAAACAAGTATGAAAAACTGGGCTTTTAGTAAACTGTAGGGAGAAAAACACCAATAACAGTGCAAATCTCTCATAAGCACCTTTTGCTTTCCTCCTTGTTCAGATCTCTCTGCATGGATATCCCCCTTGCTGTCACACAGCAATTGGTGCCGTGCATTTTGAGCCTTCCAACTGCTTTTTCTTCTCCACGGCTTTTCAATTTGACATAAGGCAGCAGTTCCGATAAAGAACTCATTAGGGGGAGGGAGACAAGGAATGCAGACTTCCAAAGAGGGGTTTCAGTATGCTGTCACTGTGATTTTACAGACCTTAATAAGCTCACACTGATTTTTAAAAAAATACTCAATTTTTTGGGCTTTGATATTTATCTTACAGCTTTACATTTCTGAGTTCTCAAATATTCTGTCAGGTTGAACATTAATATATTAAGCTAGTCACATCAACTTTATGTTTTTTTCAGGTATTTTAGCAAAAGATAGGATTCACAGGTTAAATCCTGCTGGATTTTCATAGGGCCTAATGCTACTCTCCACTTTCCTGGCAGGAATCCATTAACTTCCAAGAACTACTCCAAATTCTTACAGAAGGAACTGAGAAAAGGATTTGGCCAATTGTCTTTGAAATGTAAATACCTAAAACACAGTTCCATATTCACTGCCAGCACTTTTATAGCTACTCTGTCTTATTGCTCAGTAAGTCCTCTTTGAAACAAAACAGCCCTCAACACTTAAAACATTAGTTAACCTTTGTCACCATTACTAATTCATTTTACATGTAGGACTTTTAAACACCATATGTCCATAGTTTCTGAGGTCCTGGATGATTATGGTCAAGATGATTTTCTTTCAATTTCAAGCTTTCTTTCCCAAACTCATTTGTTACTGACAGCAATCTATGAACAAGCAAAACAGAAGGGAGAAGCCGTAGCTGGCGAGCACATGAAAAGAGGTCTCTGGGATTAATTTCTTGGATTGTATATGTATCTTTTTGTCAGCAGTTTGACCTCATATTAAAACTGTGCCATCTCAAGATCATAACTAATGTGTCCCAAAGAACTTTGTGAACTTCTGTTTGAAAGGTTTCTAGGTAACTGGATGTTTATAGGGAAAGAGAAAACTAAGTCTGGTCATTGATCAGCTACTGAAGCAGGTCCCAACAAGCATCTGCTCATTTCCTTAACCACTGCAATAATATATATGCTAACAACATTAAAGATGTACTATATTAACTCAGTTATTACAAGCCAAAAACAGCAGCCATTGTAAAAATCTCACCAAAGAGAAAACCATCTTGTGCACTCCTTGTTTCTTTTTACTGTATTGTAAAGCTCAGGGATCACTAGGAAGCTTTCTAGCCAGTTATAAAACTAAAGACATCATCCCATTTTATTCCTGCACTAAATAGAGGTAAGAAACAAGTCCACTATTTAATAAAAACTTGGGCTAAGAGAAAAAGAGACAGCTCAAGTGTACAGTTTAATGAAAAATAGTAACAAATGTTTTCTAAGAGGTGGCAGTTGACCATTTGTAGTTGGCCAGAGTAAGAATGTGCAAGTACATGGTAGAGTACTTGTACATGTGTAAGCACATGGTAGAGAATCTGCCACCTTTCTCTGGGCTTTCAGCTACACTAGCAGTTATTGTCTAATCCAACATAGACACACTGTATTTTTTACATTAGCCACTGACTGCTTTCATTCCTTTCATTTTAGACAGTACTTTTTAATGTACTTTCCCTTAATCTGGCTACCTATTGATGCCTTTTCATGACAACAGCAGTTTAGTGTAGTCCTCAGAAAGTTGTGTGGGCTTACACTGATCCTGAATGACCCTTGAATTTAGTTCCACTCACTCATGCCTTTCTGCATAGTAAAAAACAGGGATAATTGCAACCCCATGGCTGATGTGTAAAACACGTATCTTGTGCAGTTGAATTAAATAACATTTGTGCAATATCGTGGGATCTAAGTATTGAAATTAAAAATAGCAAGGTATTTGTAGTCAACTGCTAGCTTTCTGTGAAATCAGTCTGCGGAAAATTTAAGCACTATGAAGCTTGATGACATATGACCACAATTTTCATCTCATTTACTTAGTCCTGTAGTAATTTAACTGATCTCAATGTGGTTAAAGTAAATATGCATCGAAATAAGGAAAGCAGAATAAGGCTCTTTGTTGTTTCTGCCACAGGAATCTGCTAAGCTTTATGGCCTACCATTAAGAATAGGAATTTCCACATCTGTCATTTTACAAAACATACATCTCAAAACTCTACCTTGAGATCCAAATGAAGAATGTACATTTGGTGCATGTACTGAATTCCCTTGCAGATCTGTTTTATGAACGAGATAGTATCCATCTCCGTCAAATTGTAGTTTTCATCAATAATTCGGTCAAATAATTCCCCTCCTTCCACACTGAGGACAAAAGGACAATAAAGCAGTGACCAAGTTCAAATCCAATCCCATACAGTAGAACTAATTCAGGAATTATGCTATTTATTTTTATCATTCAAAGTCAAGTTCAGTGAGATGAGTTTGTACTCTGGTCTGAACTTTTTAAAATCTGAGTTCTGATGCATACTGGCCTGAATCCCTTCAAGGCCTAAGAGTCCAGTCTCCTATCCATTGAAAACCACGAACATCTTGAAATTTGGATAGTATGCTGTCTTGAGTCATCATTTTGTACCAGTGAAATTAATGAAGTTCAATGGAAAACCAAAACAACATGATGGAGAATCTGCATTTAAATCTGTGGTCTCTTCCCTCTGAGTTTAAAAGGGACAAGATCCAACATGTCAATCTCGAACTACCTAAAGTCAACAAAAATGACTTAATTTCTCTTCACATTTCAGTATGCCTCCAGCTTATCTCTTCATTGGTACATAGATACTTTTCTTTTGTGATATGTTAATCATGTAGACCAAATTCAGAAGACTGTCAGAGAATATCCAGAATAGTCAAACTCACCTAACTTTGAACCTTCTGCCATGCATTTCAATGTTTTAGTTTTGGCCTTTTTGGCTTCCTTAAGACAGCATCTGCTTAACTTGACCTTAAGGCACATGTTTTGTGCCTAATTAGCCTGATAACCCAGCACAAAAATCAGATTTATCCTGTCAGGCACCCAGTATAAGTATTAGGCACAACACCCACATCTGGCTCATCTTCAGTGTAAGATGTCTTCTTGTTTGCCTCACAGAATAGGAGATATTCTGAGAGGTTTGTTTCTTAGCTGACACAAATTAAAGTATTAAATTAAACATAAGATATGTAGCACAGCTCTATTTTCAATTGGAGCAGTTGCTTTACAGCACCAGGAATGTGGCACACTACTGGAAAAAATGCATAAATGGCTGCATGGGAAAACTTTTCTCTTAAATTCACTTTTTTTTCTGTTGTTCATAAGAACATATTTTGTATGTATTTTCCACCTGTAAGAAGCCCCATTTCTAGTTTCAGGAGAAAGCAAGAAGGAAATTGACAATTCTAGCAAAAGTAGTAAACACAGAAAGGAAAAGAAAAGAACACACTTACTATTCCATGACGAGTACAATGTCATTTTTAGATTCAAAGGCATCATATAGCTGGATGAGGTTCACGTGATTCAGCTGGTTCATGACATTGATTTCATTTTTTACTTCATCCTATAAAGAGCCATGAGTATTGCTTCAGATGCCTTTTTTCCTAAGAAAGCTACATTTGAAGCAAATCTACATTATTTTCATGTTTTCACTTGTGGCAACCAAACTCAGGGCTCCTGCAGCAGTAGATGGCAAGGCTATAGGAACTAACAGACTGAACTCAGAGCTTGAGTGAGGTGTTTCATTAATAAGCTATTTGCTGGAAAAGGAAGAGGACAGCCCACATGGACGAGTGGCAGGCTCCCAGGGATGTAAAGGAAAAAGAGAAGCAGAGGAGGATTTTGTTCAAACAGCTCTGGGCGTACAAAATCAAGCTAAGAAAAGTCCAGGACAGTCCTCAAAACCTAACTTTGCAGTCAGAGGACAGAGACTGGTACCTCCATTCAGCCCAACTATTTCAGACATGCTGAATCATTCTCTGATGGTGTCAGCCTCTCTCCATTCACCATAAAGGGATTCTTGGTGATCAGCTTGGCCACAGCAATACCTTACCAACCCCCGTTACCTGAGACAAATCCCATTCTTGAATGCCCTTAATGACACCCATGTCACACAAAGGATGTTATGCATGTCTTCCCTGTGAAAGCCAGTCCCAGATGGCCAGAAGGTTTGCAAAACAGCCCAGACTAATTCCTCTCATCTGTATTTGTGTCATTGGCAGGTGCCAAGATCATGTCTGTTATCAGCATCCCCACCACTGACATCAAGTCATTGCAGCAAAGGCTACAGTGTGCTTGGGAGGGAATATGCTATGCCACAGGCCTGACAAATGTTTTTACCATTAAAGAAAACACTAATAGAATTAGCAACAGAAAGAAAAAAATATAATATAAGATTTAAAAGAAACAGAAAACACCTCAAAAATAGCACTTTGATGAGCTACTAGAAGTTTTGGAGGAGAAGGGAAATAGAACTAGAATTAATGGTAATCCAGCAGGTCCTATGAGCGTGATGGTTTGTGAGACTCTTGGTCATGGTCTGTTGTGTAGCTGAAGAACAGTGTGTGATCCATTGGGGAACAAAAGACTAATATCATGCTCTACCAACCTTCTGTTTTGGACCTTGTGCTTTTATAATTTTGGCTGCCAGCTTGAGACCTGTTGCTTTCTCCTCACATTTGTGCACTTGCCCAAATCGCCCTCTAGAAAAAAGGAGGAAAAAAATCATCCAGTGGTACAGGTGTCAACTCTGAATGTAAACTACACTATAAACAACCATAAATTATGCTCTCCCTACTGGCTTTCATTTCAATTGCTCTGTTGTTGCTATTTTATTGTGTAGATTGTACTTGCTACTACTCATTTAGGCACACCAACATCCCACACTGTTCTATCTGGTGCTACCCCACTTGTATGATTCACTATACTCACCTCATAACATGTGATGACTAATCCCAGGAAAGTCAAGGATATACTGTAAGGATAATGACTCACTTCTATGCACCATCTGCCCCTCTCCATAGCATCGTTCTCCTCCATGGGAGGGTTGTGATTTCTTGATGAAACAAAGGCTTACCCAAGAATACGCTGCCATGAAAATTACAATATCCCACTCTCCTAAATAAAGTCAGCATGGGAGATAAGTAACTGCATGGCCTGTCAGATCAGCCCAACCTATCTGAAAATATGCATGTGTTTTCAGGGGTGAGACTCACCGAGAGGAAGAAGACTACAGTATGTCTCTACATACCACTGGCTGTAATTTTAGGTAAAGCATTTCAGCATCCTAGGAGCCCTGTCATAAAGCCCGAGGGCATCTGGCTGGCCTAGAACAATGCCAAACACGGACCAAGTGTGCTGGTGCCAAATAGTAAGCCAAAATTCACTCACGCTGTAAAACCAGCCTCTTCTTTTCATCCCTCTATAAAGCACTGTAAGAGCTTAGACTTTCATGACTTCAGCTCTAGTGGGGCATGTTGCTTCCATTCACCTCCCAGGGTGCTTGGCTGTAAATTTGTGTCTTGCTTTCCAGGTTGATTTACTTCGCCTGACTTACCCTCCCAGAATTTCATCCTTGTTGACATTATAATAATTGCTGATCCCCACTCTTTTGGCTGAGACAATCCGGTGATCAAATGGTGCTGGTGGAGTAGGAATATCATCTAAAAAAGATGAAACAGGCACAGAGCATATGAGTGGTCACATGCAGTGCTTTTCTATCTCATATTTTAGTTCCTCTTCTCCCCAGATAAATTCATTTCATAACTGAATACACTTACTGTAAGCTTTAGAGATAGATCTTTCTCTTTTATTGAACAAGGGTTTTATTTCAGAAGCTCTGGCTCAGAAAAAGAGGTTGTTGTTGGGGAGCTAAGCTACCAACACAAGGACTCCTTTATTAAGTTATCTTCTGTACACCAGTAGGAAGAGGCAAAGTGAAGACCACTAGACTACACCAATGTAGCTTCATACTCACAAGGGCCCTCTGCAATTCAGCCTAATCTCTGATTTTTTTAAATATTTTTTCCTTCTCAGGGACTGTTTATAGGTGAGTATGTACTGTAACTCTCCAGTGGGGTAGGAAGAGAAACAACTCTCCTGCAGGCCCAGATAAGAGTGGCTATTTCCCAGATTTTGTTGTTCACAGTGAAGAATCCCCTTCTCAACTGACTGACAAAACTTGTCCTTCTCCACAGTGTGGTCATCACCTTTAAAGATCACATTTAGAGCTTGTGCACATGAGGGAGTTTCACCCTGGCGGACAGCACTTGGGGTTTCCAGCATGGCTCAGGACACACGGTAACTGTCATATGCTGCTCTGAAGAATTTCTGTCCTTAAAAAAAGATGGCAGATAAAAGGTAAAGAGGGGCACAGAGAAGGGAGGGTTCCCAAAATTGCACTGCAGCAGCTACGGAGTTTTGGCAGGTCTCTGGTGTTACTTTCTGGACCTCCACATGCTGGACCTTTCTGCCATCCTGATGTCAAAATCCCTGCTGGAGTCCAGACCTCCATGCCTAATTTGGATTTTTTGCAGGCTGTTGTGACTTCAATTTCATACCCACGTTGTTTTTCATTTGATTGATATTCCCGAGAGTGACCTTTGGCTGACCAAGGTGACAAATACTTCTTCAACCATTTGGGAGGGCTACAGCCCCAGTGTTTCAACATGAGCTCTCTGGTTTGGAATGCCAGCTCCTTTTTGTGTGAGGATTGTTGAGCAATTTTAAAACCATTCATTACTCCAGTGAAAATGATCAAAAACACAAACAAGAAACCCCATGACAGCATGTAGCTGGCAGGAACACTTTAGTCATTAATGTGGCAGTAGATCGTCCTTATTCACGGTGAATGTCCATTTTTCCAGGACACCAGCTGTGTACCTAGATTTTTTTTTGACAGTGTTAACAACTTACATGGTCAGGAAATTAGTTCATGGTCAAGGAATTGTGAAAAGCTGAGGCTTCTGGAAGTTTGCCACCTACTTGGGATTCTGCAGAGTTTGAATTATATGGCTGTAAGTATGGGTCTTTGCACATTACCAAGACCCACAAAATGCCAAGAAAACCTCTAACCTAAGGCAAAATTTGACTCTAACAACACAAACTCCATCAAGACCAGCATGTAAGTGACAGAAGAAAATGTCTTTCTGAAAGCTCAGCTAAAAACATTACCAAACTTTGGGCAAGGAAATATTCTTTTAAAGACAACAGACTGCTTTTCAAAACTATGTTGAAGTTTTTGCCCTCAAGATGTTCCCATGACAAACCCTGTATTTTTCTTTTCCTGCAAACCAGAGGGAATTTCTCTCTATTCAAGAACAACTTCCTATTACAGATCAAAGATGCTCCAACAGAGACACTCTAACCTTAACGTCATCCCTAACAATCTCCCAGAGCTCACAACAGTTTATGGATTTTAAAGTTTTAATGTGCTGCCTCCTGTTTTCTGCTACAAAAACCTAACACAAACCTGTAATAAATGTTTCCCTCCCACACTCTCCCCCCATTCCCAAAGCAGATGAATTCATCCTGGGTCCTGTGTATGCACATGCACACGCATATAGCTCCAAGTCTTTCAGGCCACCTCCTCACATGCCATAATTTCATACACAGGAATAGGCACTGAAATTCTCAAGCTGGAGGTCTAATATTAGAAATATCTGCCTCACCATGGTGAGCACTGTTTCAGAGTGCATTTATCTGACTGTTCAACAGCATCACTCAGGCTTCCACACAGAAGTCTGTATTTCTTTACTTTGTAAACTGCAGTTGTTCTCACTTCAGATTACAATGGCACAAATATGAGCAAGTTGGTTTCTCAGGCTATGTCCACAGCATTGCAGATTCCCTGTTAACACACATTCTCAATACTTCCACAGGTCGACCAAGTTTGCCGCACCTGATATAACTTCTCCCTCCACTCTATACTTACAGGTTTTAGCTCTTTTGTTAAAAGAAGAGGGAGAGAGGATAGTGTTAGTGGAGTAGCTGTGGCAGAAGCAAATTAATTGTGAAAAATTTCTGACAGAGCAGAAGCCTCCAATATGAAAGCAAGCAGAATCGTGTTACTTCTCATGAGCTTAAGATGTGGTCCATGAAAAACTGTTTCCCATCAGAGCTACCATGCACACTTTTTTCCCCTACTAATTAGAATCATGAAATCATTCTCTTCTACAGATCTCTGTCTCTGTTCATCACTGTAGTAGCAGGGGAAACAAATGCTTTGCCTTTAGGATACTTCCTTTCAGAGCTTTTTATAGTTTTACATATGCCATCAGTGCTTTCTGCAACTACTCTGCTCTTCTTGTTGTCATCTTTGACTAGAGCTTCATCATGCACTCGATGCTCACTGCTACCACTATGCTCAAATTGGCAGGTCTGCCCAGGGATTGAACTAGAATTTCCTGTACCTTTTTCGCAGCTTTTACACCTGCAAGGACAAAACATGGTATTAGTGCAGAGTACACTTAAAGCAGAGCAACTTTAGAAACATAGGTGAAAAATGCCTACACGGATATTGCATTCAAAAGACATTAAGCGATTTTGTTTCATGGTGTAAAATTAACTGGTTTAATATTCACTTTGAGAAATAAAAATGGCCCTTAAATTAATCATGACAGCACAACATTTCTCAGTTACTGAAAATGTCACCTGAGTTCTTCTAAACTTGACATTAGGCTATCAATCTCACCTTTAAAGCAAGGGGAGAGCATTGGAATTCCCCTTTGTTCATACAGGTTCCTGAGAGGTTAAACCTGTTTATCTCTGAAAGGCTGTATATTAAATTCAGCAAAGAAAGGATTGCAGTAAACAAATCTATTGGGTCAATTGCCTGGAAAAATTTTCACATTTTTATGTTGTCCTTTAAGTTATTACATTTTGCAGTAAGTTAATTCCCAGCTAGCAGATGGCCTAACCTATTTTGCTCATGTTATATGGCATTGCAGTATATAAACATAATTATGGGAGAATTCTCCTCGGAGATAAAGAATAGCATAACATAATTCCCATGTTCCTAACATACTTCCCAAGCAAACAACCACAGCACACTGCTAGTGTGGTTGATTGTTTGCCTGTCTTTGTTTTAAGAGTATAATTTCACTTAGATCAGAGACATAAACATATTTTTCACTTTTGTTTTGGGCTAAATTTTCACCAATACTTTTATTAATCATCCACTTTGACTTGAAACTTGAACTACACATTTTTCTGAAGTAAGGGTCTCTTCGGAATGTGTAGTTTGAGTTTCAGACCTTACCTTCCCTCTGATACCTCTTCATCATGACTTTGTTCTGCCTTATCTTCCTTTTGGGAAGTAGCTGGTGGTTCCTCAGTGCCTTTTTCACTCTTATCAGCATTTCCCTCCCCTTCACTCTCTTTTTCCTCTTGTTGTTCCTCAAGTGCATCTTCAGGAACTTGATGTTCCTCCTTCTTCTCCTCATCTGCTGGGGACTCACTCTCTGTCTCTTGCACAGTTAGTTTTTGACAAGCATCATGAACAGCATCTTCTTCCTGCTGCTTTTCTGGAGTGAAGGATTCCTGAAAAGAGTTTCTCCTATATTCGTAATGGCTTTCTAAAGACAAACTTTCCACTTTCTTCTCTGACTCTTCAGTATGAAATTTGGGAGGATCCACTTCAAACAGAATGGAACTTTCCCTCTTGGCATTTTCTTTGTTGAGCTTATCAATTTCTTCTTCCTGAGAGCAGGACTGACTCTGCTGGATGGCCCCATCTATAAGTAAAGCGATTACGAAGGAATCTGTCAGTGGTTTCCTGATAGTCAGTAACAGTATTACAGTAGGGCTGCTGAACTAGGCATTTGCTTTCCTCTCCCACTTTCAAGGTCAGTACAAGTGTCTCCTAAGCAAGAGCAGACTACTTATCTAAAACTGGGATTTCATGGCTCACAAATGCTTCCTTTGAGACACAGCACTAGAAAATGGTTTTCTCACTCAAAGTTATTGTCAGCCAAGTCAGGGTTAATAAACTCCTCATGCAAAGCACCTTACTGAGCAGTTGGATGCCTTGTGCTCACTCATGCTGATGAACACACATGTAACCCAAGCAACTTCACTAGAGCTGCTCAGGAAAATCATGGCTATTTCTGTGCTATTTCTTAGGAACTATGAGTTGATCAGAGGAAAAAATAGTCTAACCTGTTGAATCTGGTGGCTTCTTTTCTTTTGTTTCTGTTTCATTCAAATGTGACTTTTCTTTGATGACCTGTGGAGAAGACAATTGACGTATTAGTCAATTTATATAGTGTACATGCTGTATTGGTCCTCATGAAATCACAGCCTGATTTTTTTTTTTCCCTTTGGTCAAATGGAAATACTCTGGGTTCTAACTCACACATTTCCTATAAATGATGGTCCTTATTTTAATCACTACAAGCTGATTGCATTGATACCTGTGCAAAGTAAGAGAAATTATCTTGGTTGTAATCAGCATCAGTGCTGGCATAAAAACAGCCTAGAAAAATATAGGACTGAACCTCAGAGACTAAACCAAAGAAGCATCCAGGAATTAGCTGCTGCCCAGCCCTAGCTTTTGATGTTAAAAAACTAGGTTAAACCAAATCTCGGAATATTTAATATTCTAGTAAAGTGTTCAGTAACAATCTTACTGACACATATCAATAAGTTTCTTGGTGTTTAATCGATATTCGGTAATGACTTTTTAAATGATGCAACGATTTATTAAGGGCTGACTGAGACAGTAACCAGGAACTGGAGCGTATAAGCCTGTAACTTCGGCTTTGTACCCTTCTCTTATCTACATTTTACAATGCTGCAGTGACATCTAGAGGTGCTTCATACCAATCCAGGTCCTCATAAAACCTCTGCAATTACTGTTACCTTTGTGGATATTAACTCCTGCTTCTATGCTATGTGCTTGGTGTGTTTTTTCACTGGCCACTCCTAGACTTGTTAATAGGTGACCACAGTACAACATGGTATCTGCTGTTGCTCGGTGCTCCTTTTTTCATCTGCCTTCTTCCTCTCACAGTGCTATGAAACTGCCACTGTCATTATTATTAGATCCACAGTGTGAAAAATGCAGATACCTCCAAATATTTTCCAGAGGGACTACCAGCTAAAGCACTATTGTCCACATCCCAACAAAATATACAGGTTCGGGCACTTAATTTTGAGTGTCTTAACCATGTGATCAGTCCCACAGCTCTGGGCGCCAATCAGTCCTATTACTAAACATTTGTTCTGCTAAGCACTCCGCATTTTTTTATGCTTTATTTTTTTCTTTTAATTTCATCGGGCTATATAGAAAATAGGCATGAAATCAAAGCAAGGTGTATCCGCTACAAACGGAGTTCAAGGGAAAGGAAATTCCACGAGAAGCCAAAAGAGCTGAGACAAACTGGATGTAACTGCATGAAGAGATTTCAACAGGACTTGTTCAGAAAATCTTGATCTGCAAGGGACAAGGAAACTGTAATATGAGCGTAAGACCTGAAACTGACTATGATTTGGGATGCAGTTTGTCCCAGGAAGTTGCAGGCCACAAAACTAAAAAGGCCACAATAGAACCAGGTAAATACCCTTGAAATATAAATCGGAGCCTTGTCCCACAGAACTTAAATACAAATGTAATGTTGCCAGATGGAACACAAGGAATCAACCAATGCTCTAAAAAAGCACAAAAAAAAAAAATAGGGAAAAGCCGCAGACTTATTTATTCTGCACTGTGTCGGCAATTAATAATGCACTCGGATTCCTGTAAGTATGTCAGCCTCTCCATACTGCTGAAGACATCAGCTCTGATCAAACACAGTCAGCTGAGCAAATAACCAGAGAAATGGCCTCCAAGCTTTTTGATGCATGAGGCCAGATTTCACTTCTGCATTTAGAATTAATTGCAGACACACGGCACTTCCAACTAAATATTGCTGTGTTTGCAGGTGTCAAATACAGAAGCCAGCTTTTGAAAATCCATCTAGTGGAAGGAACACTGGACAGTGCTGAATACCTGACACTGCCAGGGCATTACATAAATTACTACCATGTTTATTCAAGCACCATTTCTGATCTCCGCCATTTCACTAGCTGATGAGGAGTTCATACCAATTTAAATTTAAAAAAAAAAAAAAGAATACAAATGAAATATTTACTGATATCCTTCAGAGTCAATTTGCAATAAATATTGGGGCAAGAGTGCACTAGAGTAAGAAATACAAATATAAGGACTAGGTATTGAAATACTTGTAAATACATGAGTTGTCTATACATGAACAACCCAGTTTTCTCCACATTTTGCTGTTTGTAGCAACATGTGACTTCAAGTTGTCAAATCTTAACCTGGCAATAAAAACAAGAACTTCTGCTCATTATTTCTTCCCTCTAAAGGGTAGGGGCTCACCAGCTTCTCTGGAGCTGACAGAAGTCAATGCATCCTTCCCATCCCAGCCACAGGCAGTACAAAGACCTCCTTGTAGTCTGTCAGGGGCATGCGTGACATCCAGCCTCAGGCAGCTGAGCAGCTGCTCTGAGAGCCCACAATTCCCAAAAGCCATCACACTCTTTGAAAATCTCATCTGAAATGTGCGGTGGTTTGTTAAAGACATCTATCCTACCTAATTAGTCTTCATACCACCCCTCTTCTCTCAGTCCGTTACAGCTTTCTTAAGGGTCTTTTTAAATTAAACCCTAATAATATTTTATTTATTTATGTATTATTCTTCCCAGACTTATGTAACATGACTTTTTCCAGTCCATATTTTCTAAAATTACAGTAATCAATATTTCTTAGTAGAAAACATTTTTCCCCTTTCTTTGATGGCTTGAATTTGTAAAATCAGGTAAATGGCACTACAGTAATTTTCCTAGTCGTACAAGACAAAAGCTTCCAATGAATTTTACATTTTCATTTCACAAAAGGTTAAATATGAAAGTTTGTGTTGTGACTCTGTAAAGTATACCACAGCAAAAATGTGTCTGTATCTACACAATTTTGTATTGTGTCTTCAAAAATACATTTTCTAGACTTAAATATACATTCTTTCATGAGTATTGCCAGACCCTAAGTAAGAAAGAATAAAAGCCCAGGTGATGATACAGAATAATGTGAGATAGTTCAGAGGCTGAAACTTCAGTATAGACCAATGGAAAAAAAAAATTGGAAATTATTTAAATTTACTTTAGAAACCTGCAGAAATTAAGCAAAAAGCAATAATATATATATAAATATAATATATACTAAGTGAAATTTCAAATGCAGCAAGAAATTAATGTCTTTTATAGACATCTGACTCCCTTTTAATGAGCTGTACATAGTTAAATTCCTTCTTTATACTGCAACAGTCCTACCCTTGGAATGTTTTTTTAGCTAACTTTCAGATTTTTTATTCACCTAATAAAACTCTTTGATTCTTTTTTTCCTACTGCAAAAATTTTTGTAATGAATGGCCTCATGAAGCAGCCCCAACCATTCAGCTGGAGGTCCTTTATCACGCCATCACTTTTCATTCGATACAAAGACATTATCCTCAGCTTCCATCTCCCAATACCAAGACACAGACCTTTGCATATGCCTAAACCACATTTTAACTCTGTGTCACTTTCTCATATTCTTGATAGTTAGCAGAGCTGTGTTATGTCAAGATAACCTGGTTTTGTGTAAGATCTGATCACCACTCATTTCTCAAAATTATGAAGTTACTTGAGATTTGCAATTAATGAGTTTCTCTAACAGCCAGAACTCAGCCATGGGCTTTGCCACCTGAGCTCTGTACTGAGGATGCTCCCAGTATCTCCTCACCAGTTCCCAGGAGTGTGCAGAACACACAACAGAGACCTTGAGGCAACCACATGCATGGCGATGCCTCCTGTGCCATCCATCAAAGCTGGAATCCATCCCCTCCTGCCCTTTCGTGTTCCTCTTCAATACATATACCTTTTCCCCCCCTAGAAGTGTAAAATATTCAATAAGAGTATTTTTGATACAAACTTATAAATGCTAAAAACCGTACACATGGGAATTCTGCTTTTATTGGCAGGTGGTGCATCTGCTTCCATGTCATTATTTTTTTGGTACACTACAACAACTGCTGGCACCTTCAGGCAAAGGTTTTGGATCTTGCATGATTTTTATAGAGCTCCTTGAACCAGATAAAAAAAAATCACTCTTCTGTAAAATCTAAACTCGATTCACAAATATCTTTTAATCACACACAAAAAATAAGCTCTGAACCATAAGAATCGTGATTCCCCCAATACAAAATACAAGAAAAGTTCTATGTCACCTGCTGCTTTGAAAATACACAGGTAATGAGGTAACAACCTCTGCGTGTGAAAAATCCCTCAGAACAACATCATCCTAGGGAAGAAGCTGAAAATCAGTGAAGACAAAGTGTTGTCCATTCCCCACTAAAGTTTGCTGACTTTCCACCCACTGTGCTGGAGAAGCTGTGGCTGTCCTGTTTCAAATGGGTGTTTCCTCCTGCCAGGCCATTCTTCTCGAAACAGGGAATCTTACATTGAAGAGTAGAAAAGGCTTTCATGCAAACAGGCTCCTGACAGAGCCCATGGCCTTGGTGAAGACGCAACTGGTTGCACTAACGGTGACAGGTTGATTCTAAACGTCTTTACTTTTGTTTTGAGGTCTAGTCACTGTCATTTAACAGAGTCATTATCAGGCATAAGAAGGGCTTTGGAGGTAGATCTTTTAACTGCAATTGACTGGTTTACATTTAATGTCTCTGGAATACATGGAGGCCTGTAATAATCACCAACAAATCTGAGGTACAAAGACACCCACTAGGACCAGAGCACTCAGCATTACGTGGCTTTGACACGTGTCCTTTCACTGCATCTGGGAAATCAATCAACCAGTCAATCAACCAGTCACTGTCGTTTTTGAGTTTTTCATCTGCACAAATCAGGGGTAACGCCAGGCAAGCACAAACACTGAAGAATTCAGCTGCTTTTCTTACCAACACATCAGACAGCCTCACATCTATCCCTTCTCTATGCTGCTCAGTGTCCTTCCATGTGTGATGACTGACAGGGTGCATGTGTGCCTCATATGCACCTGTGCCATAATTCCAAACTTTTCCAGGTGCTACTCTTCGCATTTTTGCCATTACTATTAAATGGGTCATCTTTGTAAGTGGGTTCCACTATTGTCACAGTATGAGACAGGACAAAAAAAATCCATCTTGAAAGCCAAATCACTGGTAGGTCTTTTTAACTGTGGGTATAAACCACTCACTTGTCAAACTACTCAGGCAATTTTTTTTATTACAGTATCAGTTAAGTAGCCTCACTGTTAAGAGAATATTTCTCGACTTAACTAACTCAGCTGAGCTAAGCAGGCAATGGTATGGATGGCAAATATCTTCAGACTTCATGAACTGCCCTTCCTAAGTTTTTTCTCCAAAATCACAGTTGGGAGATTTCCATCCAAAGGGTTATAAACTTAAGAAATCATCTCCTACAGTTTTGATGACTCACTTTGAATTGGACTCCAGAAATGCAGGTTTCCTAACAATTCATTTAGCAAGAAGGGTGTTTGGGTTGAGGGGAAAGACCTGTTGGGGTTTTTTTTAATTTTCCCTTTATAGACAGACTGTGGTCCTGTGGCATCTCCCCATGCAGAACCCAGCTATTGGAATGTGGTGGGGCTCATTCCAGGCTCTGTTGGGGCTGAGCCACCCATCTCTGCTCCTTCTCACTGCTGCATGTGTATGCAAAACCCAGGGTGCTGCCAGGATGGCACCAAATCAGTTGTGTTTCAGGGCAGTCACCCTTGTCATTAAAACTCAGTGTGGTGGAGACCCCACATTTAGTTTCAATGGCACTCTCCTACCAGAGGAGTCAGGCATGGTACCCCTACACTTTCTGATAGGGGCTGAGAGGAATCATTACCAGAAAACTGCCTAAATGTCAGGATATCTGATGACAAAAGGTGAATTTTAGATGGCTGCAGAAGACAAAGACTTCCTCCCTGAGCAAATCCCTCCTACTGCTGTCTCACCTCTTTGAGGAACTTTCTGCTTTTAAAGGACTGCTCTCTGATGAGCTGCCTTGCTTTGCTTTGCTTTCCTGCACTTACCAGCTATCTCTCTATCTTCATCATGAAGTCTCCCTAGTTTTGCAAAGGAATTGTAATGGATTCATACAATGGTCACTCTAACACATAGGCATTCATGTCATGCCCCAAAAGCCATCCAATGTGGCATGTAGATATTCAGAAATTAGCTGTGTCTACTTTGAGCTGTAGAGACAGCAAAATCCCAATAGTGATCAGGAATGGATCCTATGAAGGGAACATTGTACAGCAGACAGCAAGTTCTGAGGGTGAATGGAAACAAAATTAAACAGCATCATGGACTGAAAAGCCATGAAACAACTCCTATGGCTGTCAGTAAGGGAGAGAACAGGGCAAAACAAGGTGAAAACATTGTCCTGAGGAAACATACCAGTTTCATAGACAGTCAGAGAGAGAATTTTAACTCTGATATACTACAGCTCACTCAAAAGCTGAAATTCTTCTACCAAGAATGTATTTAAGTAAAAGCATCAGTCCTGAGGGAAAGAAGAGCATCCCCAAATACAATGGCACCGGCGGGTGCTGACCAGCTGGATTGCCCAAGCAACAGACAACCCATCTGCCGAGATTCTGCAGAAATCTAGCCTTGAAACCACTGAGCACAGCAGAAACTCTTGCAAATAGATGTGAAAAAAAAAAAAAATTAAAAAAGAAACATTTCCCACCTATTTGGCTGAAAGATGAAAAATACACAGAACATGGCCAATTTGGAGAGAATTTAAATAATACATAAGGGACCTGTTAGCATTTGTAGGCAAAATGAAGGAATCAGAACAGTTACAGACTGAGGCTGAATAGATCTTAAAACACATGTGGCAAACAGCAGTTTCATTGTGGGCTTCTACTAAAGCAGCAAGTGACCTGCAATTGCAGTGTGATACCTGCACAGGAGGTACAGAGGGTTCAAGCAGAAAACACAGCTCCCAGCGCTGGCATGTCTTTAGTGTGGGAAAGAGCCCCAAACTGCTAATAGTTGTTACTCCTACAGCAAAGCCTGTAGAAATGTCAGGAAACCAAAGTTACAGACACCTGCAGGCAACTGCAGGAAGTTCAAAACTACTTTGATGGCAACAAAATGGACTTTCTGACTCTCCAGGTGAGTATTTGCAGATTAATAGTATAGAATCTCTAAACTCTTTAATTTGGAGGAAATAAGTGAAGTATTATTTTACCCTCTTTCTTTATAAGTGGAAGAAGTAGGACTGAAAATGGAGTTACAGACAGGAACATTTTCCAACAGGATTATCACAGACTACTTAAAAAGGTGAATTTGAGGAAAACCTCAAGGCTTTTAAAGACGCTTACTGTAGAACTGCTGATTTCCCTGAGCAGCAATTGTGACAAAATAACTTAAACGACAAGTAATATGCACTATTCCTCTCAGCCATGTGGTGATAAGGTCATGCTGCACTCAGTGGAAAATGGCTGGGAGACATTTGGCAGCATCAACAAAGCATGAAGTGTCTCCAAGCTACACCATATTACAACTTCAACCCAAACCAGAAATAAACTAAGCTCCTGTATGAGGCAGTGGAGGTATTTCAGGATGGCAGTAAAAGGCAGGATAGCAGAAATTTGCTTCAGAAGAGAGCAATCCCTGTATTTTGCAAGAGCATAAAATGTGTCTGTGGAGCCTGGTGCTTAGGAACCTGTTCCAGCTGCTGCTGATGCTGGGAGAGAGATTACACACCCCAGCTGCTTATACCCCTTCTTTATCTCTCTCTCATTCCCCCTCTTCCCTCTCTGTTCTGCCTCTTTCACAGGTCTCTACATAATATGGTTCTGTAAAAAGAGATAGTTATGAAAAATTAAAAAACAATATTACATTAAGTAAAGGGCAGCACCTCTCTAGAGAAGGAAGGATGGAAAGGCAGGTGAGCAGTATATAAACACTATTCACTGCCTTATCCAGTTATACCCATGGCCACCTACTGCACCACCTACTAGTAATTCATTCATAAATTATGATTGGATTATTTTGCAGAACCAGGCTGGGGACAGACAAACATTTTCCAGACAGCTCAGCTATTAGAACCAAGAGATGGCATTTACTCATAGCTGGAGTGGGGTGGATGACAAATAGGAACATCATCCAAAACATCTGATCATCTCCAGTAGTGCATAGAAGCAGGTACTGTCCTTCTGAACTAACTGTAGTGAATGGATTGCCTTGTCCGTGGCCGCACAGAAACAGAATAGGACTGTGCATGTCTAACAGGATTGAAGGGTTGCTCAGTGTTGCCACACAAAGTCCACCTATGATACAAGAGATGTTGTTCTTACTGCCTGGAAACTTGCTCTGTTCAAAGTTATCACCAGGTGGGACTAGAGACAGGAATGAGGATTCTGTGAAGAGAAGCAAGGGTTGGTATCTGCACATTTGGGTAAGTTTGTTCATTGCTATGTGACCAGGTATTAGCGGTGCATTTCAGGTGTAAAACTCTGCAAAGGTGAGATCCCCTATTTTTCTAGTCGTTTGCTTTTCTTTTAACTTTAATCACAACGCTATAAAACATATAGAAAAATATGTAGATCCAGTTCAAATATGGAGGCACGAGCAACCAACTTTGCAGTGTCTCATGGACCAGTATTTTGACTAACTTGCTCAGAGATCCTGTTCTTACCCTCTCACCCAGAGGAGAGTCTGTGCAAATGCTGGTACACACTGTCTCCTACTAAGCTGACAGCCAAGCTCAGCAGTCTCTGCTGAAGGATATCATTCCATGTTCTGTTACTCCTAATGCAGGGCTGACTTCAAGTCTGTTTTAACTTAAACCTAAGATGACTATGTGTTTACCAAAGCCAGCTGTTGTTCACAGGATAGCTCGGTAATTTTAGGATGGCCCTTTTCTAATAAATCAAACACACAGAGAGGAGGTAATGACAAGCTAACATATGTATGCTATCTCATAAAACAAACAAAATATAAACAATATAATAATATCAGCAGCATGATTCCAGACGTGCTGATGCTGCCTCTCCTAAGCCCACATGCTAAACAAGTTCCCACCAAGTCCACTCAACATCACCAAGAGTCTGCCTAAACAAAAGTGAGTCAGTGAGAGAATTACAAATGTAGCTGCTGTTGGAAAAAGACAGAGACTCCACTTGCTCCTCTCTTTATTGGTTCCTTGTCAATAGGCTACCTCTGCTCCCACCATGTTCAAGGCCCCTTGCCTCTACTTCCAGGAATTTTATAGCACTGAACTCTCCCTGGGGCACCCGCATCTCTGCCATCCTGGCTCCCCTCTGACCTGCCAGGAGCACAAGCTCCTCCTGTTCCACTACATCTGTTGGTTCCCACAAACTCACCAGCAAAGCCTGTAAGATCCTCTCCTTTTTCCAACTCTGTGTTTCTATTGCAGAGAGCCTTGCACCTACTCTGATCTTCAGGAGCTGCCAGTTCGTTAACATGCCAGGCCTGATTCAGTTTACATTTACAAATAGTTTAGATGAATATGTACTTTCACCAAGATAGGTAGGTCTCTACCACAAACTGCAGTGACGGCAGCATTACAGACATGACCTGTGGGTCTCACTCCAGTGGGGCTTTTACAACAGATGTTTTCATTGATGTTTTGAAAAGTAAAAGAAGCCCTAAACTCACATGCTTAAAATAAATAATCTTTTCTTATCAAAGTAATTGTATAAAACAAGAAAACTTCTCTCTTGTTGAAACCCCTTTTTTTAAACCAGTCCAGCCTGACGTTCAAGAAGGGCCTGTAATGACGATTTTTGTTGTCAGTCTTCTTTGGCAAGGAAGCTATTTTTGTCCTCAGTTAATGATGCTCGGGAAACAAGGATGCACAATTTACATCCTTACATAGTCACAGATCAGTCAGGTCAGCTGACAGAGCTTTACAAGATGTTCCTCTGCTGCTACTCAGCACTGACTGATATTTTTATAGTTTCCTTTGGAGTCTCAAATGCTTCTTGTCTATCTAAGAAGTGGGGTTGCCTTGGGGTAACCAAGCTGAAAAGCGCAAGGTTTGCTGACCAGGCCATTCTGAGTAATACTGGGTGCAGTTCTTCTTTTTTTCAAGGAATTTCGTTTCCAGTAATAACTTCACATGATGTTTTTCCTGCTCAAAAACTTTAGAAAAACAAACTCAAGAACTATTCTTTCAATGAACCAAAGAGTAAAGCCTGCATGTGACTTTCTGGGAGAAAAAAAAATTAAGCAAAACAGAACAAAATATGAAAGGCAACCTTTTTAGTTCACTGTGGGTTAATTAAATACCAACATACTTTGTCAGAAGAAATTCTTTAATTTTCTTTACCAAAAAAGAATATTCAAACTACCTTACAAGAACTTATTAGTCAATAGAGTCTTTCAAGAGATTTTTGGTGTCTTTTAATCTGAACTTTAAAGAACATGATGCAACTCTTTTTATGGTAACAGAGGCATTTTTTACCCAGGAAAGTTTACATAAGCCACAGCTCCAGTTACAGTAACTCTACCTCAGATCCCAGTTTAGAAGTCCCCTAGTCCTCACCAATGGAGAGAAAAACCAGATCGGAACAGCACACTTAAAGTGTTCTTCGAAATAAAGGACAAACATATGTACATGCCCTGACACAAGGAGGCTTTTTACCAGTTCCACTAATCTCTAGACCCTGGTGCTCATAACACAACTTCTGCAACTTGATTCCCCCAGATAATTATAAATCCAGAAAAGATCATTGTAAAATTCATGGCCAGGACCCAAGACTCCTGAAGTCTGTCAATCTTTGTTATGTTCTTTGTTGTTATATTTTACAGCTGCAAAGGAATAATTAGAAAAAAAATGAAGGTCTGTATAACAAGTAGATTTTTCTACATCTTTTCCACTGAAACTTGCTCACCTTGTTCTTATACTTTCCACTTTTAGAGCACATTGGTTGTTCTTTCTTAAGTGTCAACAAAACGAAAAAGCTGAGCATGTAGCAGAACATATCCGCAGCTTGCAATGATTCCTGCCAAGATGAAACACAAATCTGGGCTCACCTTTTCATTCTTCTTCTTGAGCAGATCACCAGCTGTTGTCTCCGAGAAAATGTGCATCCTAAAGGGATGTCCAGCTCCTGCCTTGCAAACTTTACGTTTTTTAATATGATGTTTAACACTTGAATTGTGAATTATTAATGTTTTCACCTTCTCTACCAGAGGTCCTACAAGTTTCTGTAGTCCAGAAACACTTTGTTCAAGTCCATCTAGCCTTTTAACCTGCTGCTCTGCTTTCTTGTTTATATCAGAAAGAGATTTTTTCATTTTAAGGCAAAGTCTCTTCATTTCATTATTTCTCATTTTTTTGCTTCTTTCCATCCTTGATGCAGGTTCAGATGTTTCCGCCTTTACCATCTCAATGTCTTTTTCAATGCAACAGATTTCTTGGGAAACACTGTTAAGCTTCTTAAGGACACTGTCTTGAAGAGTCAACAGTTTATCAATTTTCTCTTCAAGGGAGGCAAACTTCACATCCATGATGTTGAAACTTTCAGATGTGCTGACATCATTTCTCGCAACATGAAGAATTTGAGGAGGTTCCATTCCATTATCTGGCCCTTGGTTTTGCAAAGTGTTTGGATCAAATATTTTGGCCAAGTTGTTGACCATAGACATAGAAGAGCTCTGCCTGCTGGATGTGGTCATTTTGCTGGTTTGGGTATGGGAAGGAAATGCTCTGATGATCAGCTGCTTGAGGACAATATCAGTTGCAAAAGCTTTCCGTCCAGGCTGCTCAGATATACAACCAAGTTTGGCAACTCCAGCTCAACTAATTTATAAACTACTCTCATATATTTGACTAAAACTGAGAAAAGAGACACCCAAATTATTTAGGAGAAAAATGCCTTTCATCTATTCTTTTCTTTACATATATATATATATCTATTTCCAAATGAAGTGAATATAGAGATGCATATCCTAAATGCACTCGGTTCAGTGACATTAGCCCTAGCAAGGACTGAACTATTTGCACTCCAATGGCATTTGACAGCAAAAAGGCTACGTGATACATGAGAAGTCATTAAGGGTAGAGAGATTTTGGCAGTGGTGTTGTTCCTTTTCAAAAGCCTAGTATGTAATGTGATCCCTGCTCTGAAGAGAATAAGGGTCCTTACAGGGAACTTAAATGTGGCTGCTTGAAATTGCTATGTTTTAAGGTAAACTTTTCAGATGAAAACTTCTATTCCTTGAAAAGCCTGTTATGCCAGGCAGGAAGTCAATAGAGTGGTTAAAAAACAAATACATTAAAGAAAGTAAAACAAGAAGGAGATGCTGGAATGCAAATATTTTGAAAAAAAAATCAGAGCCTTTTTATCTATCTTATGTCTCAGCTACCATATAGCCAGCTCTTTATGCACAAGTAATTAGCTCCATAGCTAATATCTTCATCCAGTTCTGTATTTATCAAGATTGTTCAAATTTGCCACGAAGTAAGAGGCCTATGTTTTACTATGATCTTCTCATTCAAATACCAAAATAGAACATTTGATAGAGACTCAGCTCTTTTCTTTGTTTGCCTGACAGTAAATATCTCATGATTAGTATTCCTAATTCAAACAGTTTATTTAAGTTCTGGTTTTGCAAAAGATCTTTTTTGCTTTCAGAAAGACAACATTGGACAAAAAAGAAATTTCATTCCTGGGAACAGGATTCCCCCAAGGGTAGGTCTGAATTGTTGAACACCTTTCATGTTGGTTAGAAAAATAAAAACAGAATTTAAAAGAAAGAATGAAACCAGAATTTTTCATCTCAAGTCAGCTATACTACACAGGAGCAAGTAAATCAGTATGGATCAGCTTGATGGACACAGGCTGCCTCTGAAACACAATGAAACGGCTACCTTGGACAAATGACTGTCGTAGATTGACCACACACAGGTCAGTCTGCACTGTTGCCACATCTTTTATAGAAATAAACACATGAAGTTGGCCAACTGGTTGAAAAACAGCCAGACTGTTGCTCTACTCAAAGGATCAAGAGCTTCTTTTGTGATCCCTGCGAAGTATTTCTTTTGCCAACCTCAGTTTCTCCATCCTTTAAACGGAGAGCATGAGGTATAATTAGGTAAGTGAGTGCTGAATACCTAACACACTAAATAGTCTGTCAAAATTGCATGGTCTTCTCTTCGATTTTAGGTGCCAAACATGTCTTTTAGAGTTAATCACAGCTGAAGTTTCCAAAAGCTTCCAAAAGCATTCTCCCACAATCATTTGTGACTCAGCATGTAGTCAGTGCTGATAGGGATAAGCTAATTCAGGAGCCTATTCTCCGGTTACTGCAGGTTCATACGTACATTTGTCACCTTCTGGGATCAGCATGTTACTGCAAGTGAAAGTGAACCGTGTTCATGCATGACCCTAAAACATGGATTGAAATCTCTTCTTTAAATAACAGACATAACCAAGAGGTGGCCACCATGTGTTACTGTGCACAGCATATTCACTGAGCAGACTGAGAAGGTTAAACATCTTTAAAATAGTAAACAGGATTTAAAAAAAAACCCAAAAAAAGTTTAAAGATCTCTATTTCATGAAAATAATAATATACAAGACAGCCGTTTGAAAAAAAGTAATAACAAAGCAAAGAACATCACATCGGTTCTGGCAGAGTAGTTATGTTTGAAGCCCTTTTTCTTCTTCTGTTCATCTCTGCTAGAAACACGAACTAAACTCTCCTGACAGTTTTATATCTGCAGAAGCCCCTGTTGGATATAGACTTCCAGAAGAGGCATTTGCATGTCTGTAAACTGGCCAGGTGTGAAAAGCTATTCATCTTGGATTAAACATCCCTGCAGCAGTTCACGGTCAGCTTACCCCTGTCCCCTGCCCTCCCTGCACACACAAAAAAAAAAAGGTTAGAGGTTTATTAGACCTTGCCACCCATCCAGCTAGGACTCCTGGTCTGGAGAATTTCACATACACAAAGACTGTTAGGCACAAGGATCTTCTCCACAAGGAACATTTTGTTAAAGCAAGAAATTATTAAAAGAAAAAAGAAAAGGACATACAGATAGCAATGGTAAAATCATGTGTTATATTACTGTGCACAGCCACATGTTGAACATTTAAATCTCTCCTAACAGTTGCCCAGGGAAATGCTACGTGAAATACCTCAAACCAGTACTATAAACACTAATAAAAAATTTAAGCTCTGTGAGGTAAGATCCTATTATCAAGTATCATCTGTAAAGTCCTACTGATTTAATATTTTACCATGACATAAACTGAAAGGGTAGAAAGCAAACTATAAAAATGCTTCATTAAAAGCTCATCGCTATGTTAGCAGTTCTGTCTGAATCTGAAGTGAACTGGAAGAGAAAACTGTTGTGTAGGGGATTGAAAATAGGAATAAATGAAAGAAAACCAACATCAGCTTGCTTTCTAGGCTCAGAAAGCTATTGCCAGTAACTTCTTCACAGCTGGGAATCTGTGATCCCTGCCTCGGCCTGTAAACTGGAAATAACCTTACATATCCAGATACCTTTCAGGAGTTCAGTGAGAATTAATTACTTAAGGGAAATTGTTCTGTAAATAATAGTGCGATTTAAAGTAGTTGAACATTTCCTTCTTAACGCTGTGAATTATTACTGCTATATTACGAAATTCAATAATACTATATGTAAATAATTCAAGCCATTTATAATAAACAAATAGCTGAATGCAGTTTTCCTAGTAACTAAAATAATCTCTTAGCACCTGTACCTATCATTAATGCACAAAATAAGCCCATATAACAGAATTTTTATTTTCATCTCACACATTTTAGTGATGACTGATCACTGGATTTGCACAGCACCAAAGCTGCTTAAAAGTCTATTGGAAATTAACGTTATAAGCTGCAGCAATGGTTACTTTTCACAAATTGAAAACAAAGAAACACAACTGACTGAAATACATTAGAAAGAAAGCAATTCTACTAGTTTTAAAGATGACATGATTCCCCACGTTCCCAATATTGCATAATACTACAATTCAGAATATTAACACTAGGCCGCTGCACCATGGCAGTGACACTGTCAGCTCAAAGGCTGACTTTGAACCCTGGGAATTTTTGCACACAGGTGTAACAAACACATGCTAATCAACTGAGAAAAATGTATGGTATTTGATAATCTGCTATACAACTTAGTTTCTTCTATACAATTGCTGCCCTGTTGATGATGAGTTCTTTTGAGTGGCTTTTACATAAAAGACAATTAACCTGCAGTTCTCTTCTATTTCAAGGTCAGTTGGAAAAGGCCTTAAAGCAGCGTATATAATTTTCCAAGTGTAGTGGCACTGAAAATTTGGAAGAAATAGCAATGAACTACCAATGGATACATTGCTCCCACTGTGACTTTCACATTTTTAACATGTCTGCAGACATGATACAGTGAGCCTGTAAGAGATGTCATAAAACTCTGTAGCTTATATAGACATAGTTAAATGGGCTATGGGTGAAGATTGGACAGACTGGAGAAGTTAATTTTTACTTTTGATTTCTCTCTTGAACTCGAATTGCAGCCAGTGTTATTTTCTCTGCACACACAAATATGGAAAGCTGGCTAGCATTAGGAAATTATCCCAGCACATCTATTTGCTCCCTAACTCTATTAGCTGTCTGCTTCTGAACAGTGATCCTCTAGTTCAGAGATGCGCAGACCAAGCTTTTAGCACATTCTGCCCCAAAGCCTGTAAAAGACCTCAGTTCCACGGTGTCTGGATCTCAGTGTCATAGGCATTAGAGAAAAAAAATTTGAAAAAAAAACAGCCCAAAACATCCAAACAGTTTCTAATCAGTGAAAATATGTAATATATGTGGTTCTTTTAATTTCACGTGACAACTTATCAGTCCAAAGAAAGCCTTCTTTCTGCTTAAAAAAGTTGTTCACTAAGTTTTCACCAATTTTTGGTCCTCTGATCATACAGCTGAGCTGTTAACTACCCTGCCTTACCTTATCTTGTTCTACGGACCTGTGTTACCAGGAGTTACTCTCTCCCTCCCTGCTTTTTTACATTGAGTCTTTTCAATTTAGTTCAGTTCAGTTCTTCATTTTTCCTAACAATTAAAGGTCCAAACAGTGCACCTCATAAATTTATGTCTGCTGGCATCAAACATTATAGACAAGAACACAAGTGGAAATGTTTGAGTTGTAGAGTCTTACTCCAAGTTTTTTGGGTTGTAAGCTATGGATCAGGATATGCCACATTTTGTGGAAGACTGCTGCCACTGAACTTTATCTGGAGAACATGGTACACATTCATCAACTGAGTTGTTCTAGACAAGGTATCTCCAAAACTCCCATGTCCAGTTTAATATTTCACTGCCATGGAGGATTGGGGTGTTTTTCCCTCAGAAATAACGTGGGCCACCTGCCAGGCATGAGTTTGCAGCACATGTGTGATGCACACTCCACGTTCCAGCCATTCCTCACTAACATGTGTAAGCAGCACATGGTCTCCTGACATTTCTGTAGCTATGTCCTGGCAAGGATTGGGTTTACATAGGGAATATATTAAGGGGAGTGGGCTGCAGGTATGTGAACAATTAGCTCTGACTTACTTTCTGAGTTTTCCTAAAACACTATCTAAATTTTCCTTGGGGCAATTGAAGTTGATTTCTTCCTGTGCCATCCATGGATGGCTAGAATAATCTGTTCTCTTCTCTTTTGAAAATACATTTAATGTATTTGAAGTTTATTATTGAAACTCCCTCTCAGTATTCTCTCAAATATATAGTTACATTGCACACAAAAACATATTACTATTTCCTAGAAGTGATCAGCATTGAGAAAAACAGGGGGATTTTTTCTTGAGTATTTTTCTGGAGAAGTTGCCTTCCTAGATGAAAATAAATGGAAGATATTCTGTGTTTGCGGATTTTTAATAAATTCATTGGTGAAAATGGTACAAGCTAACATATTATGTTGTATCTCCCAGAAAACAATGTAAAATTTGGCTTTTCTTAGAACGTATGAATCTTCTTTTCTATTTAAAAAATTTGATTAAATCTTTAAAATAAAAACTCAGGACAGAGAAAAGAAAAACTACATAACCACACAGCAGGATGCTTTTCAGGAGCTCACATAACAAAATTACTATCCATCGTTTTATATTTCAATGAGTTAAAATAAGACCTTTGTAAGATTATCTACAATTATCTTACTTTTTTGCTGGCTTCTCATTTATTGTTGTTCCTTTAAATGTCTAGTTCATGCCTTATATATCCCTGCCCTATATATCTGGTACTTCCATATTCTTTTTTCTTCCTTAAAATTAATTATCTATGGCCATCCCTGACCACTGTTTTGTCTTCAGCATTTATCCTATGGTTGATCTGCATTCACTTAATGAAAACTCATTCGTAAATTAAGAAAGTGAATATATGTTACCCTACTTTTATAAAGGTCTAGTTCAAGTTAACTATTCTTATGTGCTATCTCCTACAAATAAATAAATAAATAAAAATAAAAAATAAAATAAAAATTAAAAAACCACAACCGAAAAAAGCCCAACCAACAAACTACTCCTTTTTCTGAAACTCTGATCAAGAGAAATGCAGATTTTGTTCTCAGATTTTCCACAGAAATGCATGTTTTGTGGCTGAGCTGGCTATAGCACACAGCAGAAGAGTTCCAATAGTATCTTTTATATATGAATCACCAATTGTGTTTTAGAGATAAATCATATCTTTGTATTTTTCCCTATTGTGATAGTGGTCATAAACTGTAGACATCCCTAGCAAACAAGTCTGTCTTCTTTAATCATTTGCAAATAAGGTGTTTCAGAGAAGACCCTTATATCATGCACAGAATATTTCTGTAGAAGTCTCAGTAAGATCCATATCTCAGTAAGTCTCAAAGAAGGAACAACTTGAGACTTTGGGGAACAGGAAAGCCGCTATCCAAAATATTCAAAGATTTCTATGTGCAAGTCACAAAGCTGAGAACTCCTGGACACAGCAGTGCACGTGAGAGCTAAAGTACGTCTGCTCTTTCTCTAGTGCACAAAAACAACTCCCTGAGAAACAGTTTAAGCTTACAGCTGCTCAGCTCTGAAACAGATTAGAAAGCGAGCATGAAAACTATGAACCAGATTCAGAAAGTCATGCTGTTTACTGAAAGTTCACAGATGTCCCTGATGGTAGAACAGAAAAAGCATTCTCTTCCCCCTGCCCTCATTCCTCCCATCCTTCTCAATCAAAAAAGATCCATCAAGATAGACGAGGAAATTTATCCAAAATGATGTATTTCTACAATCAGCAGTCATGTTGGACTCCTTCACTGTGGGGGCTGAAATAACTGTATGCCTAAGATTAAGTGACATACTGTATCATAAGTGATATACCTTTATAGCTTCTCTGGGGTCTGCCCAAAACACTTGTCTGGAGCTCTGCTTAGGGTCAGAAAAGGAAACAGCTTCATACAGTGCAGGAGCATACAGCAAGAAAAGTCTGGCACTGAACTTCATGAGGTAGGACTAGGGAATTTACTGCTCCACAGGGCACTCTGCACACAACTACTCTACGACCTGTTAATTAATTATGAATTCTGACTTCCTTTACTGTAATGACTCTGGTAACTAAGTACCCTGGAATATCCTAGTGATAGATGATGAGAGCAAGCCCCTGAAACAAGCTACAGAGAGCTACCATTACAGTTCTGTGATCAATCTGCAGATGTCTGGTACTAATCTTTTAGATATACTACCACCTTTAAGTTTTGAGCCTCTCTGTAGGTATTTATGGGACCACCTTTTGCAGAAAAATAAATGTTAATTGACCTGTATATCCTTCTGTAGAAAATATCTTTGAAGATGAAAATGATAACAGAAGGCAATATCCATGTTCTGGGGGTGAAATCTCTTGTACTCTGGAACTCTGCAGATCTCTTTCATGTGGAGAAGCATCTGCACAGGAAACGTAGTGCAACTGCAAGCTGCATGGTGCAGCATGCAACATTTATCCAGGTCAAGAACAACTAACTCATACATGGCATCCCAGTGTTAATGGGTTTCTTTGGATGAATAAGACCTGCACAGCACATTAAAAAAGCCACCAAAATCAGCATCTGTCTGCTTAAAAGCCAAAGTTCAAAGCACTTCACCATCAAAGTGCATGGTGTTCTTTCACTGAGGGTTGGTCTCCACTATCATCTCCTGCTGTCAAGATATCACAGCAAGAGTCTCACCTTTGCTTAGCTGTCCCCAATTAACTATACTAAAAACAAAACAAACCTCAAAACCCAGAGTTTCTTAAGGCTGAAAAATACTGTGTGATAAATTACCCATTAATAGCCTAAAACTCTATTTCCAGGAAGCCTGTTTAAAGGAAAATTCCTGACTTTCTGAGGCTAAAGCAGAGGTGTCATAACTCTGAAACAGAGCAATGAAAGAAGTACTGTCTCCAGGTGCAGCAGGAGCTGTACCTCATTTCATCTGCTGGGTAGACTGGTTAAAATCTTTGGTTTCAATCCAAAACTTTCTGGCAGCTAACATCCTGTATTAAAATTTATAAACCACAAAAGGCCTTTTCTTACAAAAAAGTTAATTCAGGATGGATAGGCTGAAAAGACTTGAAAGGGACAGTCATCAGAAGTGGTTATATGGAAAATTGGATGTAAGTAACACCTTTCGCTCCATCAGAACATACTAAAAATACAGTAAATGCAATTTCAGTGAGAAAGTGAAACTGTGCTGATTAAAAGATCTTTAAAAGAGCTGCAGAGAAGAGCCCCAGAGCTGCCTGTCCTGTTGGGAGGTAGAAGCTTTACAAAGTATGTATTATCCTTTTCAGAAGAAACACATTCATAGCTCAGCTTTTTTCAAACTACAAAACTTACCTACTGTCCAGCACACAATAGCAGAGCCCTGGTCAGAAACAGTGGACATCCTCTGTGGTGACTGTCCACTCAACACGCCAAGCAGTCAAGACCCACGTGTGCCTCGGGCCCTCACTCTGTGATCAGCTGGCTTTACAAACTAACCCTTACAATGCAAAGGCATTTATCTTCTGATTCCCTCAGAGTTAACCCATATTCTCTGCTATAAGAACACTCCAAAGATAATGCCACCAGGCTAGTGAAGATTCCAGTGTGGCAAAGAGGGGAGTGTAGTGCTGTTCTGATGAATGACTACCAATTCGTTTTCACTTGTGGTGGTTAGTTCCCTGCTGCCTTCTACTGTGAGATCGCCTACGGCAGTGCAGAAAGTGGGAAGAGAATTTTGTGGATTTTTGCTAATTTGTTTCTTTAGAATAACAGTAAACACTATCCACAACTACTACTAACCCAATTCTGTCTCATACATTTACTGCACCAAAAAACAGGAATTCACTCATTTTGTAAGCAAGCCAGGGCACTGGTTATTTATCCAGGCAGACTCTGCTGGAGCAAACATTTTTTTACCAGTACGACTGCAACCAGAGTTGGAATGAAACAGACTTTAACTAAGTAAATCAGCATAAAAAGCTGCATGCAGAAAATGCCTTGACTCATCTCTTGAAAATCTAGCATCAGAAAAGGTGAAATAAATGGCACATTCATACTAAGCATGGTTGTCAGAATCCAGGACTGTGTAGAAGAAAAAAGAAAAAGCACCATGATATGGATATAGTGGCAACCAGTGTTTTCAGGAAGGGGGCAATTTGAGCTTATTTTATCTGTAGGGTTGGCTAATTCTGGTGAATGTTGATATTTTAACAGATTGTAACCTGAGCCTGGCAAGTTTCCATAGCATTACTTTATTCTTTATGGGATGAAGAATTCAAAGGAAGGGTGTTACCTAAAATTTAACTTCTGAGCTATATTAAAAAGCCCTAAAATCCACGAAGCTAAGTAGTAAAGTATTTCTTCCCTTTGATCTATTTGTTTTCTATGAATAAAAACTGCCCATTCCGCTCAATTTCATGACAGAATGAATGCACATGAGGTAAATAAAGGTCACAGAAATCTTTTTCCTTGTCTTCCTGTCCTACCCAGGGTGCACATGCTAATACCATTTTGCACTAGTGGATATTTTCAGCAACAGAAATGCCTTTTAGCTACATGTCTTTTTTTTTAGCTATTTTCACCCCTAAGTGTTCCTTCCAAAATGAAACATGGCAAGTTCCCAGCCTAATAGCTGAACTTCGAAAGCCATCACAATCATCACCTATTTTTGTCTCCTTTAAACCCCACGTATTTTAACTAAATGATCATTCCAGATGCCTGGCCACCTGGCTGCAAAGATTAGCTACATTCAGTGCCCAACCAAAGACATTCAGCAAATTAAGAATATCGACAGCTGTTACAAAGACTCTGCATGTCACTTCTTCAATTTTGCATTACCTGGTGAGTTCTAAAATGTTCTGTGGTAGCTGGTAGGACACTGATATACAAAACAAGCTGAGATTCACCAAATATCTTCTATAATAAAGCTTTTTTGTTTTAATTTGTCAGGGTTTGTTCAGCTTGAAAACTTCCAAAGATGAACATCAGTCTTGGCCTCATTGTTGTGAGAAATTTCAAATTAAATTATTTCCAAGAAAAAACAAAATTTAAAAGATGTTTTGTGTGTACTAAATATATTCTTATGATCATTTACACAAAATCTGGGGAGAGGACTCTTGCTGCCAAGTATTTGCCTTTGCTAACAGAGAAGGACTTTCCTGGCAGATGCAGGGAGTTTGAGCAGGATTTACCTTGTGGATGCTTCTTTAACTTTCCAGAACCCACAGCGACCCTGGCAAATGCATCCCTGAACACCTATATCTTTCCTTCCCATGCTTTCACTTCTCTCTACGACATCCTTCAGGCATTCTAGAGCAAGTAAAGAACCTGTTTAAACTGAGCAGAGTGAGTATCACAAGGAAGGATGCACTAAATAAGAAGAAACAAAAGTTCTGAAAGTCAAGCTGTTGCAAACAGACTTCTGTTTACCATCCAGGAAGGTCGCAAAAAAGTAGTATGCATCCAGATGTTAAAACAGTCCATAAGAACTGGGGGAGAAACTCTGAGGCTGCACATTTGCCATTTTTCAACTTCAAGTGCTTTTCTTGGGAAGCAGTGTTCCTTAAGGCAGGCCAGGAATAAAATAACAGCTGTGTCATTCAGGAAAGAAGAGCTAAGGTTTTATTTCATGGTAATGCTGCAGGAAAACTGCTTTGAAAGGTCAGTTTGGGCATCTGATGGGCACACAGAGCTGGATCACAGTACCCACAACTGAAACACTATTTCCCCACCTTAATGTGCAGGCTAAGTAAAATCACGTAAGATTTAAAGTGCTTGGCCTTTGGGCCAACTAGCTAAGCAAAAACAGCTCCTCCTTTGGCCAGCTGTAGCTTTTCCCAGACACAAGTTTCTTTTCACAGAAATTTTATCAACATGTAACACTGGATAAGTCTGCAGTTTGAATAAATAATAAAGTACACCAGTGTTATAGAAGTTGGCTAATTAAACAGAGGCTGGTATTACTCATTCATTAATATTCCTGAATATTAATGTGTTCCAGCCTGTAAATACAGAGGAAATACTGGTTTTTTCTTTCCAGGAAAAAATATTTTGTTAGGTCTAAGCTGCCTGCTGAGAAGCTTCACCTTCCTACCACATTGTATCACTTACACACTTGCAGTCCTACCTCTTAAATCCCTGATTTCATGCAACTAACAGAGTTTTCTCTTTCCTTTTTCTTCCAGAAAGTCCAATGCAGTCTTTCATTAGCCTTTAAAGAACTCAGTAGTCAGGGTTATTAAGCTAGAGTCCAAAATTAAAGCCTTGTGTTAACAGAATGGCTTAAGTTAGATCGCAAGTGCCAAAGGCCAGATATTTTCTCTCAGTGAGTACAGAAGAACCAAATCAATGGACTCTGTCTACTGAAGTTCAGCAGTTGTATCACTTCTTTGCCAAAATGCACACATTGTGCTTTCCTGTTGTCACCTGCTCCAAATTAAAACTCTGTTACAGTGCACACCTGCAGGCCACCAAAGTGGAGGCTTTAAGTCTTTGCTTGGTCCTTGCTGTGGGATTCAGCATTAGTTTTATGAGGACGATTTTAAGCTACAGACATCAGGACTGAAGTATGAACCATTTAGGAGGGCCCATCCACACAGGTGGTCAGAACAGGTGCAAGGTAACCTTTGCTGAGAGTAGTCATGTTTCAGTGTTTCACCATCTGATGTCATTAGGTGCATCCAGAAGCATTTCTGACTGCTTTTTGAAAAGCCTTCGGGGAGAAGCTTTGCCTGCTCTTCATACTCACTTGAATGAACTTCTGAACTCTAAAGCCTTCTGGAGTGTTCAGGTGAAAACAACGGTGCTGTTGTGTGGTTCAGAAACTGAAGAAAAGAGCATTCTGAACAATTCATGCAGGACGATAGCCACGTGCACTGGTAAACAGGCGTAGCTTCTTAGTGAAGCAGATGGTTGGAGCAGGGCTCTCCTAGAAACTTGTCCAGCAAAAAGAAAGGCAGGTGAAGAGTTTGTACCCTTACTTTTCCCACTTGCTGCATGTAGTTGGCCCAATCACTATCTGGATTTCTTATCCTATCTGAGAACAGAAAAGGGAGTGATGATGTGTAGACAGTGTGGTTTTCTTGCACCTGTCACTTCCCCATTTCTGCATAAGAGGGGCTTTAGGCTCTCTAACTTTGAATGGTTAAAATGCAAAGAAACAGCAACCGGAAATGTTAGGGCTCCTGCTGCATTGCAGAGCTGAGCACAGTGAACATCCTGTGTTATGCAGAAGTATAATATTTAATAAACCTCATAAATAGGAAACTCTGACTTGAAGATACAGCAGGAGTAAGAAACATTATACCTACGCAATATAAGAAAACTAACATTTGCTAGGAGCCAGAGCTTTTGCCTTTGCTGAAATGTTTTCAGGCTAAATTGTTATGTATTTTTTCTATTGTAAAAAGGAAACATAACATTGCTTAGAATAGGTTTGTTGTATTTATGTTAATGAAAGATCAGATCTGGATTCCTGAGTGTCTAGTGACTGCTTCTGGGACAGGGAAACACGAGAAGAGCAGTCATATTATGAAACAAACTCTCCTCTTACCTCAAAGTCACTTTCCTCTCTTCCCCTGACCTATCCTCATCTGTCCCTGCTTCTATTTACAGAACTCCATTAACGTTACACACTCTAATTTGATCACAAGTTTTTGGGTTCCATACAGAAACTGCCTGGCCAACTTCCATGGCCTCTACACCATGGAAGGGCAGACTGAAAGATAAAAATGGTCCCTTCTCACTTCATGCAACTGATGAAAGCGTATGTTATAGGCCTTTTTACCTTTTAAACTCTGTAATATTTTTGGGATCACCAATACAAGTAAGATCCTTTTTCTCTCTCCTATTTGAAGGGAAAGCAGAGATAGATAAAGCCCTACTGATACTCCTGTCTGGCTTTCCTCTTCTCCTCAGCAGGACAGCCAGCTATTACACCAGTTAAAGCTAAATATAAACACAAGGAAAATGAAGTTACAGAACCTCTAGACCCCATAAGATAACTCTAGTCATCTAAAAGATGTTTAGCCTAAGGCAGGAATTCTGTACAGCCAAGGGAGAGAAAAGGTAAGCAATGTCTACAGGACAGTTCAACCCCAGATTATGATGGAGGACAAATGGAAAGAAGTATCCTAGGTGGTATTGCTCTCCTTCTTGACTAAAGGAGGAGATGTGCTACTGTTTCAAAGACTAGGTGCAGAGAAAACTAATCTCACCTTTTGCCCTCACTACAACAAAGCTTAGAAAACAGCCTGTCATCATAGAAACTAGAATCATGGCTTTCAGCATTGTTTGTCTGTCCCTATCCTGGGCAAGAGCAAGAGCCAGCCTTGTGAACTTCCTTCTACGGCACTGTTGTGTTAGGCTCTAATGAGAGAGCACAATGAAACAGCCTATTCTCATCTCAGAACATCAAATACTGGGGGTTTGATTTTGTGAGCGGATGTGGCAGATGGTATTTTCATCATTACTTCTATCATGTAACTCATGAATGTTGCTTGGAAAAATGGCATGGGCAGGAATCATGGATTAAATCTTGTCCTAAAGGTAGGAAATATATGACAACTGATCAGAAATCAAAAATTATTTCAACACTCTGCCTACACAACACAGATGAGCACTGCAAAAGGGATTATTCCTCTCAAAATATCTGATTTTCACTCTTTGGAAAGGCAATTTTCACAAGCTGGAAAAAATCCACAGTCTTTGGAAAGGCAGGGCAATTTCACTGAGCACTCTCACTTTGCAATTAGGATATGATGTTCAGTTTCTTATTAGTCTGCTTAGCTGGTTTAATGGTTTCATGAAATAGTTCATTCCTCTCTCACTTGCTCTGTTTCTTTTCCCTCTTTTTTTTTAAAGAAGTACATGTTTTCTAACTAATCTTTATACCTTAATCTCAGTACTCACTGAAGAGTCATACATACACCTGTAAGTAGTATCATGGCTCTAGAAAATCATGATTGTTGTGACAAGATGAATAGGAAATGACTGACTGCCATTTCTCCCAGTGCAAGAGGATACAGACACTCGAAACAAGCACTGCACATCAGTTTCAAATCAGAAACAACAGATTGTCACACCAATTACTTGTGGAGGAGCTTACTGCCACAGGATATTGATGGGGTGGTGGAGTAAAGGCAGATAAAAAGGCATTGGACTGAATTACAAAGGACAGTTGCATTAGAGGCAATAGCAAAGACTAACTTCTGGCTAAAGGCTGCTGTCTGACTGAAGCTCAGAAGGTCTCCCTGGGTAAGAATCTCATCTTATATTCCCCAGTTTTAGATACTGCTACTAGTCACCTGTAGCTGGGATGCTGGCCAACCTCTAATTCAAAAATATTCACATGAAAACCCTTGCTTTATTGATTGTAAGCCTTTCTTTCTGCTACTAGAACATAGTGCTTGCACCTGGAAACATTTGGAAGCCATGCCATGACCTCACTTACCTTTCTGTCTCTGGGGTTCAATTTCATGACTGCTGCATTTTTTTTCACCTAAATTTTTCATCTGACACTATGGAAAATGAACTGTGATTACCCAGAGTGCAAGCCTCTATTCCCTGACCAATTCATATGATCCAACATGAGAATTAAAAGTACTTGTCACTGGAGCTAACCAAAGAGTTTTGAAACAAAACACTGGAATGTGTTGGAAAATGATGGCTCATGAAAACAGAAGACTGATCAACACATGAACATTTTCCAAGTAAAATTAACTAGGGAAGAATGCAGACCAATACTTGCAACCCTACTGGAATGAAGCACGTCTATTTTTCATTTCAGTGCAGTTTTTCTTTCGCAGCCCTCTCTTCAAGGGTGTGAAATTATTACAATGAAATTCAAAACCTTATGAAATGAGCCAGATTATAAATTTCTTTGCAAACTAATTTCAGCCAGCTTGCTTAGTCAAAGGCTTTTTCTATCTTCTGGAAACCCATTAACTGAACTGAAATGTACTTACTGTGAAATAAAATCAACTAAACTTGACATAAAAAGACAATTTTACATAATGCTGAAGGAAGCTAATTTTGGTTTTAGATGTCAGTCTGTGTTGAGCACAGCATACAGAGCTAAGGCAGAACATGAAGCTCTGACAACAGGTAGAAGTGCTGGGGTCTCCACTGATTTTTTTAATATTTCCTCTTTCTTTTCTCCTTCTAACCCTGCATCACTACTTCCTGCTATTTTCCTTAAAAGATATCGTTTCTCAACATCAAGTTTCATCCACAGTATCCGCAGAGCACAGCAAAATTCTTCAATTCTTTCGTTCTGCTGTATTAGCTGTTTCAAGTTTACTTTCAGTGGTAAACATGCCACAATGGGGAACATCACCATATATCAAGTAGCTGTAATCAGGCAGATCAAGTACCAGTAATTTTCCTAATAGAGATCCAGTGTCAGAGATCAAGCATG
Source organism: Cnemophilus loriae (assembly GCA_013397755.1). NCBI lineage: Eukaryota > Metazoa > Chordata > Aves > Passeriformes > Corvidae > Cnemophilus > Cnemophilus loriae. The sequence goes on from VZTF01009676.1 coordinate 1,237,695, forward strand.
AAGGCTCAGATGTCTGCATTGCCACCGTCCAGAATCAAGTGTCAGGGATCAGGACTGTAACCACCAGGAATGAAGAATCTCGTGTGGCAGAGCAGGGAGCAGATCCCACCCCAGACCTCAGTGGGGAGGCTGCGTCTCCGTAGCTTCACCACTGGGAGTCAAGGACTAACGCAGCAAAGGCAAAGGAGGTTAAATGTTTGTCCTCCTAGGGGAACCCAATGCTTCTTTGCCAAACATCGATTTGTTCATGCAGGTGTGTCTCTGGGCAGGCAGCACCTGCAATTCTGTGTGTGCAGTTAATCTTTTCAGATGCTGCTACTCATGCCTTTGGCTTATTGCTCAATATATAAATAGTTGTATGTTTTCTTAAGGAATACACCCTGAATGCATGTAATGACAGCGGAACACCCTGAACTTGCATTGCAGTGCTCCTGAAGGGAGCTGAAGAAGTATGATTTCTTGAAAAGGTCCAGTTTGAATCTCAAGGACCTGTCAGTGCCCTCTACTCCTCTTGAACATATTATCAGTATGCCCAGGGCTATAAGATTTAGCTGAAAGTGTAGTAGAACATGAAGTAAAGAAGAAAAACAGGAAAAAAAAAACTAGGATTTTTTTAATAGTAAAAAAAATTAAAATCATTTGTCTCATTTGTATCTTGTTTCAGGTTCAGATTTTTGAGATCAAAGGAAAATAACAGGGAACTAAAGTCAGTCAGAACTTATTTGCTGTGCATGCCCCTAGGAAAGTTGTGTAATACCTTTCTAATTCACTTTCTCCTTTTTTTCAAGCAGGTATAATAATACCGAAATATCATTCAGAGGAGTCATAACATGTTGAGACCTTTGAGATTGGAAGGAAGCATCCAGCCATGAAAATGCAAAGACTATTCCTCTGAAAGTTCTCCACAGGAGCAACTTTAACTGTCATGGACATAATCAGAGCTGGAGTGGAGTGGAGTGGAGTGGAGTGGAGTGGAGTGGAGTGGAGTGGAGTGGAGTGGAGTGGAGTGGAGTGGAGTGGAGTGGAGTGGAGTGGACAAGCATCATACTAACAGAAAGAACAATTATGCCTCTTTTGAGTAATGACAGTTAAAGTAAGCAATCTATTTTAACCTTTCCACTTTCTGAAGAAATGCTCATATGAGTGCCTGTTGCTATGGACACAAAGACATGAGTAACAGCCAAAGAGACATGATTCTTTGAAATCTCAGGATATGATCCTAAATTGAATATCAAGGACCAGTCAGCCATCTGAACCTCTCAAACATATTATCACTGTGTTCATGTTGCTGTTCAGAAGCATTTTGTGCAAGTCTGTCGAATCTTGTAACCTGGGTGTTTGGACATGACAGAATACCCACCGGCAGCATGCTCCCCGCGTCTCACTAACTTCATGCGCAACAACCCTTAGGCTCTCAAAGTATGAAGAAACATTCAAAGAATCATTGGCTTAATCCATGTGCTAACACTGAATATGTGAAGGTTAAGTAGGGAGATCCTGGTAGGCTCTAAATCCACACCATTTCAGTGCACCAACACACGTTCACCCACTTGAACAGACTAATCCAAATCAAGGAAAAATTTCACTGGGCAGGGGCACTGAGGGAGCATTACACGCAACAAACAATTTACATGAACCTTGAATACCCTACTCCACTGTGAGCTACAATAATTTACATGTCCCAAACAGAGACTTAGAGATGTGCTTTAATACGAATAAACAATGCAATTTGTTTCTTGGGGTTTCAGAACTCATTAGAAATTGCAGAGACAGAGTTAAACCTGATAGCAATGTAAAAGTTTCAAATGCTTCATTAGTGCTGCATTCCCTCTCATGGCACTGTAAGTTAGTCTGCTCAAGCTCAGGACAGACTATTTGAGTACAATTCTTTTAAAATTCAGTTTGTTTTTTTAAGTACTCAACAGAAGAATCTGAGGCAACAATGTACAAAGAAGAAAGACAGCTAGAATGAAAAAAAAAATTAAAAAGAAATTCATCTATTCCCTCTTTCCTCTCTCCCCACCTTGCCTCCCCAAACTATGGGTAAATCTAATTGTCATTTGAAACATGAAACCCTACAAATGCCTTTAAATTGCAAAGAGCTTCAGTGGTTTTTATCCCAGCTTTCCTTAATCCAAGGTGGGATAGATACAAGTTACTAAGGAAGGCATCAGAAGTTCTGTTTACAGTGATATTGTTCACTCTAGACAATTATCATCTGGAAGCACAAATCTTGTTTATGACCTGCTTCATCTTGAGCTAGGAAATAAGGTTGGTGGATGCAAGCAGCTTTACCCTTTTTCCTTAAGCTAATACACAGAGCCACAGATCCATAGATTCTAGGATAGGATGGGCATCTTATAATCGTGTATTCTAATTAGTTTGAATGAGTTCCTAAAGATTAGCTTGTGATTCTCAAGAATCACTCAGAAAGAAATTCATTGTCAAGATGCCTACCACTGCTGAACCGAAAAAGGAAACACCATTGTCCTCAGGAAGCACTTCTGGAAAGTACTGGCACAAGTAGATTCATGGAGAACATCCAAAACTATGGATTGAAGCTATGACACATTTTGATAGTGCTTGGTATTAAGTTCTTGGCATATGAGCCATCTGTAAATCCCATCTATTATTAGCAAGGATAAAGAAATGTGACTGGAGCCATTTAAGGAGCAGAAACAATTGGGGAGAGGTGGACTCGCTATAGTTAACATTCAAATCACTGAACACCACAATTAGAAAATCTCATAAGCCCACAGGACTCATCATCATCTGCAGGTACTTCAGTTCTCAGTTAGGTTTGATGTAAATGATTTATAAGCCAGAAGAGCAGAGCCAGCTACAGCCATGGCACTACATTTCATGTCATAGGTCTGAACCTTTGTCACTACAACACCTGCTGTTCTGCTGACAACTACGGTCTTCTAACTTTTCAAGCTGCCCTGACACCATCAGCATCTCTTCAGAGGTCCGTGGTCTCTCAGACAGCCATGAAACCTGATGTCAGTGTTCCACTGCCCAGAGATTACCAGTGAAATCTTACAGGGAGAGCAGCACATGCCTGCCACAGCAGAACAATCCATGGTTATGTCTATCACCAGTTCTTCACCTCAGCTCCAATCTGAGCCCTGCTTTTTTGCCAGCCTGGAAAATCAGATGAATGGACTATTTTCATACACGTTTACTCCACAGCTATGAGAAATATCCATTCAAATTCTAGGCATTTACAGGGTTCACAAGGAGGCTACAGGGAGATTCCCAGGAAGCTAGCTGGCACCTTGCCAGCATGACACCCAACCTCCCTCCCTACAGGATTTGAATATTCCCATTTACAAGTATAGTTGCCCCCTTGCAGCCCAGAGTAAAGAATGCAGAAATGTAGTCAACACATCCTTTTCTTTTACAATGACAACAGGACCTTTCACTGTCAGTCACTGGGGTTGTGGCAAAGGTACAGCAAACCTCTGTAGAGGAAACACAACAGCACCCAACTGATCTGTTTGGGAAGGATTTAGAGAAGAGCCAGCTCAAGCACAATTTGTAGTAGAATATTTTGTGCTCTATCTTTCAGTGGGCTGCTCTGCCATGTTGTTTAATTGTTCAGTTTGTTTTCCAAATTCTAACCTATCCCTAGGAAGACAAGGCACTACAACAGCCTCTCAAATACCATTCAGAGGTCCAAAGAAAGTCCATGAGAATGAAAGATCCATTATAATCAGCAAAACTTAGTTCAGAAAATCAGCAAACAAGACTTTAGGCAAATTCTGAAATCTGATCTTCACACCTGTTTGGGTTTTATTCCATTTATCTAGATATTCCCAGGAAAAGGCAACTCCCAGGATAACCATATTGGCAACTCAGAATATGTCCACTCAAGTAATGCACATGCAAATTTACATTCACAGCAGCTGTCTTAAGCCTGCTGATTTCTGATCCCTTGCATGTCTACCACACAGCACATTTACTTGGTATATGAAGTGCAAAAGAATGGAAATCATCTGGCAAAGGCAAGTGATTCTTGTGTCATATTAACCCCCAAAAATTTCCTCCCCACTCCTAAAAAAAACACAAATGACCTGACATCTTGACTGCTCTTTGTAGTATCCAGCTTCATTTTCATTCCTGAAGATATCTGTCTGTTTTCAATAGGGAAATGTCAGTAATGCTGAGAAATAGAATGCAGGTTACTCTGCGCTGCACATAGTACAAAAGCCAGCATAGGCAAGGACAAATATTCCTCTATTAAAACTGCTATGAGGGACTCTAAAGCATAAAGGTATTGCCTTGAAGAATATGGAAATATTTCCCCTTCACTCTCAATGGCACATTCCAGCATCATCAATTCCAAAAATCTACTCTTTCATACTATTTATGGGGTCTAGGCTAGCCAGATGGCTAAACCTTTGCAGAATCAACTCTCAACACAGACCACTGAAGAAACCATCTTAAGTGAAATGGAAAATGTCCTCAATGAACCACATATGTAGATATACGGGAAAGACAGAAAGAAAGATGTAGAAGAAGCTGAAAAGAAATTATGAGCATTGAGCAGACTATAAAAAAAAATCAAGATTTCTGAGGGAAAGAAGAAAAGAACTGATCTCATGCCATTATACCAGGAGACATCTAATCAAGCAAAGGTTCATGCAGCTCATATACAATATGGCTCCAGTAGGACTATCGTCAACTATTGTCAACCCAAAAAGTAAGAAGATTCTGAGATGAGAAAGAGCAGAAAGAAGAAAAATCCAAGGTTATTTGTTAAGAAGCAACAACAGAAACACAGCACAAAACATGGTAAACTGGAATGTATTATGCTTTATAGAAGTGAAGCTGCAACACCTAAACCCTCTGAAGAATGACTTTCAAACAAAATTGCGGTATTAGTTCTGTCCTTCTTCCAAAACAGGGGTTTCGCCACTGGAGGTCACTGTAAACTGTAGTTGCTCTTCATCAGCCTCTCAAAAGAAAATTAAAAAAACCTTTCAGGCAAGTTACCTAGGACACAGGATCTAAGGTGAGACAGAAGAGAAATATCACTCGCAGAGTATTTGAAAAACACCCATAGCTAATTGGTGAGGACTTGTCTTTGCTGGAGACAAATTTAGTCTTGTTCCAACTCATTCCAAGCAGAGCAACTGGCAGATTGCTGAGTGTTTAGACATGTGCCTGCCTAGACACAAGAGCCTTGTTTTGCATGTCAGCTTGCCTCTCTTACCGGTCTTGCAGACACCCTCCCTGAACACCGGCAAGCTAACAGCTATGGTGATGGGGACACAATGGGTGACCTATTACCGCAAATCATGAAAGTCCCGGGGTTTTTTTAGAAAACAGGGGTAGGATTACCTGCATTAGGATTAGGATCTGTTAAAAAAGGCAAATGTTTGGCAGCAGTTTCTAATAAAAACAAAATCCTCTAGGTTTGAAGGTTTATATCCCATGCAATCCATAGATCACAGCTCATCCGAACGTAATTTTTTTCTCTCATTTTATTGCATTCAGATAACCATCACTGGAAACAATCTTTCAAACATTTTCTAGCCCACCACATTCAATCACATAGCAGTGCATACATACTGTATACATTGCTGATTTTAAACTGATGCTCGGAGAGTGGAGGGATGTTAGTCCGAGTTCCTGTCTCCCATACAGTAGGAGTCTTACTGATACGAAAATCAGAAGGAACAGCCAATGCTCACAAAACAGAGGTGGTGGGCCACTTTCAGGGGAAATAAGTATGAAAGCACTGGAAAATGATAAAGATAAATGAGCTCAGCTAATTCCCAATGTATTAAAAAAAATCAGCAGCTTCATAAAACAAAGAATTTACATTTCAAGTACGCATCTGAAACTCCCACTTGACCACAATTCTGACAATGAATCAGTAACAGCTGGGCAAATTTTATCTGAAATACACTATTTTAAACACTGAAGTTATGTTTTTTGATCTGGGAGGGGAATCATCCCAACGCAGGTTTCTGTATTTTCTGCTCAGTGTAACACAGCAGACTAATTCTTGGCTTGTGTCAAGCAGAATAACAGCAAAGGAGTTTGGCCTGGTTTGAACTAAATTGAGAACTTCTGTAAAAGACAAGTAATCTAGGTGTCTGAAAAATTGAAAAGAAATTTAAAAGGGACCAGCTTTTCTTCACTCCACTGATTTATCTTTTATTTTTCTCTTTATTCTTATGCACTTTAACCTATTCCAAGGAATCAGCAACAGAAGGCTTATCACACAATCCATGGTACAGCAAAACCCTAACAAAGACCAAACCCTGCAGAATGAAGCTTGAAAAAAATCCTCTGATGTGATTAAAGCATTACCGTTGTCAAGCAAAGGCTAGGTACAAAAACAAGTTCACTGAGCAGTACTATCATTGTTTTGTTGTGTCAGTCTCCTTTCATTTACATTTACACATAGAATACAAGCTCCTTGAAAATGCAACTTTCCACTGGATGTATGCTCAGACAACCTCAATGTAAACGAATACATGATGCCCAACAATCCTGATTTAACAAAGCATTTCAGCACATGCTTAACTTCAAGTATATGAAGAGACTCACTGTAAATAATGTGTAATCTGAGACCACCCACTTGGTGAAGCATCTCTGGCCATATCCTTTGGCATGTCATTTTGGCTTACTGGAAGGTAGAAAATCGCATCTTTCCACTGGAACAAACAGTACTTGCTTGTTTGAAATTATAATTGACAAACAGAGAGCAGGATATTAAATGTCTTACATAGTTCAGAAAGCTATGCTTTAGTTTCAGTTAGTTCTTTCTAAATGAATGAATGAATCCTTTGAGTTACATGGAGCATCACAAAGACCAAAAAAAGCATCCTTTTAAAAGCTGAGAAAAAAATAAACCAGGACAGATATTGAACAATGGATAAACAGATGCTCCAAAGCAATGTTTTTTGTTGCTTTGTTTTTTTTTTTCCCCAGAAGACATTTATTTGGCATAAACTTCAGTGTTTCCTTTGACAAATTAATTCTCATTCCAAATTCATGCTGATAAAAGTTGTTTGTAACACCACAGACTTGCATTTCTCTTCTTCTTGACCTCCCTTGCATTGATGGGTCTTTATAAATTATTATGATTTCCAAGGTAAAAGACAAAATGCAGTTTTTAAAGTCAAATTTTATTGAAAGATAATGCCAGGGGGAGGTTATTTTTAAGAGTATAATTTTTTCTTTGGTGTCTGCTGAACATTTTGGAAAATTCATACTTCCAGATACTGCATACATTAAGAGTATGATTCCAGATGCAGGATGATCCTGGGAACTGTAGGAGGATTGGCAGACGTGGAAATAGAGCTTAAATCATTATTGCCAGACCATATTCTTTCAATTATGCATTCCACTGATTTCGGAACCCAGAGAGAGAGCTAAGAAGCCAATATTCTCTACCGCAGTCACATGATGCTGAAACAGAGGTGACTGAAGAATTCCTGGCGGGAAAAAAGTATCTCCCACATACTTGGCAAATGCTAGCTGATAACATGAAGGCTTTCAGACAATACAATTCCAGATATAAGAAACAGGTGTGATAACCAAGACATTTCTTTCATTGCAAGGGGGTCCCGCTGCAGTAGCAGCATGACTCAGGCCCTGGTCTGGAAGTCAGAAAGTCTGACTTCCAGCCCTGCTTCTGTAACAGATCTGTCAGGTGACCTTGGATGCTTATTTCCATCCTTCTAAGCCCCTGCTTCTCCACTCAGTTTCATAACAGCCTGTCTACTTAGACAGTTGTGTCTCTGATGCAACAACTGTCACTCATAGTGTCCATAAATAATCTCTGATACATTTAAGCTTTGTATTGTCTGGGGATATAAGAAGAAAATTCTCATCCTGAGCTGGCTCCTGAAATATCTAACCATCCATGAAATTACTGCTAATGAAGCAGGGGGACCTTGTAAAGCACAGTGTGAGCCAGGCATAGTGCATCACACAAGCTTTCTTTACAAGGCCCATGCTGGCCCTGAAACATTTTGAATCAACCTGTTGGCAATCTGTGGAGGCTAGAATTCCAAGCTAAAGATTTTCATGCCTATTCTCTGGGGTAGCTGCCCGACAAAAAAAATTGTTGTGCAATTTTTCTGCAGCATTAAGTGCACAAGGTGTCCTCCTTAAGTAAGGAAAGTGGTGTAAATACTGTGTTTAGCAAGCCCAGTAACTAACAATGACAGGAGAGGCAGTAGTTGCATGTTGAATCAGTACAAGGAAGAGAAAATGCTCTCAAAAACCTGCCCAATTTAAGTTTTTGGATAAATTCATGCCTTTCCATGTTTCTCTATTTTAACAGACAGTGAATTATTCTACAACTAAAATGAAATGCACACACAAGGGAGATTAAAGATACTGGTCTTGGATGTATTGCTGGGAAAATGTGTTTTAGGGGCTAGAATATTGTCTTGAAAAAAGAACAGTTTAAAGGATTAAAAGTGACTAAAAAAGAACCATAAAATAACCATTTTAGTCAATTTGCCTTATTCGTTTTTCCTAATCTGAATTCTGTTCATTCTTCCATTTCAATGATGCTATATGGAGCTTTGTTTAGACCCTACAACACTTTAGATGCTCTCACCATCAAGTTGCATTTCCATACCGTACGTTTCTATTCTTATAGAGTAGGTTTCTTATGAAACCATTATAAAACCCTCCTAAGATATGAGTTGGAAGAAATACATAGGGTAGGTATAAATAGGAGAATGTAGGATGCCTCTATTATGGTCTAAAACACACAAGACCAAGAGGCTTTAGGCAATTGTTCCAGATTTAGAATTACCAAACATGAGTCTACTATGAGTTTCAGAAAGACAGCAGAACGTGTTTGATTTGATAAAAGCAATAATTCCTTTAGAGAATATGTCCTTTAAAATGTAGTGATGATAATAAGGGCTATGGCAGCATCAAAGGTCAGGATAAAATCATCCCACACCTTGTTGTCTCCCTGCAAAATAGTTAAGTTTAAAGGCTAAGATTTTCTCTGTCATCTTCAACTACAGTCAATATTTAAGATACCAGGTAAACTAGACAGACTCGTAACTAAGTAGGACCATAACTGAAATTAAACCTATCTACCCACATATCTGCTCTATCACTGTTTAGTCCAGGCACAGTGTTAGGGAGATCTCATGTACCGTACCAGTATGTCTGCTTAGTTAGCCTTGAAGACAGGGAACTATGGAAAAATACTCTTTCTTTATTGACAATAACAAATTAATTTACATGTATTATAACCACATCCCGTGCATTTTCTTTAGCATGAGGTCATATTATAAAGCCCCATTTTAATTTCTCTCAAGAATTTCATTTGTAAACATCAAATAAGCACTTAAAAGCACCTGCCTACATAGTACTTTAAAAAATCCTCTCTTACATACTATACAATGTATGCCTAACTTATGTTTTCAATATACGCAATTAAGCAATTTCTTTAACTTGGGGGAGTTAAAAAAAAAACATTTTCAGCAAACACAGAAGTACCAAATACCAGGAATTACATCAGGTTGTCCATATAAGGGGAAAAATGAAGATCCTGAACCCCTTAAAATGCTCCTTACATGTGAGGTTTCCGTTCAAGGTAACAGAACTGTGACCTCTCCCATGCAAGGGCCCTCGTTTGGAATTCTCATGCCACACTCAGTGCTGGAAAGTCACTTTTACTGCACCGTGACTTCTGCTAAATGTGTCCACAAGATATTGCACAAGGGTGCCAGAAGAGAAAGGTCACAGGAACAGTCTGAATGTCTCTCCCCAGACCTCCATGTATATTACAAATTGGTTGGGTAGGTAATCTGTAACAAGACACCTCTGAATGATCATGGCCAAAAGAATTCTAATGCTAAGCCGTGCACTCAGGGTCAAAAAGAAGTTTTTAAGGGAAGATAGACAAGATGCAACATCTTTTACACAGAAATAAATATATATGCCTTTGCTGCACTGAAACTGATCTGATGTTCAGTTGTTTTCACAGTCATATATTCCAAAGGTTACAATAAGCCTCTAACCATGGTATTCAGAGGATCTAAATAAAACCAAGGAGAATTAACAGGGAGAGGAAGAAGTGAATTGCATGTAAATGAACACCAGAAAAATAAAGAAGATATCTAGAAGATGCTACAGATTTTTTAAATTTTAGATCCTGGACCAAATGGTGTGCAGGAGCTTTGGGAAGTAATCAGCACTCATGAAATGGCTGGGATCCAGCAGGCTGAGGGTTCAGAGGCATGCTTCCCCTCAGATCTCAGCATACAGCCACGAAAGAAGACACTAGACAGAGAGTCAGCAATTTCATTTCCATATTGCAGATATCTCTGCACAGATATCACTGACTGAGAGCATGACCTTAGCATAGCCTTCATCCATCTCTGTACCTGTTTCTCATTTCACTTCTCCCTTACCCAGCTGTTCAATGAATTCTGTGGAGTGGATCCGACCTGTACCAAGCCTCACACAACCCCAGGGACTCTACTTGCTCATAATAACACACATAATTATTGCCAAAGGCCCTTCACAACCTGCTGAAAAAACACAGGCTCACCAACAGTCCAGTTACCTCCCACTGGCAGTAGTGTTCTGCTGTAGTATCACACACAGAAACAAAATGGATTTACTGCTACTTACCTGTTATAGCTCTAAACCTTTTTCAATTAGCACTTCTTTGAGGAAGGAGCATCATGATCAAAGGGTAGCACTGTTCCCTTAAACTCTCTTCGGAAGCCAAACTCGTATTTTCACCAGAACCACAGAAAAATGAGCAAGACCCACAGAGCTCTTTTGATCCAATCCCCATTTTTCCTCACTTTGGGAGTTCAAGGAAGAACCATTCTCAAATATAAATGCTGGTGAAGATCACTAGCCTTTCTCATCACAGCAGTCCAAACCTCCACAGGTCTGAGAGCCATGGGACACATATCAGCACACACAGGGACAAGGGAGCTCTAGGAAGTGTTTTCTTGCAGTTGACAACAATGCTTCTCTAGAAAGGAAGAGGGAAGGATGAGTCTGGAATGGACATGCCATGGGGTCCTGAGATGACACAACAATCTTGGTTTCAGGCAGCTGTTGGCTCATTTCCTCCCAAGGCTAAGGATTCCAGTTACCCAGGAGTCCCTGCATCAGCATAGCCCTACTGCCAGTTCCTGGAAAGGACACTTACCCTGCCCTTGGAATACTTGTGAGTCCATGCCACCTTTCTATGTGTGAGGACTTAGGAGACAGCCTGGGAAACATGCACTTCATGAAGGATCTTTTAACTCAAAGGAACAAATGTAACATATGCAGAGCAGTTAAAAAAAAAAAAAAAAAGTCTGGCAGATATTACCACTTTGAACTTCAAAAGTGGGTTCATGATGTGCAATAAAACTGGCAAAGAGCTCTGACAGCCACTGACATGCCAAATTCAGGAAAAAAATACTTTAGTGGTGATAAGGACTAGAAAACAATCTCTGGTAGTCTTAATATAGGGTAGTTTAAAATCTGTTTTCTTCACAGAACAATGGATATAATTCAATTGCTACCAAATACCATGTATTATGTTGGCCTTAAGTCTTAAAATGTGGAAAATAAATTGACAGTAGCAGAACAGTAGAAGTGCAATACAAGTGGAAGGAAATTAACAGGAAGGACAGTGGAATGAAATTAATTACTTTTTCATTTCAAATTACAATTCACTCAAGAAAAAATGCAAAATCTTAATGACCGAGGCATAAAGAAAAGAGTGGATCTTTTTTCAAGCTCATATGCAAGTGCAGGAACTGTTTTAGACAAAATGCAAACTACCAACAATGGATTTTATTTTTTTTTAATTTGCCAGGTGATTTCTTTGTGAATCTTATCAGTCTTGAGTGCTGATGTGCATAGCAATATTTCAATTATTCTCCTTATCACTATCCTGTGAGGTCCTTACACTATGCGTGAAAAATTCACACAATAGGTCATGACTCTTTTGGCTGATAACACTAGAAGAACACACAAGTGTGAGATTGCAAATTTTCCAGACCTCAAACCTTTGACAAGAAAACATTTTTGAGATTCTGCAGGTGGATCTCTTCACAGAAAGAAATAAAAATGTCATTTGCAGCAAACTAATTAAAATCTTCAGCTTTTTGGCAATCTACATCCTTGGAGATACTTTAGAAAAAAGTGTCTTCCTTTTTGCACTTCTAAACTCATCTTTTTTTTGTTTAAGTAATGTTTCCTGTTAGGAATTCTTCAAACAACTCTCGAGCTACCACATGATGGGTCATCCCTGCATTACTTTCTGGGAAACCACAGCAAAAATGCATTACTATCTTTGCAACGTGATGTAATAACAAGTGATGCTAATTCTTTGGGGAGGTAATGCTACATTCACTCGACAACAACAGGAAAATAAGAGGCTTACTAGGGATCTCTGAGTCCCACAGCAAGAAGGGCTGGCAACCTTGCTCCCGCCATGGCCACAGATGGTAACCTTGAGGCACTCCCTTGTACTGCACCCAGTAGAGGTCACTCGAGGATGTTTTAATGGCAAGACAAAGCCCTCCAACTGCAAGGGAAGAGATGCACCTTCCTGAAAAGTGCATCATTTGCCTAGGATTTACTGCCAGGTAAACCTAGATACTGCCAGCATGAAAGAGAGAAATAAATGCCGCTCCAGGAAAAAACAAATAGGTTTAACTGGCTACATCAGAACGAAAGCAGCATTCATCCGGTTAAACAATACTGATACTGAGCAGTGAAATGTATCTAATTTATTAAAAATATATCTACTACCTGTGCATTTCCAGATGCAGGGATCCCTTTCTTTCTTCCACAGCTTAACACAGTCCACAAGGTGTGCCAGAGATACGAAGCCAAAAGGCAAAAATTACCTACTATCCAGGAAGCATTTCTTTGCAGGATTAGATCCATTCCTTTAATTTTAATCATCTGATTAACTTGGTTCTCCTGCTCTAGCAGATGCAATTTGGCAGGCACCCTCAAAACTCTCCCCAGCTCTGTAAGTATTACCTAGCTAGACAAGGTTCAGACACGCAGCAGGATCCTATCTCACACTTCAACGCATTCCCTGAACCTATAAGGAAAAGAAGTAATGGATCACTGACAAGCATGAAACAGGTGCAAAGATCTACATGGGATGTGTATTGCATGCACTTGAAGGCAATTACTCTGACATTCCAGAACTTCTCCAATGAAACCAAACTGTTAGCACAATCCCTCTGCAGTTAGCACAATCCCTCTGCAGTTAGCATTTCAGGCCATTGATAATCTTTGTTTTCCATTTAAATAGGCAAGAAATGGAAAAAAAAATTCAAGACAATAACCTAAAATGTGTCACGGTGCATGTGCATGGAAAGGTCAATTTGAAATGCCGTAGTGTTACTGCCTTCAGTCCCTTCTGTTCTGGTGCTTTCAGTCTATCTCCATTGCTTCCATATCCAAACCAATACAGTGAAGAAAGAGAGTCCTAGTTGTCTCCCCTTGTCATATCCAGCATCTGCTCACCTGCCAACCATCAATTCCTTGATCCAAAGGATGGAAGGTGCCAAATTATTTCAACCACATGGATGTAAAACACTCAATATTATCATAAAAGTGTCTTCTTTCCCCTAAAATTCCTAGAAGCAGATAGATTGCTTTAGTTGAATTTTCCCAAGCAATTCAACGTGTTGGAAATTCTGCACAGAAAATATTTGCTTGAGCAGACAAAACCTGGGAAATTTCTAAACAACTAAAAATAAGGTATTAAAACTGGAAATGGTAGTAAGCTTAACAAAAAAAATCCTGCTACCAGCTCCATTGTAAGCCCAGGGAGATTTATTTCTAGAGATCAAACAATAAAAATCTAAGAAACAAAGCATGTTCTTGTTTATTGTCTAATATATAAGGATATAAGGATATATGTAAGGATTGTGAAGGAGCATTACATAAGGTCTCAGGTCTATATATATGGAAGGAATTTTTATATATAAGGATTATACATCTTCCATGCAACAGCTGCCCATAATTATAGTGCACTAAGAGTCATTGTAGAAGATGAAACAGTAAGAAGAAATGGTGTAATTTCTTCTCTGCTTGGGTATTTACCTGACCAGATGTGAATAAGCAAAATATATGAGTACCAGAAATCTCAAGTGCTAAAAATTCACAAATCAACCTACAAAAATCATTACACCATTTGGAAAAAAAAGTCATAAGAATAAAAAATTATAATGACTGTTGTCCTTTACTTAGTCAACTTCTGACTTCTGTGACTCCGGAGGGCTCTCAAGGCACCTTTGAGTTTGTATGTAGCTGTTATGTTGAGAAGGGTCAGTGTAGTGATGGGGGTTTTTTCAGTCAGTAAATGTTGATATTCCCTTCTTTCTTTCTAAGAAAGACAGACAAATATTCTCACAAGAATGGGAGACGGGAGCACTAGGTAAAACAAAGCTACCTGAAGTAACGGAATCACAAACATTGCCACACGACAGGAGAATGCCATGAACTTGGGACGTGAAGAGGGCACCACAAAAAGGATATTCTGTAAAGCTGCGCCAGGCTGAGGTTGGCAGCATGGTATCTCATGACAGCATTCCAAGCAAGCTGAAAAGGCGCTCGGTAAAACAAAATGGGCCCAAGCTTGGCTGAAGTCCACTTCCAATTTCCTGACCATACCAAGGCAAGCATTAGCCATGGTGCTTCAATTTCAAGGCTGAAGAAAGCCTTGAGGGTTTTGATCTCTTCTTCATTAGTTAAGAAGTTTTACTACAAATGTACTGAGTCTCTCACAGGGTTTCGTTAAAAAGCCATTCTTGACTAAAACTGTAAAACCAGAAACGGGTTTCTGTCAAAATACACAACTCAATATCTTGAGGAGTGTCAGGGAGCAGAGGAGAGTTATTTGGACTTAATTGTGCAACAGTGACCATTTTTTCTCTGTACAAAATATTGCCATGACTCTGGCCTCCCCTGGAAAAAGGAACTTGTAAAAGTATCGTTACCACCACGCTCATTTCCAGCACAGAACCTGCAAGGAAAGTAACTGCTAGAGAAATGGTGGTGGTGGTGGAGGTGAAAGAAGGCTTAAAGGAAATAGGGAATCAGAGGACAATTAGCCATCCTCAGGCCTAACTTAACTGAACACCAAATACTGAGGGTGTCCAAAATTTCTAGCTGAACTAAACATAGGTTCGTCCTTAAACTGTTTTCAGAGTATCAGCAAAAGGATAGCTTTGCATAGAAAATGCTATAAAATTATCTTCTACAGTGTCAGTGACTTGTATTTAAACCCTGGCTCCATGATTCATATAAGTGCAACTTGATTGTTTTATATTAGTGATGTTCAGAATCATAAAAGCTCCCAGGCTGCCCTTTACCCAGTTAACCCACCCACACTGGATAATAATTTCATGACCACTTTTTGCAGATAGCAATTCAAAATCAAACAATTTGAATTGCATTCTGACACCAAATATTAACCAGGAAAGAGCCAGAGCGAAGAGACAGCAGGTGTGATGATCAACAGTGCGCAGCTTTGGCTGGGCCATCAAAAGCAGTCCAGGTGGTAAACGCGGAGCTCATTGGGATCTAATGCAGCTGGGTCAATTGTGTGGTAGTTTCACAATCAATTTACATTTGCATAAACTGGTGCTGTTGTCAAAAGGAATTATTTCACCTTCTCACACCTGCTTGTTCCTACCCTGTGCCACCCCATCCCTTGGACCAGCACCTTCAGACACCTCTGTGTGTCTATTGAGTGCAATGGGTCAAGGACAGGTCTGGATTTTTAGTCTTCTTTCAATTTGGTTCTCACACATGAAAACAAAATGTCTCTTACTTGCTAATGTATAACCTGCAGCAAGACCTCATGTTCATTAAAGACAGAACTCGGCCAATATAAAAGACATGTGCTGCCACCAGTACAAATGGGGGACAAAGGGGCATTCTGAACAAAGCACACGTAAAACACGTTAAGCAGCAGATTTGTCACGAGCTGTTTTGCCATCCTGTCCAAGAGGGAAGTGATCGATGGACAGCTGGAGTGGCAAAGGGTGCCATCTAGGGGACACCGACGGCACAACTTCTGGACAGCACCAATCACTCATCATTGATGGTCAACGATTGAGGAGTTTGCTTGCCATAGTAGTCTTTTAATAGCTATGAAATTATTATTATTAATAATATTATCATTACTACTACTACTAATACTACTGCTACTACTATTACTCCTACTACTACTACATTGTGTTTGGGATTGGGGTTTTTCTACAAAAATATGCTGTACCAAAAGATGAAAATTGTGTTTGCTTCTTTTATACTAAAAAAAAAAAAATCTAGAAAAATACTTGTTTTCAGGAAGTAGATCATTTTCTTATTTAATTATAATCAGGTAGTTTCAGACAGAATTATTTCCTCCAGCAAGTACAGACTTCTGACCACTGTCCTCTATGTGGTCTCTTGAGCTCCAACATACTTCCATTTATGTGAATGGATGTTTTGTCATTGCTTTCACCTTCACCCACAGAAATTACATACAGAAGCACATACACCTGGGCAAATTTCACTATATTTCCTGCCAGCACACTCTTCTTTCCATTCTTTCCTGATCAGTATAATAAAACTGCTCATCAGGCCAGCAGACCACGCTAAGACCTTTTAAGGGAAGGTCTTGGTTTTCCTTTTATCAATATTAACAGACAGTTAGGGCCCAATTTTTTATCCCATTGAGAAATTCCTAAAAAAAAAAAATACAAACCAAACCAACAAAAAAGCTGTGTGAAAGTGAAGTTTTAAAAGCTTAGGAGAAATATAACTAATGTTTACATATCTGGAAACCTCACTCTGGTGAGGTATATTACCAGAGTTCAGTTAGATTGTCTTTCACCTTTGAAGTCTTGTTCCCAGGAGACTGAAGAGCTAAAATGGGAATACAGAGCTATTTCTCCAGCTTGCAACTAGCCACCAGCTGTTCATTTTCTAAATGTATTCCTTTCTCCTCTACTGCACCACCAAAACCTCCCTAACCTTTCTTACAGCACTTAATAAAGAGCCAGTTCCAACCATCAGGCTAAAGAAGCAAACATCAAGACAATGAGTTAAGAGACTCTGCAGCACAAACTGGTGAAAAATCCCACCACCTTCAGTTACTCTCTGCAATTCAGCATCAAGCCAAGATACATTAACACAGACAAAGCAGCTCTCAGTCCTTTTGCTGATCTTTAGGATCACAGGAAGAGCTACATGGCAGAAACATAAGTTTTTGCTGTCTCACTTGTGCAACTTGTTATTTTCACACTGGAAGTATACTCTCTTAAAAGAGCCAATAACATCTTCCAAACCCCAGCCACTCAACTGTAGGGGTTTTTTTTTAATTCTCATTTTCACTGTAACACTAAATGAAACTTTCTAAAATAAACACATCCTACTTATATGAGATGATTTGTTTGTTTCAATATGAAGTTCTCTTTCTATGTCTACAAAGTAAAAATTGTAGTACCTTACTGAAGACTGGAATAATTTTGAACAAAAGTGACTGAACAGATTAAGGAGTATCAAAAATTCAACTTCTTGAGTTGATAATACAAACGGAAACATCATGAAATTTACTTTGCACCAATGCTCCACGGTATCACCTGAAACACAAAAATATTCAGAATATTTGAAAAACTGCTCTACCATATCTGCACAATCAGCATACAAACAGCCACAGCATAGATTTTTCAAGTCTTTTCACAAACTGGTATGTAAAATTAATTCCTCATTCTCCTACTGCAAGTGGATTTTCTCAGTTCTCATCTAAATGATGTGCCAGTAAAAATACTGCTTCCTCTAGATTCTTGCATAGAAAAAACCCATAATACAGTGAAATGTGCTGTTATTGCTAAACACATTTTGGCCGATCACAGAGTCACTTGCCTGCCAGAGACACCATACCATGATGCCCAGCACCGTTCTTACCGGAGACAGGTGGAGAACAGAGCTCCACTGACAACACTCAGCCCTGAAAGTGGGGCACGTAGCATGTAACCACGCTCTGCTCACCAGGTAGTGGGGAGAAAAGGACAAAGCTGCCTCAGTTTCTCTGGGGAATCTCCTCTTTCCATGGTATTCATTCAGTCTCCACTAACTCCAGAGCTGTTAGACAGGATGAATGCTTTCAAAACATGAATCCAGTAAAATCCATGTTGACCTTCTGATTTTGAGGAGTCGTAGAACCACACAACCCTTTAACAATTTCTGAATAATAAGTGCGGTAGTAATTAAACCCCAGAATAACAACACACATCCTTGCTTCTATGAACACAAAAGATTAAAAGATAAAAAAGCTGACCAGTCTGTAAGAACCTAAAGATCACAGTTGCCTGTCCCAAATACTGTTAGGGCCATAGAAGGACTTTGCCCCAAGATAAGCACAGATCAGTGCAACAGTGTGGTGCAAACTCCAGACCGGGCAGAGGCGAGATCTGGTTAGCACTTACTTTGGAACTCATCCAGACAAAAATTCCCAGTGTGGCAAACTGTGTAAAGAAGCAACTGTTTGTACTTATTTTACCAGTCAAAGATCACCCCAAGTTATGGGACAGATGGCATCTGCCACCATCAATCCTCCCCCAAATAGTTAAGCCACTGTGGCAAGAACTTGAAATAAGACAAAGACATTACTGTTGTCCGAGTGTTATCTCAGAAGGTTAACAAAGCTGGGGGAGAAGAATGTATCACTGAAAATGGACACAAAGAATGCAGAATTTATGGGCTACAAGGAAAGCCAGCTCAGCAACTGTGCTGAAATCAGCTCTGACTGGGTAAAAATTAATTCCGGCAGGGGGAGATTGAAACCACCCATGACTCAAGAAACCCACCAACCCAAAAGAAGAGAAAGACTGAGCATGTGCACTAATTAGTATTAGAAGTGAGGAAATCATTTAACCAATAGAATAAGAGAACGGCGTAGCCAATGAACTACATTGAAAGACCTGAATTCCTTTCTTTGCTAGAATGTATGAATAGTAAAAAGTGTTGAATGACCTCAGGACCTCCACCACTGAGAAGCCATGGGTAAAAAAGGACCAATGGGATGCCATTTGATTCAGAGGTGGTGACTAGCTTCTACTTGATCTCTGTCTCTCCCCCTCCTCTCTTCCATTTCTCTCTCTCTACCTCAAATTCATTATTAAATAAAATCCATACTACTGACTTTGGCATATGGGTCTTATTTGCACCTAATTTGGGCAGAGGCATCTCTCAATGACCAGATCTTAACACAGTCTCTCATACCTGCAATACATTTTCACAGATGAGAATGAAAAATTCAAGTCTACTGGGAAATACACATAGTAAACTCCTTAACTAGCTGGAAAAAGTAAGAGGCAGCACTTTGAGAAAACAAAATTAACTATGCAGTTAGTTAGTTAGTTACCTTTTTAGCTTCTGTTCCAGGATCTGATTCACTGAATTTTTCTTCCTGAAAGCTTCTAGTCATCTTCATTTTCTCCACACTCTGAAAAAAGGCTGATTTTTCTAGTCTGTTTGTGCTGTATCGTGTATTTATCTCTTCCAGACTGTTAATCTTAAGTAGCTTCATACTATGTCCAGTTAATTTACTGTCTGTTCTCCTCTCCACCTTAGATTCATAAACCAGTGAACACTCGTAACTTCTGATTTCTCCTCTTTCTTGGCTGTACAAAAGAAAGACAAATAAGAGGTCTCAGTGTTATTCATGCATTTTGGCTTAGAAAATTACTGTGTTGCAACACTTTATATTTCAACTTTGTCTCCTTATATTTGCTGAACCAATACACAGAGTATACAGCACTACCTGTTCACAGAGATCATTCTACATTGAATACCAGATAATTCAAGCAGGCTACAAGACCAATATAATTTAATTTGTTCATAGAAACTATTTAGCTCAATGAAATCAATACCTACTGCTGTTGCTGCTTGCTTACGGAGCACTCCTCACTTTTTAACCACCTCAGTGGTTCTTTGCTGCTCAACATGTTCTCTTTTCTGTTGCAGTTCCAGCAAGTTGATATGCAAGGACCCTGCTATTAAGTCCAGAAAGATTTGAGATACTAAACAAAGCAGTACAGGCATGAACACAGTCCTTTCTTCTCTCTTCCCACTATCCTGTACCACAAAAATAGGTAGTTGCCAAAATGGTGGCAATTTCTGGCCCTCTGTTGAAGGCTGTAGATGAGCAGAGTACTCAGCTGGGTTCTTCCCCACTGCAGGCCCTCACGATGTGCCTGGTATGTACAGGATGAAGGATCATCGAGGCTTGTCTAATGGTAGGACTGGTCGGAAGGCCACTGCAAGTGAAGCTGTTAGCATTGACTCTCTGTAGAAGGCTTTTATTCCACAGCAAGGTCGTGGGTTCCCAACTCAAGTAATCTCTTGGCTACACTTGGAATATATGTCCATCTGAACAACTAATTTTTTTAAAAGAGTAAGAGAGACTACTCTCAAATTTCACTTAGCATCTCTTTCTACAGCCAGGAAATAGAGGACCAAAACATTTCTATTGCTATTATTGCAACCCTTCCTTCACTGTCCTGGAAACACAGCTACAAAAGCACAGTCCTAATGCCTTAGGTCTAGAAAGCTGAATCTGCTAAATCTCTTTAAACAGCTCATAGTTTTCAATTTAACTTGCATAAATACCATAAATTATATGGTGTAATTAAGACCTTATATACAACCTTACAGTCATTGGCAGCACAGAGAAACAGCTTTCAGTGTACAACCACAGACCAAATTAAATCAGTTATTTTTACCCAAACACCTTCCAACAGAAAATGCTCCGCAGTGTTTTGACCCCACATCTGCGCACGTGCAGCAGATTAAGTGTGTACCTACACCAACTAACTGCTCTGCCCACAGTTAGCCCTCCAAACTTCTCAGATGTAAAAGATGCCACATGTTATCCCATGAGGCACAGGAGATGGTTGGATAGTGGTGACATTTAAACATGATGGACAGCAAAAAACCATATAAGCTTGCAGTTTTCGAATGAGCCTTCCAGAGAGATTCCTGCTACCACACTGCTGTCCTAGATTGTGCTGTTAATACAGGAGGTGCAGGGATACCATCATGGGACTGTAAGGCATTCATCATCTGAAGAAGTTGTGCACCCAGTATGTAAAAATGTCCAGTCTGCTGCTTCCAGCATCTCTCACCAGCTTTCATAGCTCTGATATTCCTCCCTTTCCATCGCCATCAGCTGAAAGAACACTTTATGAGATTTTCTTCCCCCATTTCTCAAAAGCAGGTTCATGGGTTTTCTTAAAGGCTCTGACAATTGCAGGTGAAATACCCAACGGCTCAGTCTGACCTTCGAGCCATTATTCTACAGATCATTTGATCTACTCCACAACAAGGGATGATATTATATAATCGAAAGCTGTCAGAGAAAATGGGAAATGTTTCCAGATGCCCTCCCGCTGACTCCATGTCTGCAGCTACTCAAATCCCACAGTGATTTAGAGCGACCTGGCTGTGAAGACTGCTTGTGGCCTGACAGGACTGTTACCAAGGAAAGCTGATTCAGGCTCTCCATAGCTCTTGAAAGAGCACATCATCCTCTATGCTTTACTCACCAAATGTGGCCATCTATCTAATGAGAATGACATGTCCTAATTAAAGGACATGTTTCTTCAAGCTGACCAGAGAGTCAGTTATCTGGGAAAATATTAATGGGATGGCAAGCTCAAATGTCTTACTGAGCTCTGTCACCAAGCAGAAACTAGGATTGAGTCCAAACGTGATTGTCCTCTCTACCATTATTATCTTAATACATGCCTGAAACAAAAAGCTGAACAATGGAAAGTGAAATTTGTTTGCAAGTGCCTCCTCCAAAGCCCCAGAAAAGAAATCTCACCCTGGTCATGCGCCACTTAGCAATGGGGAAACTACGACCTTTATATGGTGTGAAGCTCCATTTCCCCCAAAGGAGGGTGAAAACCTTCCCCCAGTCATTTACATCCCCCAGCTTTGGCCTGAGGGATACTTTCTTCTACTTTCTGGGTCATCTTCAGCAAGCCAATCGCTCACTTCAAGAAAAATATCTTGCTTCATAAACCACAACTTCACTTACACACTCGGAGACCACACATGTCATAAAACCATTGCCTAGCTGTAAGCACACGCAGTGCATACCTATGGTCCTGCTGTTTTTCCTGCCCTATAGCAGCAAATCAATATATTTGGATTATAAAAATATAAACAATATAGTAAATGTTTCTAAAACTGATCAGGAATAGAAACGGGCAGGCAAATAGGTATTAACCTAAAAGTAGAACCCACAAACACCCCATTTCACTTTCAACATCTGGGTTTAGATTGTAATCCCTTCAGTCAGAATTAGGTTTACATGATGGGCTGTAAAGCACTTCACTTCAAACTTTGGCCTCCATCATCAGTTCAAATAAAAATTTTATTTCTGACCTGTTGGCCACTTTCTAACCAGCCATTTTCAAATTTTAAGCCTGGGGGTACTGTTAGCCAGTAGTCAGACTTGTTTACCTCCTAATACAGCTGACATTAGACTGACCTGAATTTTACAAGCTGGGAACTATTATGTCACAGTGTATAATTAAACCTAAACATATACTTTAAGAAAGAAAACAAGATGTAATGTGGAAAGAATTACCAATGGGTCAAGTTCGGGTCGTAAATTAGGATGCAAATGGTACCGCTTACTGTGCCCATCTTTGAAATACTATCTGCCCTGCATTCTGCATAATACAAGAGTTCGGTTTTTAATCTAATCTAAAAAAAAAAAAAAAAAAGTAATTTATTGATGGTTTGTCCACAGAGAATTAAGGTTTTTTACATGTTTCAATGAAAGACCAGCTGGACCCCCAAGCCCAGAGACCTTGCCGATGTTGCTCAGCAATGCCCCGAGGGGCAGGAAAGCCTCGCTGCTGGAGCGGGCAGCGGGCCCGGGCGGACTACAGCTCCCGAAGGGCTGCGGGCGGCACCGCTTCCTGCCCCGGCCGCGGGAGCCCATGGAGCCGAGGGCGGGCGCGGAGC
>VZTF01009676.1:1260726-1301109 GCA_013397755.1 Cnemophilus loriae
GGGGGGCAGCCGGAGGAAGCCGGCCCGGCCGCCGGGCCCCCCGTCTTCTCCCTCTTCCACAGGGGCCGCTGTGCAGCCGGGCCATGGATGCTCGGCCGCGCTGTGCGGGGAGAGCCTGGCGCAGAAACTGGAAGGGAAGCCCCTGGCCGAGCGGCTGCGGCCGGACACGCTGGGCGACTACGTGGGGCAGGAGAGGGTGCTGGGGGCGCAGACCCTGCTGCGGTCCCTGCTGGAGTCCCACGAAATCCCCTCCCTCATCCTCTGGGGGCCGCCGGGCTGCGGGAAGGTGAGTGCGGGCGGCGAGCGCCCAGCCCCGGCTCACGGCCGTCGGGGTCGGGCCGGCGCTGCTTCACGTGGCCCTTGAGGCCGGTGAACTTAAAACCTGTTGATTTTCGGACTTGCTCTTTTTGTCGCCCCTCTGTCTTTTTGGTTTCTTTTGTAGTGTCTTTATGTTGGCTGATGTCCACTAGTTTTCACTTAAGATTACAAAAATCACAGCCTGCCTCATGAATAAAATAGAATTGGTCCACCCCCATTAGCCCCACTCTGTGCAGTTTGCACTTCGGTTACACAAGGCCTCTCTTGCTTTCACATAATTCAGATTTTGTAACTCCAAAGTCCGTACCTAAAACATAAGCCGTGGTTTAGTTAATGGCTGAGAAGCTGAGAAACAGTAACAACACAGAATCTGTAAATATATCTAGGAAACAAGGTGAGATACCAGCAGATTAATACAGTACAAGTTTGCGAGTGCTGAGTTTGCTTTAGCCTACAAATTCCGGCCCTGGAGATGAGGCAGCACTGGTGTGGAAGGGAGGTAGCCTTATGGCCAGACACTTACCCACCTTCAAATACATTTAGGCTGATGGGTGTTTGCAGGATCTGACCACTGCATCCTCGTGTTCTGCCTCCTTTAACATACCAGGGGCCATCGTGAATCCCAAAAGACCCTCTAGCACAGCAGTGAAGGGATCCACAGTTGTTGTGAGAGAAGGACCAAAGGAATGCCACTGGTGCAATCAAGTAGTCTTTAAGATCTCGCCTTAATTTTGTCCTGTTGTTCCACGTATTTCAGATTTGTGGTGTGGCAGGGCAGACAAAATACAGTTTTCTCTGTCAGTCTAATGTGTTCACAGCATTAAGTTTCACACGTTATATGTATATGTAATTTGGTGTGTTGGCTGCACGAGAGTATGTTTGAGAAATCTGGGATGGGGGAAGTAATTACTGCTTAGCGGAGTTTAGACAGAACAGCGGTTTGCTCTTGTCAGCATACTTAATTGAAAATAAAAAAGACTTGCTATGTATGGTGTTTGAATAATAATACCAGTCAATCACAGTTAATAAGGAGCAGGCGTTAGAATTAGATGAGTACCATTAGCAAGGATTCAACAGGTTATTTAGGCTAGATAACGACACACCTCAAAAGAACCAACTAGTGAACTTCAATAATTGCCACTTCGTTTAAAATAACAAAGTAATAGCAGAAAACAAGAGCTCAGAATAGATGGGGTAAAGAAGCGGTGTTTCTGAAAGTAATGCGTTTCCAAAAACTGATTAAAGGGGAGGTGGATTGACTGAAGGAAGATGTCCAGAGAGAGAAGTGGAATTCAGTTCTTTAATAAATAGGAAGTCTCCTTGCTGAATGTGTAACACATTCAGGGGCTTGCTACTATATTTTTTTGTGGTCTCCTGCCTTTCGTTTCTTGTTATCTCTGTCAATAGCATGTGCTTGCCCTTTCTTGAAGCCCTCTTTGCTCGGGAAAAAAAGCTGTACAAATACAGCGGTAGCAAAGCAAAGGCTGCAGTACAGTCTCTGCAAACTGGCACTGACTTCAGTGGCCTTTGGGTTGTGATCTGATGAATGCACCTGGCTTTGACCATGGAAGTGCTTTTTCATGAGCTTGTGACAGCTTAACAGTTGTGTTCCAGGTCTTCTTTAGGAACCTTCTGTGGTACTGAAAGTGTCTTTGAGTAACGGGTGATCTGTTTTATGCCTGTAATATCACAGCTTTCACTCGCCTTTCATATGACCCATCCTCCTCAACCCTATGCTTTAGGTAGAATTGTATTCAGTAAGCTTGCATTCCACAGAGTTTAAATTCTTTTGCTCCTCAGTTGTCTGACTTGCATAATTTCTGTGCCTTTTGACCCATCAAAGAACAGTTCCACAACTTACCTGTATTTTTACTCACTAAGTACTTAAGCTATTGGGTAACTCATCTACTTTCTAGGTTATTCCTTCTCAGCAAAGGGTTTTGAGTCTATGTGCTTTCAGCTGGCTCCTGATGAAACACCTATTATTGGCTGAACCAGAAATTCCTTCTGCAAAAAGTAGAACTTTGCCCCTTCACCTACGTTTATCAATATTTCTAGGATAGTGCTAGAGTATAGTTTTATCTCAGGCCTTCTTCCACATAAATCATATTGTCTAAGTTAAATATATGAAAGTTCTATCCTTTTCTTGGCTATTTCTTTATAAAATTCGTCTCCTAACAGATACAACATGCAAGCAAAGTAGTATGCCTAAAGATGGAAAAGGAGATCTGTGCTTGCCTGCCTATCCTGTTCACTTACTATTTGGGTTGTATGTATATAATGTGTCCAAAAAAACATTTCATGAGAAAGCAGCTTGGTGGTTGAAAACTTGAAAGATCTTGTGGAGGATAAGTAAGTATTCTCACTGCCTCAGGACCTGGTTGGACTGATCAGCAAAAAGTTCTTCCATGAAGTACGGTCCTTTTCAGCAGGAAAAATACTAAGAAATAACTGCATGTTGTGCAGCTTCATATGTAACAAGGCCACATGCTAAGGTCTGCCCGTCAAAGAGCTAAAATAGCAGCATAATTAGATATGTTGGTCTAAATTCAGAAGTGCTGTGTAAGATGGTCATACACTTCTTAAACCTCTTCAGGCTCTTGCTACCCATGGAATCTGGTTATTGCAGCCCATCTATGCCTTCTTCCATTTCTACAGCCAAATGCCATGCTAACTGATACTTTCGAAAAGGGTAGAGCAGGACTAAGTAAAATAAAAAACTGAACATGGAATAAATCATCAGGGCCACATTTCAAATCAATTTATTCATTATTTTTCAATCTGGACCTTTATGAGAAATTGTTGTTCAACAGACTTTTTCTAAGCAAGAAGAAAATAATTGCTATAAATGCAGTATTTCGTATTGTAGGTCAAGAGTATTTTTTGAGAATTTTTATCATGAGAATAAAGCTAGGTACTGGAGTAAAAATATGTATGCTATGTAACTGCTCTGCCCAATTCAATTTTGGCCTCAGCTGCACTTGAATATTCAAGGAAGTACCTTCAAAATTGAAAAGACAAAATTGGGGTATTTCCATTGCGATCTTTTCTTTTGAGTTTCCATCTGTACTGAGTCCTCTTACTTAAAGGGAACATAATCTTTGTACCTTGAAACTGTCATCCTAATTTCTTAGGAAGCTGAGGTGCTCTGGGTGAAAAGGCTTTGACTTTTTGTTTGCACTTTTGTCACTCTGAAGTGTTGAACACAAGAGCCTATTTTCTGCTTTTAAGAAGCTGACCAGACTCAGGCCAGAAGAAACACTGCCTCAAAGAGATGCCGTGGTTATTAACTTAGGAACAGTTAGCTTGTTCATCCTGACTTTGCAAATTTTTAAAGGCCTGTATGAATCCGAGTGTAATGTGAGTAAGCTGTACTGTGATTTATAGCACCTTAATACAGGGATTTAGATTTTTGCATGTCTGCCATTGGGGCACCAATTTTAGTAAAGAGTTAGCGAGGGGACGCAGCGTAACTTGAGCACCAAATAATTTTGCTGCCACAGATGAAGTTTAAGCCTTATAAACCTGAACATTCTGTATTTAAATACGGTAAACATTCTCTCTTATGTCTGCTGTTTAACAAGAAAAAAATAGGTAGCAAGTGGCATGAACCTGCTCCTTACAGAAGATAAGACAAAGAGGATTCATGCATGATTTTCCGAGGTTCATGTCTGCACTCTGGTAATAAGATGAAATATGCTATGTTGATATGAGTGCAAAACATTAAAAACCCCAGTAAGTGGTCTTTGAAGTTTCTGTGAAATCTTCTCTGACATTATATTTTATTTCTAGGACTCCCTTGTATTTCTTTTCTTTGTTCATATTCAATAAATGACACATTGAAGCACAGGCAGCAAGTCCAACTTACCTATTTTGCTGCCTGCATATTTATCATCCCTTCCTTCCAGTGCTTCCTACTTTGCTAATTCAAGTGGTTACTTAACGGGCTGTTTGATTGCTTGAATGTATTTCATCTTCTCTTATTCATACAGTTTGGGACCTGATTTGAACTGTTTGAAGTAATGAGATTTTTCGATTGATTAGCATGAAATTTTTAACTGAAAATGCATCAGTAGTGTAAACTGAAAGTTCAGGACAACTCTGAAAAATGGGTTTGTCTTTGCAGTTGCCTGGGAGCAGTGTTGTAATACCGTGTGCTTGGTTTTGCTTATGCCAATCTAAATCAGGAATAGCTTGGGGTAGCTCTCTAGGAAGAGAAAGCTGGAAGAGAAAATACAATTGTATCTATAAAACACTTGGAATGTAAGTACACAAATCAGGATACAGCAAATGGAGGTACAGCTCCATTCCAACAAACATTATGCAATGACCTTGCATCTGTTTATGCTTGGTTGGGCTTGGATTCTGGAAGTGCTGTAAAGAACATGCTGTGGCTCTTGTTCAGCGACACTTATTCCTCCAGTAGTATCTCAGTGGGCTATTCGGGGTGTGAGGAACCAAACAAGATGGGTAAGAATAGCATCTGCCCTTATATAAATGCCAACTGCTGCTACTTTTGATTGTGTTTATCTGTATAGACAGTGTCCCCAGGCCATGTTCACCTGCTGTGCTGCCAATTTCCTTTGGACACGGCCTGACTTATCTCCTGTGACGCAGTGTGGTACAGAGAACATCCACAGAGCTACATCCCAGAGCGCTGCTGCCCTGTGTGGCATCCGAGGATGCTGTTGGTGTCTCCCTCGAGGCAATGAAACAGAGCATGGCCTTTCCTGATTGCTTGGCAACTACAGTGTGGCCCGGCTGCCAGCAAAGGGAGGGTTGAGGGTAAGGGGAGGCCATTGATGGCAACACCATGTAAACAAAGATAGGGAAATTGTGGCCAGAATAAAGGAAGAGTGAAAAATAGCCAGAAAGTCATGGTCAAACAGCAGCAAAGAAAATCAAGGTGCTAGGTCAGCACTCCGATAACACAGCTTAGACCCTATAAGTCTGTAGGTGTAACTAGCTTGTTGTGTTTTGCGCTAGGCTTATCAGTCTCTTGTCATCCCTGCCACAAACATAATTCACACTGTGGTTTGCTCTGGAACAAACCAGCAAAGTCTCTTGTTGGGGAAACCTACGTGCCAACTAGATTATCCCTGCTCAAGAATAATCCATGCTGCGCTGCACTTGTGCCTGTCTGTGCCAGATCTGCTTTGGTCACCTAAACATGGCCTGGCAGAGCCTACAGCCTTCCAGACTTTCTGGGAGAAGTGCGTATATTGGAAGGACCTTAGGTTTCACAGTATTCTTGATATGATCTAACCATACGTGCTAATCCCTTCCCAGTTTTTTTCAATTCCACTTTCTGAAGTGAGTTAGGCACTACCACTCTTCATTCCTGTAAGGAGCTTTGGTGAGCTAGTGTGATGGGCATAGTTTAATGACCTGGTACAGGGCTGCAAAAATCAAAAAGACTACCTTACTTCTAAGAAGATACTGTAGTCGTTGAACATCAGCATCAGTAAGACTGGCTTAACTTGTACATGCTTTTTACTGTTTTCTTCCAGCCATGGGTGTGAGGTAGCATTGACTAGTGGCAGCGCAGAGAGGAGGGAAATAATTTATTCTTAGAGTGTTGCCCAGTCAAGGAAACTTCTGAGTATACAGAAAATTCTTGTCTCCTAGTACAAACACCCAGCTAACCAAACAATAAATCTGATTGACTTCTCTGCTCTGACAGTGGGAGGTGTGTGGAGCCAAACATGCTTTGTGGGTTGCTTTTGTTTCATCCATAACTTGTATCAAAGCCTGGAAGAACCAGTAGCATAGTTGCTGAGAGTCAGCTCATTTGGTTATTTTTTTTTTTGTTTGGTTGCTGGGGTTTTGTAAATCTCAGACGGCTTCAGCCTCTGGGAAAGGATATTCTCATTTGGGCTGACACAAAGCAATATTGGTACAGGGTGGTGAAGGAGTTTGTGTTAAGTGTTTGTTCTGTGTGTAATGCATCTGGAAATGAATGACCATAGGCTGAAGTTGAAAGTGTTATTCATTAGTGAATAATGGTTCAGAAGTTTCTTGGTGAATATGTTTCTGTTTCAGAACAGCTTTTTATGATGTCACTGCTTTAGCTTGTCTAAACAGGTAGGTCAGTAAGGTCTCACAATATTCAGCATAAAACTTGAGATAATAGATATGATTTTGAATCATTTGGTGTGATAATAGAAAAGAACTAAGAATGGTTTCTGGAACAGGCAAGGATATTATACTGTGAGCTTTGTAAGGTGTAATTTTTAGTGAAGTTAGCAAAAGGTTAGTTTTCAGGATCACTGGTTCACTCCTATTCTTAATTTATGGGAAAGAATATTCCTGCTCTGGCCCATGAGGAAGAAAACATGAGCTAAATAAGAAACATCTGTATAATAAAAGGAGCACATTATCAACTTGTTTAGATTTCATTTTTGTGCTTGCTATGCAGGTTCTGATACAGGTGTGCTTATATTAAATTGCAACATCAGTGTCACTATTTTAAAAGATTTGTTTTCTATTGTAAGAATCAAACTTCAAAATTTATTTCAGATGATGGATAATCAGCGTGTTTTCTTCTGCCTTATTCCATATCAGATCTTTAATTTTCTTCTTGTCCCTTAAGTACATTGCCCCTGAAGGAAACTAGGAGTCTAGCATATAAGTTATAGTTGTTCTGTGCTAGTGCCTTCATAGTAATGCTACTTTGCTTGTGTGAATTTTCCACTAGGTTATGTGTTCCTTTAGGTTGTAACCTGAAGTAAAAAAGAGGGAGAAAGCTGTAGCCTGTTACTGACTTTTGCTGAGATGGTAGGACAAAAAGCAGCATAAAAAACCTGAACTCATGGGAAGTAAGTCTTTCAGAGGACCAGGGAATGTTTGACATCTGTGTGATAGGCAGTTTGACTTGCTGAATGATTGATTGTGCAGAACAGAAGGAAGAGGCTGTGAACATGCCTGTCCTTGTCGAGCATTGCATTTGAAAGGCAACGTATGTTATTCTTATTGCAACCTTTGGTGACCCACAAGTTGGCAGAGAGGGAGAGGTATCTGCTGGCTGAGATCTGTGCAGCAGATTTCAAGTAGATTCTTGGTCTAATAGTAACTTTCAAACAAATCTCTTTGATTTTTTTTTTCCTTAATTAGAGTTAGAAATATGGACTCCTGTGTATGTGTTTAAAACAAAGTCCTTACTGCTTTCTTTTGTAAATAACAAAACTCTCTGAGTGACAGCCAGGGTGCAGTGTAAGCTACCAGTCCAAGTGGAGCTACAAGAAGCATAGCCGCTTAATTTTTTTATTTCGTCCTCTCACCACTGCCACTTTTAGAGAAGGAAGAGGTACACTTTTCCTTTTTCATCCTCAAATTTCATGTATTAGGTGTTTCTGTGCTTTCAGAGATTTTTAAGACATGGGTACATCCTCTAAAAATACTTTCTGAATCAAGGCCCTTTTGTATGGAAACATGAATATTAGTTTTAATTTGGTAGCTCAGTTTCAAAGATAGTTTTCTTTTGATTTTGGCAGGGTGGGGGTGGAATTTGCTTATTAGTTTATTTTCTCAGATCTTCTTGATATCTGTAGGCTTTGTTGTGAACACTTGCCAAGTGTCTTTCCAGCTGTGTCCTCTGCAATGATACAACTTGGGGATGGGCTGGTGGTTTTGAGCTCCAGGAAGCGAGGGAGAATCTGACATGGGATGCAAGTCTTGTATCAGGACCTGAAATGACACCACTTCTGAAGACAATCAGGAAGCCCTTACTAAACCTAAAGCAAAAATAAATAACAATACATCCTTCTCCTTAGCCTTCCGTTTTCTAACTTGGGCTGGTTGCCGTTTCAGGGACAAGGAGATCCATTAAAGGGACAGAGTGGGGTACTGCAACACCACTGGTAGCCAAGTGGTAGGTGCTTGCTTCTGCAGCCTTCCTGCAAGAGGATCAGGTTGACACCACCTGCTGCTTTAACCTCATCCCTTGGAATATCTTCTGAGGTGGTTTTGTTGACACCTGTCCCACTCCTCATCTGCTGACGCTCTCCTGTCTTCAGTCTCCTTTGGATCCTTCTCTAATAGAAGAGTGAGCTTGATGGAGGAATCACCTGTTTTCTCTAGCAGTACTTTTAAATAGAGATACATTCTCTTTGGGGCATACACCTGTGTTTACTAAGGGTTGTGAAGGAAAGTCTGAAAATCATGTCTGTGGTATGTTCAGGTGTGATAAATCTACCCGGGAGGTTGGTGAAGGTTTCTTCTGTGCTTTGGTAGGCTAAGTGAAATTATCTATAAATAAATTTGGATTGGAAGAGGTTGTTCATAAGGACAGAAAAACAGCATAGCTGCTTACTAAAGCAGCCAGTTTGTTCAGTCAGCTGCCTTTTGCTTCCCTGGGCCAGCATTTGATTACTGTTGACTATTTAGATTTACGAGTTACATTTTCTTAAGTACGCATGTGATTTTTTTACTACTAATGTTCTCATGCTTTTGTAGAAACTGCTGTCTGATTAATTTCATTTTTATGTGTATTTGAAATATAAAAGGGTTTAGTTAATAACGTTGTAGCCTTATATTTCTCACATGCAGTTGCACTGTAAACTCTTAGGCAGGTGTCTTGGGGTAGTCCAGATCTTTATCCATTAACATACTCCACAAAATAACTGCATAGGGAGTTGCAGTCAGCCCGTCTTCTGTGACAGAAGTATTTGGCAGAGAGTTCTTCTTCCGTGACAAAGGAGACAGCTGTCAGTGCTGTCCTTTTCAGTACTGAGGCTCACTGAGTCTGGTACGTAAAAGTGCAGGCATTAGAAATGCAGCAGAGGAATTGGCAGCTACCTCTAGCAGGAAGTTTTTAAGTCTTCTGTGCACTAGAATAACGTGAGCTAAAATGCCTTACTCTGTAAACTGTCAACGCTGTCTCTATGTCCAAAATATATAGTTTTGTTTTTTACATATTTCCTTCAAATTGGTATTTTCTGTGTCCAAAATCATATTTACAAAGCTTTCTCCTATTGCTGTTTCAGACTACACTGGCACACATCATAGCCAACAGCAGCAAAAAGAATGGCACGAGGTTTGTGACACTGTCGGCCACAAGTGCCAAGACAAATGATGTTCGAGATGTCATCAGCCAAGCCCAGAATGAAAAAAGACTCTTCAAGAGAAAAACTATCCTCTTTATTGATGAGATCCATCGTTTCAATAAATCTCAGCAGGTATTGTACTACACTGTTTTTTTAAAAGAGCCTTTGTCAGCACTTCTGTAAAATCTCCCACTTTGCCTTAAGGTGATACCTTCTTCCTTAGGGCTCTTGATTTCAATGTTAATAATTTTAGTAGATGCATTTGGGAGAAACATAAAAATTAAATTCCTTAGCTAACGTCCAACCAACATTTAATTATTGTGATTCAAAGATTTAAATAAAAGGCTGAGTTATACTTATAGTTGACTTATGTGCCAGTCTTTATATGATATTTTTAAGAAATTTTATTTCTGCGAAGTCATGGTAGTATAGTTTGCTGCACATATCTTCATTTCAGCCTCCATCTAGGAGGTAGCATTCTGTATTACCTTTACAAAGGTCTGGAATGTGAATGTGCCAAAGGTGGGTATTTTAATGTTGTCCTCTCTTCTGTCTGAGAAAAAATAAGTCATGGCATGGTACTTCAGGATAACACTGCAGCCATCACTTGGGGCTTTTTTTCTTTTTCGTTTCCTAGGTATAAGGTTTTTTTCAGTTGTGCCATGGAAAGCTTGAATTCTGTACTACAGGTTGCACTTTTTAAGTTGAACTGTATTGTCATCTTCCTGTAGTTTTCTGAACCATCCTATAAAATTAGGTAGGGAATTGTAGCCCTAAAGGTTGAGTCAAAGCATATTTAGGAGTAGCCCCACTATTCGTTATACTTGATAAGGCAATTTCATGATTTCTTATGTTGCCATGCAATAAACCAAAGTCACACAAATAAACTAAAAATTGGCAGATTTCTGTATCCTATTTCTTTTCAGCTGGTAGGGTTATTCTCAGTGCAGTCATTTGTTATTAAGGTGTTGGGTGCATGAAATTAAACCATTTCCATATCTGTGCAGATGAACTGCCTTGTCAGTGTGGTTATTTGTCATATCAGCAGGGAACCCAAAGTCTCACAAGATGCAAATAAAATGTAGCCTACTCACATGGGATGTTTCAGGTTGTCATTGATTGAGATCAGCTTTTTCTGCTTCCCTCCCATGCTCAGGACACTTTCCTTCCTCACGTCGAGTGTGGGACGGTGACCCTGATAGGAGCGACCACAGAAAACCCTTCCTTCCAAGTCAACGCCGCTCTCCTGAGCCGGTGCCGGGTGATCGTCCTGGAGAAGCTCTCTGTTGAAGCAATGGAGGCAATTCTGATGAGGGCCGTCAGGTCCTTAGGGCTCCAGGTTTTGGGCCAGGGCGACCAGCACGGCACCACTGTGACTGGCAGCAGCAGCAAGAGCTCGGAGTGAGTACTTTATGGGCTGCAGGGTGTTAACGTGTGGAGCCCGAGGAGCTGACTGCCTGCCAGGGAGAGAATGAAGCAGTTGGGGGGTGGGAAGAGAAACCCTAGCCACTTCTGATAGTAAAGAAAAGTAGTGGCAGCATATGGCGGGGGCGGGGGTGACAGGAGAGAGAGAATTCAAAGCATGGGCTCTCTCCATCCAAAACATAATCTGACCATCTGGATTAGGAGAGAATTTTATACTTGGATCCATAACTCCTGACTCACCCTCTCAGGATATTTAAATCTGTTCTGCTGCTGAGGATTTGCTGTGGAAGCCTGTAACTGGGTCTTTGTCATGTCCTAATATGTGTTACTTCTTGCTACCAGTTGTAAAAGCATCACATTACCCTTAAGTGGTGGATGGGGCATCCCCTCTTAATTTGGAAGTACCTGCCAGAAGTTTGTTGTTTTCTGAGAATTTTTTTTAATAAGATCGGGGAGGATGCTGCTGCTTCTGTTCTTCAGTTGCAGGATAAGTCTTGTGCTGTGTTTTAGGATATCCTGTGAGGAGAGGAGGCTGTTGCTTTGAGATGTTAATAGATTGTTTTAAGAGGGACTTTGTTTTTCTCTGCTCCTTGATGTCCAGATAGATAAATTCATCTTAAACACTTGAGAAAGTTTTGGAAAAAACAACATCCAGATTTGTCTGCAAGAGGTGTTATCTGCCTTCTGAAACAGGAGGCTGGCAAATAAGAGTAATGCATGGTGCTGTGGTACTCACGTGCAAGCTATTACACTTCCTTCGTGTTGGTTCTTGGCTGCACTCCTAGTAATTTACAGTGCATTGATACGGTGGTGATTGACAGACCATATGAAATAAATGAGAGGGAATCCACTTGAACTTTATCACAGAATGTAAGCACAAAGAATTGCCAACCGGAATGCTGAGGTTAGGGCAGATAAGGAAAGGTATTCCTTTTTCATTTTTAGGTTACCCTGCCTCACAGTTTACTCATTTATAGCTTTTATGTGTTGTCATAATGTGAATTTTAGAAGAGAAGGCAGTACTGCATGTCAGCATTAATGTAATGGCACAGCTGTGGTTGTGGCTACACCCTGACTGGGGTTCAGAGACTTTCCTTTTTGTACAGGATTAAAGTACAAGGCATAGTTTCAGCTGCAGTTGTTTGGGTTTGGGTTTCGCTAGACTCTCCATGTCTGTAACCTTCCGATATCTGTGGATGATTTAAACAGTGTGGTGCTTCATCAAACTGAAAGAAGTCTGGCAGGCAGACTGTCAGACTAACACAGTTTCAGAAATCTCTCCGTGAGGAGAGAGGGCCACACTCCAAAGGCAGTCATGGGAGCCAAGCATTTAAAAATAAAAATGGGGTTTTGAATTGAGGAGGGTTTGTTGCAGTTGTGTGTCAGGTCTTTCTTATCTTTCATGACATGATCCGGTTCTGGGCCAGAGTTCCTACATTCTGTTGCTAATAAGTTTGGATTTTTATAAGCCACTCTGTTCCTTATTGTGGTTCTGTTTTGGCTTCCTCATTAATTCCTGCTTCTTGCTTCAGTGTCCATACCATTTCTGCTTCTTCGTTTCCTTTCCACTACTCTGCAGGAGCAGCTGTCTCATCTTTCTACCCACTTGCCTCTTGTGAAACAGGACTGTCATTAGATGCAGGCAGGTAACTGTTCGTGCTGTCCTGAAGAATAAATGGAAATCACCAATTACAATTAATTTGGTTGTTAGCAATGCTCACCTTTATTCCAGAGTGAGAAAAGGAGCTGTAAGGCAGCATGTCCCCAAATGGTGGGGTATACTCACTTTGAAAATGCTGCAGAGATCTAGCAAGAAGGCACAAGAGATGTGTACATTGAATTTTGGGTTTTATTTCCCACGTGAGTCACCCTTTCCGAGCCACAGCAGTGTAGTATGAAGTACTGCATGTGCTGCTTGGCCTCAGTTATTCGGGTGGGTTTAGTATCACATCACTTGTCTGACAGGATGGCTTACCTAAAAGAGGTTTTGAAGGAGAGGATGATTCTTTGTGGTCTCTCCTGTTACCTTGAGGAATAAGGTGAAGGTGAATCTTCCTTAGTCTTTACAGGCATCTTCTGTGCTCAGCAAGAATGCCACCATCCCCAAGTGGTTCAATGGATTTGATCCTCTGCACTCCACAAGGAAAGTGTGCTCTACTCAAATCTGTTTCCTTAAATTTTCTTTGTGGATTTTTCTTATCTTGCTTCCACCATTGCTGCAGGTTTCTGATCGCCTGGATTCTCTTTCACTCCACCATGGCCTTTTCTTGCTCTAAAGCTGAAACAACTAGCAGTGGGTGTTACCTACTTTGATATCTTTCTATTCGTTGTGTCACCATGGTTCACAAAGGTTCTTTGACAGTTTTTATGTTAATTACTGGATTTCTTTAGGATAAGATGTGCTTTTTGTTACATTTTCATCAGCATTACTGCCATCAAACTGTGCCTCTAAAGTCTTGAGTAAATCAAGCTGAAAGATGGAGAAACAGGAAAGGAAGAAACATACTCATGATGAGGAAAAGTAAGAAGTCAATGTTAAAGATGTTTTTTATTGCTGCAACTGCTTGTGCTTTCTGCAGTTTGTGCTGTATAAGTAATAGCACAAGCTGTTCCAGGTGTGCACTGATACATTACACTTGTACTGTGTCAGTGGTGGAAGAAACCAAATTCTTCTCTTGGCTTTTTATTTTTGTCATTCAAGTGCTGCCCTCAGAATGGTATCTCTAATTGAAGTCAGACAGTAAACTGGATGGTTGATTAATGTGTTCAAAGCTAGATAGCACAGAAGGCACACAGCTGAGGGAAATGGAAGGAACCCCAGTTTCCTGTTGGCAAGCCCAGACATCATGCAGTTCAGCTTGTTACTGGCTGTATTACAAGTTCTGGCGCGTTATGAATTCACCAGTTCATAAATCACAACACTGAAGATGGAATTCCTTTGGATCTTCGGTGTTCTATACTTTTTTGAAAATTATTCCTTAATTGGAACATCCATTTAATTTCCTTGCAGGAAATGAGTTGCTGAGGTGAGAGGCAACACTGGAAGACAATGCTGTAAGGCAGTGAGCAGTGCATATCACACTGCAGTAGTTCAGTTGAAGAACCATGTTTGCCTGTAAAAGTGTTGCAATCTGCCAAGGAGTGAATGTAGTGAGAATAATTGCACTGAGAAAGTAAGAAAGTACTGATTTATATGGGAAAGAAGCAGTGTGTACTTCATCTCATGTTTTGCTCGGTTATTTTTTAAGTCTTTGATCATACAGGTTCTCCTTGCTTGGGATTCCTTGTATTTATTCCCTGATATTACTTATGCTCTTTTGTCATTGGCTCAAATTCTGCAGTGCTGTGTGGGTTTAATGGGTGGTTCATCATACGTTTCATGTTGGTTCTTGGCACAAACTGCCTTGAGGGTATGGAGATAAAGAGGAACTGGAAGAAGGATTTATTATCCTGTAGTGGTAGTTTTCCATTCCTTGAGCTAGTATATCACCTTCAGCCCAGTGAGTGATGGATCCCAGCACGTCCCTTTTGGCTTGTTTATGTTTTTGTCTCCAAGTATCATTGGTTACAAGGTACCAACATTGACCGTTGGCATCCAGTGGGTGTTCGGTGTTAATTTTGGAAGTTGAATAAAATATGGGGTTGCCCATCTGCAAGAGTATCAGGAGCTTGGAAAGAAGTCAGAAAGCATGGGAGTTATTCTGCCTTGCAGTTCTGATGGGTACAGAAGTTGGGTAAAGTGAGAGGGAGTAGGGCACTTGAGCCTCTGAAGACAGGATTGGCTTAAAAATGTAAAGCACAGCAAGTGGTTTTTGGAAGCCAAGGTATTGAAATAATTGCCATCCTGATTTTGAAATTAGACTCCTGCCTAGTGAAGTTAAATCATCAGAAAATGGAATTTAAGGTCTTAATTGCTCAGAAAAAACATCTGAATTCAGTTATTCTGAGTATAACATTTTATTATTTTGAAATACTGAGTGTGCATGGAACTGAGATTATGCAACAGGGAAGCATTATGTTATTTCCAAACAGTGATTCTCATAATGTGCTGTGCAAACAGCTTATATGTGGAAGTTTTCTCCATTTATTCTTGTTCTTTATCACAACCTGCATGTCATGCTATTGTAGGCATGGACTGGATCAGCCCAATACATAATGCATTATTTGGATTGGAATTGCGTTACTCTTATGTTACAACTGGAATTTCACCATGCAAATGGACAAGGCCTTAGCTTGTAATCAGATTTTTTCCTACTTTCTTTTTTTTTCTTTGGATATTTGTTTCTGTTTCAGTTTCTGTCATATAAATTGCTTATGTTGAGTCAACGGGGCACTTAAGAGTCCTATAGTGAAACTGAAGAGACAGGAATACAACTCAGATAAATTTTTTAAATTAGCAAATAAATGGCAAAAGAGCTCTGAGGCCTCAACTTTTTTTGGGACAGACTGTACTTAGCTTCTTCCAAGGCAGTACCTGCCTTTTAGTGCTCTCAACGCTTCCCCTCCACTTGCAGTCACTGCCTGCAGTTGTGGTATCAGTGTGAGGAGGCCTCAAGCACAGGATGTTCTTCTCTGCAAGCAGCAGGCAAAGAGCTTAGTCCTTGCAGGTGAAACCTTCTCTCAAGTATGCCCTGCTGGTGTGCGAGAAGTGTTTGCTCAGTGTGCCGTATATTTGGAGTTGTTCCTGTTGAAGGAGGTAATTAGCAGCAGGATGTCTGTGTGTAGTGCCTGCTGTTTTTTTTTAAAAAGAGCTTTTGTTTTTCTTGCTGGCTTTTTTAATTGCTTATGAAAAATCTGGTGCCCATCTGTAGTGCTGAGGGGTGAACATTGCTTCCTGATTTTCAAGGAATTTGATGCTTGAGATAATTGACTGAATAAGTCCCTGTGCAGTTGTATTGTTCTGCTTCCTTGTTCAAAGGTGGTGTTTGAAACACCCTGGCAAAAGTGCCACTGTGTGTGTGTGTTAATTTTTTTTTCTAGATTTAGCAAATACGTGAGAAATAAGGAGATGGAAAAAAGTCATGATGAGATGCATATG
Source organism: Cnemophilus loriae (assembly GCA_013397755.1). Taxonomy (NCBI): domain Eukaryota; kingdom Metazoa; phylum Chordata; class Aves; order Passeriformes; family Corvidae; genus Cnemophilus; species Cnemophilus loriae. Next base: position 1,276,552 of record VZTF01009676.1, read on the forward strand.
TATATAGATCTGTTTTTCCCAGGATGTGATTCCTACTTTCTACTATCTGCAAGCATGGGTTTTGCACCTAGAAGACATTTGTCAGCTTTCACTTGCAGTGGTTGATTAAGATTGCAACTCTACTAGTTCTTCCTTTTTATGTGTGGCCATGAGAGGACTCAAATGTTAATTGCTGAAATTTTTCCAGAACCTACAGTCTTTTTCTTTTGTGTGACAAGTGCAAAGTGGGTTTGCAAGGAGGAAGAGAAGGCAAGCAATGAAAATCAGTGGATGCGTGTGTCTGGGTGCCCTGATATTGTCTTTTTGTACACCACTGGTAGTAATAGTAACATATCTTTTGGTAAATGAAGTGCTGGGCTGTCATGAATCCTTAATTATTTGACACACAAGAGCTTCATAAGAAATGGCCTCTCACACCAAGCCCTATGTGCTAATCCCCGCTGATACATGTCACTCTTGATTTACAGTGCAGCTACTAGAAGTGGCTCAGTTAGGGCCATTACTTAATGCCACGTTTTAACTCCATTAGCTGCTGTCTCCAAATCAGATCAGGTACACCCTCTGCCTGGCAACACCTTAGATGTTACCTTGTCCACATAACTGAGGTTTGAGGGTTAAATCCTCAACAGGGTGCCTGTGAAACATGCAGAGGTGAACTGGTTTGGATGTGCCCCAACAGTGAGGACTGCTGCCCAGCAGGTGAAAACCTAGAGACAAAACTTGAGGACTTTGTTGTTCTCACAGATTTTTCATGGACCCACTAGAAGATCTCAGGGGCTCCTGCTGCTGCATTTCTCAGGTCTTCCCATCTTCATAGAATCACTGAATATTCTGAGCTGGAAGGGGACCACAAAGATCGAGTCCAGCTCTTAAGTGAATGGCCCATACAGGGATCGAATCCTTGATGTTATCAACACCATGCTCCAATCAACTGAGCTAATCTCAGTGACTTGTTCATTTAGATTGTGATTTCACTGGAATTTGGCCTTTTTCATGTGTTTGTGTAGTTCTGGCACACATAGAGGAGTAGATGACAAGAAGAGTGATGGACGTGTATTGGGATGCAGTTTCTTTCTAGAGCGATTTTTTTTTCGTACCCCAGTGACTAAGTTGTAATACCAAAAAAAGTAGGACATGTGTGTTTTGCATTGTAAACAATCCTTCCAGTTGTTGCTTTTTAAAGAACAACTGATAGCACCTCTTGCTGTTGTTAGTAGTTAGCTCAAAACCTTATGCTAATTACTTTATAAGTCTCTATGTTGTCTCACCTGCTTTTGGATAGCTTCCTACCTTTTCACTGTTCTTCCACCAAGGAATTTCAAGAGGTAGTAGTGAAATGCTGATAGAGTAAAACCTTGTAAAGTTCAGCTGGCTGTCAGAATTGGGCTCTGGCTAAAACCTAACCTTAGTTTTCATTGAATTTAGTGAGGTGAGCAAAAATAAGGGGGTTAAATAGATGAGAGCTCCTGCCCTACATTTTTCATGTGCAATTGTATTTAGCAGGCATTGGAGCAGGAGGAAGAGGGTCGGCCCCTGGCTCTGCAGGATGAGTTAAGACAAATCTGAAACCCAGCTGTGTCTCAAGAAACTTTGTAAAGAAACATCATCTCCAGCACAATAGGCAAGGAGCTAATGGGGGCTGATGGGGGCTAAGGGAGTGTGGTGATTCTGTTGCAGATTCCCGGTGTACATAGAGGAGAAAGCTCTGAACACACTCGCCTACCTTTGTGATGGGGATGCCAGGACTGGGCTGAACGGACTCCAGCTGGCAGTTCAGGCCAGAGTAGCAGTGGGAAGGACCACTCCTTTGGACTCTACCAAAGATGGTGCTGCCGATGGCATTCTGGTAACAGAAGAGCATGTAAAGGAGGGGCTCCAGCGATCTCACATCCTGTATGACCGAGCAGGTGAGTACCTGATGCAGTTTCTGTGATGCAGTGTTCTCAAGATGTGATAGCCTCTCCAATTTCTCTTTCTTCTCCCTTTTTCCTACCGGCTGCTCTACTGAAACAGTGGTTGTACTGAAGTTTGTCCTAAAAGTTACTTTTCCTCTACAATGTAGTTCAGCTGGAAATTCCTTCTAAACAGTACTTCTTCTTTGCAACCAGAAAGTGTAGATTAGCTGAAAGACCTATTAGCTGTCCTGAAAACAGTTGCATGGTGAAATTATTTGTTATTTAAGGTTATATTGTCTTCTATGAGGGTTTCAGTGTAAAGAGGCAGAATTTGATGAGGACATTTTTCTTGGAGGGTTGGATATTTTCCATTGCACTTCTACTCCTTTGAAAGTCTTGTAAGTGCTCACACTCACAGCGATATGTTGTGTCAAAACCTGAGCAGTTTGCTTTATTTTTAGAGTTGCTTTTTAAGGTAATGAATTCTGTAGCTTGCTTAGGAAGCTAAGCAAGCTTCATAAATCTATTTGCACTTAAGGCTTCCTAGTATGATAACCACTCCTGCTAAATTTGTGACTTGGCAATCTTAGGCAATCACAGTAGTTGGCCACTAAGCCATTTTATGTTAGAGGGTTAAGAATCAGTGGGTATCAGATATTAGGTGAATTCCTTTGAATGCATATGCTAGTTCTTCAGCAACACTTGACTGACTGCAGAATAGTATGAAATTATTATGCCAAGCAGTATTTGAAGAACCGATTTATTTTCTTTTTTTTTTGCCACTGTTTCTGATATGCTCCGTTAATTGCCACTGTTCAACACCTGTGATGAGGGGTTTCGTGAGGTTGGTTGTAACATATGCCCGCTTGCAGCCTTCTTGCTACAAAGAAGTAATGATGATTCACTGTCAGGAAAAAGGCAGCTGGGCAGATACTGATCTAATGGCAGCTGAGAAGTTAAGGGTTGGCAGGGGGGAGGGAGAAGGAAAATTTTATGGGGTCTGTGGCAGGAAGAGGTCATGATTAGAAGGAGGCGGAAAATCTGACTAGTTCGCTGGTTCGAGTCTCTTGCACCGTGTAGGTCTCTTGTGTGTTTGCTGTCGCCTTGTGGCCACTGTCACACAGAACTCTTGGCTGTGTCCATTGCTCCCAGCCCTCCTACACCTTCTGGCTCTGGTAGAGATGGCACAGAGTGCCTTTTCCTGAGGCTTGCATCAAGTCTGGGTAGCGTGTGTCAGGCCCTTCTCTACTGCAGAAATCTTTGTTGTGGTTTATTGTGGGATTTTTTGGTCAGAGATTTTCAGAGTGGTGAGAGCCGTGAAAATTGTGTTTTTCTGGATTGTATAAATGCCAAAGAGCCTGACACAGGTATTGTGACAGTAGCAGGTTGCCTGAGTACATGCCTTTACAGAATCTCTCTTCTGTGGAATAGCCTGTGTTGACCACTGACTGTTGACTCCAGGTTGACCACTTTTGTCCATAGCAGAGATAGCTGTTTGTCTTTTTAAATACAAAGGACTTCCGGATAGCGGCTACTGCATAAACAAATATTCTTTTCAGTAGCATGTTTTAGCTAATACATTTTGAATCACAGCTGTGGTGGTGGGACCTACAATCCTGTAAAATAAAATGCTTCAGGCTTATAAAGTGGAAGGTCTAATGATAGCAGCAACATACATTTTAGTGTTGCATGTTCATCTGGAAAGCACCAAATAATTGATTAGTGTTTCGAGTTGTGTAAATACGGACTTTTTATTTTACATTATTTTTTTGGTTACCTTCTGCAAAATTTGGCAAATACATGTAGTTGGGCATTCTCTTCTGTACTTTCATCAAGTAATCTAGGAAAGAAATCATTCATAATGCAGTTGTTAGGTTGTTGTTCTGATCTATGTGCAGACATGTAAAGAAAAGGTCTTTGTGCAGAGAGTTTATGCATTTTAGCTGGAAGGGCAAAGAAACAACATTAATCAAATTTCACTGCCAGCAGCCACCTGAAGCCCTTGCAGTGTGAGAGGAAACAAAAACTATTTAGTCATATTTTAGCTTTTAATTGCAGTCTTTTAAATTTTGATCCTTTTAGAAAATGATGTAGCAACCAAATTCATTAAAGTTTACCTGCAGATGGGCAGTGACTAGATCTTTTAAATAGAGTTGTATTGTTGCACCTTCTTTTTACATATTGTATCTGTCTGCTAACACTGATTTAATAAGATAAATATCAGTAGTTTCACTGTCTGTATGGTGACATAACTTCACCTGTGGTAAAAACTGGGAATGTATAATGCTGAAGTTAGTTTATTCTGCAATCTGGAACATAGTTTTTCCTTTGCCTTCTCTGGAGGAGAAAACAGAAGGTGTCTCACTGAGCAGGGTTTGCTGTCGGGGCAGAGCTTAGAGCCATGTGGTCAGGGCTAAGTTGCTATTCCATGCCATGGGCATCATTACTGGGGTAGGGGAGTGGCTTATTTGGAGTTGAATTCCCAGCTGGTGTTAGACCACCACACTCACACCATAATGTTTTTTTCCAGCTCAGTTTTTTTCTGCTGAATCAGAACGAGAAGTCTTTTTATCCATGCTGTTGCTCTAGTCTTACTTCCAAGGCTTTCTTCTGTCCTTTATCAATGAGCAGTTAATATTTACCTTTGGCTAAGACAGAAAATAAGTTGAGATGGGGTCTGATTTTACTTTTGGCCACTACCTTGTGAGCAGGAATTGTTTAAGAAGCCCAGATATTAATTATGGTCAGTGAACGAGACCTTTTCCCTACCTTCTACCAATACGACTTTAGATAAATCAGCATCTTAAACTAGCCTGAAAACTCCTCATGAGCACATAAAGAATTTATGGGCATATTTCAACAACATTTATGTATCTCTGTGTTAGAGACTAGAAAACCCTCTCCTCTACAAAGCCTCTTGTGTAGTATCTTGTTTCAGAAAGGTATTTGCCTTTGTGGGAACTGCATAGAGCAAATATATTTTGATTCCAAAAACTCCTCATAGTTTTGCTTTCAAGAGGCATCTGGGATGCAGAACAGCAGAGATAGATAAGCTGGTATGTGTCTGTCTCTCAACTGAATTGATAGGGCCCAAACCTATATGTTAGCTAACCAGCATGAGAGAGCAAATAAATAACGGTCTACTAAAAATTCTAAATTTTTTTAAAACTGCTTTTGGTATCTCAGGCTATCTATAAACTGTATTTTTAGACAGAAATGTAAGACCTCTCTCCAACGCACATCACTGTATTTTGCCTTTAATTGAAACTGCAGTTCTGATGTGTAAGTATTGTCATTGTGGCTCTATCACCAACACTAACTTTGTAAGGAGGGAAATAAAAGGAGAAATCTAATTCCCTTCTCAGCCTGAAGTCTGAAGTTCCCTGCAGGTGTATATATCTAGACCCAGCCTATCCACTGGATTCCTTCTGCCTCTCCAGCTGCTATCCCCACTTTACAGTAGCCCAAACAGCATATAAAAGCCTCCAGCAGAAAAATCTGGGTGAGTGCAGCCTCTGGAGATATTTAGAGGCCATCTTCCTTACTTTTAAGAGACCAAGAGACGCCTCTTGCAAGAGGATGATGCGAGTTCAGCTGCTTGCGTTTATTGCTCCTGAGTCAAGTGATTTGATGGAGCACGGACATGCTGTTTGTGTTGGCTCGACTGAGGGCTGCATACCAGGGCTCTTTGTGTGGAGTCCTAGCAAAAATAGCTGTCTGACTGCCTGTGTTCGCCGGCAGTGTGTGGAATTCCCCGCAGAAGCACACTCCAGCAGGAGCAGAGGTGGGGGAAATGGACCTGGGAGGTGCAGGTCTTGTTGGCTGCGAAAGGAGCAACTGCAGCAGCGTGGCGATTTTGGTTCTTAAACTCACGCATGCAGCCCTTTTATTTTTCAGGGTCTACAAGTGACTGGTGTGTTCTGGTGTGGCCCTCAGGCTGTAAATCCTTTTAGCCTTAGGAAGAAGAGGAATATTAACAGATGGCTGTGCATGCAGCCAGTTGCCTTTAAAATACATAGTTAGCTGTGAGCCAAGGAATGCCAGGCACTTCAAAAAATAAAAAAGGCAGATAACATGGAAAGCTTAACAATATTGCAGAAAAATACTCTTACTTTGATTAAAAGACATGCATAAAAATCAAAACCATTTGCACGGAGGAAAATTGTAAGCAGGAAGGGTCTCATTCAATGTTTGTATTACTGACCCGCTGTTTTTAAGTGTAGACCTAGAAGATCTGTGGAATAGCTTTGTTTCTCCTTGGAGTCCATATCCAATCATATATTAAACTTTAATATTAAAAAAAAAAATTATTTGTAATTCTTTCAGTCTTCCCACTTTTTATTTAGCAGTCTGGCATTTCAAGTATTGTTGCAATAGTGCAGGTGTCCGCAATTGAACTCAGCATTTCTTAGGGGTTTGCCAGGATTGTGCACTGCAATTCTGTTTTCTCCAAATTGTATAATGTTCCATCATTGTATATCCATGGCATTTCCTTTTTTTCTCACCCCTATATAGCATATCAAACTTGTGTTTTACTGTGCACTTTATTTTCAAGTTTTAGATGATGTGAAGTTTCTTTTTTTCTAAGATGTCACTATTGTGTAGCTCTGGATTTCTCTGATTCTTGTGTTGTCTTCTCAGAGCTCTCCGTGTGTCCAAGAGGAATGGTCAGTTCTTTGTATGTGCTCGTACTTTATTCTTCCACAATTAGGAGCTATTTATGTAGAGTTTTCTTCCTAACTTCCTAAAATATCCGAATTTTTCTTTTTCTTTTCTTTTGAAGGGAAGGCCATTAGGTTACAAAACCCAAATTGTTTGCCTTGCAGTGTTTAAAAAAAAAACAAAAACTACTTGCTTTTCATCAGCAGTTGCTCTGTTTTGCTTATGTAGTTAGGGAATGATTCACATGGGAAACCATGAAGGCACTGAAAACATTAATGAATCCTGCAACCACAAAAATGTAAAAAGAACTTGAAAAAGCAGCTTATGTTTACTGATGTGATCTAGTAAAATACATTCTGTTCCCTTAAATGCATTTCATTTAATTTCCTCCTAACATCTTTATATATCGCTTCTCCCCCATCCTAAATAGGAGAAGAACATTACAACTGCATCTCTGCCCTGCACAAGTCTATGAGAGGCTCCGATGAAAACGCCTCCCTTTACTGGCTTGCTCGAATGCTTGAGGGCGGTGAGGATCCCCTCTATGTGGCAAGGAGGCTGGTGAGGTTTGCAAGTGAAGATATAGGTCAGTATTTGCAGTATTTCACATTGAAATATTACATTAAATAAAGATCATCTAGGCTTCTCTGGTTTCTAAAACTTGGCTTTTGTAAAAAGAAACAAACCCAAAACAGTTATATGCAAAATAGGTACAAACTACTGAAATGCTCCGCATGCTACAAAAACTTTGTATATCCAGGCAGAGACCTACATGAGGTGTCATTGTGATGACTGCCTATTGCAGGAAAGATAAATGTTTTTGAGGTCAGGTTTGGTGTGTATTAATAGGGATTCTTTTAAAACCTGCTGGTTGTAGGTCATCAGTAAACTTGCGCCACAGAGAGTGTGTATTTCAGGGATGTCTGATTTTCTAATGTGTCTGGCACATGAATGCTTACCCAGACCTGCAAGCCTCAGGTTTGATAGCTGGCTCCCTAGCTGAAAGGCATCTTGATGGACTTATCCAAGGTAGCAGAGCCAGCAACACTTTTAGCTCGTATGTGATGAGTGAAGAGCTAGGAGATCTGGGGAAGCTATGTCTGTATGGCAATATTTCCCCATTTCTTTATCAATTTCAAAAAGTAGGAGAATCATATGTGGTCAGCTACTGCTCAGGCTGCCACTGTGTGGCAGCAGATTCAGTCTGTAAATCGTACTCACGACTTAGACCTTTCAATTTTTTTTTTTTTTCCGGGGGGAGGAGGGGTACAGAAGAAGGAAAGCTTGTGAATGGAGGGAATGTATCTTATGTATGGTGTGGTATTTTACCAGCAATTCCAATATCTGAGAAAGCAACTCTGAAATGTACATGGATACCTTACAGGAGAGGAAAAAATAAAATTAAAAAAAAAATTAAAAAGAGACATTAAGTTAAGTAAATTGATTTTAGCCTGCTTTTGTCTGATCCCTTTCTTTAGGACTGGCAGATCCTCTGGCTTTAACGCAAGCAGTTGCTGCTTATCAAGGCTGTCACTTCATTGGAATGCCTGAATGTGAGGTAAAGGCTTCATTAATGCACTGATTTGAAAGTTCTGGAATCTGTAAAACCTATCTGTAACTATGAAAAGAAGCAGATTGTGAGGACAGGACAGACTTAGTTACTTGTTCATTCTGCATGCCCCTTCTTTGACAAGAGAACATTGTAGCTCTTAAAATAGATGCTGTAGTTTAAAATAAAAGTCACTGCGTGTTTATTATTAAAACGTGATACAGGAACGTATATAATTTTTCTCTGTCCATTTCATTCTATTATAAATAAAGTAGCTATTATTTTCTAGTAGTGAAAATCATGAAGCTGTGTGTTGTTAAACAATAGTATTCATATTACAGTAGCAGGCAGAGGTCAGTTTCAAAACATAATCCCTTGCATGCTATACAAACAACCTGAATAGCAGACCTTTTCCCAAAGAGCTTAGAAGAAGTCATTTAACATTCTCCCTCTGGTTGTTTGCAGGTGATTCTAGCACAGTGTGTAGTGTACTTTGCCAGAGCCCCAAAGTCTATAGAGGTGTACAGGGCATACAGCAACGTCAAGGAATGCCTGAGGATGCACAAGGGACCACTGCCCCCTGTTCCTCTGCACCTGAGAAACGCCCCAACAAGGCTCATGAAGAACTTGGGCTATGGAAAAGGCTACAAATACAACCCCATGTACAAGGAACCTGTGGAGCAGGACTATCTGCCAGAAGAGTTGAAAGGAACAGACTTCTTCAAGGAACGAGAAACGTGACTGCTGTGCTCGGAATGGGTTTTGATTTTATGACTTGTACATTTCTACTGGGATAGAAATTCCCTTACAGTGTCAGCCACCTGTTACTATGGTTGAAAGGATTAAGCCACCAAGCCTTCCAGATAGTTTTTTATTCTTCTGTTTTTACTGCTGTTGTTCTGAAGATATTTTGTAAAGAACTGCAGTTAGGCAGTGTAGAAATGCAAAAATAAGCTTCATCCATGCAATGCTGTCACTGGTTCATGTGAAACGAAGGAAGAACAAGAGACTTGTATTTGCTGTGAGACAAGAAATATTACTGTGCTGCTTTTTAAAATCAGTCTTATTTCAGATTTTGAAAATGTTGTTTTACTGAAAAATAGTAAATTGTACCCCCTCTGCTAAAATACTGTAAACAAAATATAATTACAGAGTAATTTTTGCTCTTACGATGTTCCAGAGACCTATTTTGTACAACAGTTATTAAACCAATAAAGCTGTTAAAAAAGAGTGTCTATGCATTTGTTTAAATACTCCTATGACAGCAGTGTGGTTTTGAAAGTTTGATATCCCTTTAATTTTATTATCCCTACTTTCGAGAGCAAGTTTAATTCATTTTGTCAGTAGAATAGTCACGAAAGTGGCCACTGGAGCAATACTGAGCTCTTTGTACCTCCCTCAAGCTGTGCTATGACCCAGCCACCTGCAGGTCAGCTGTCTGGAACACACCAGTTGCAGGTGGGTATTTCTTGACAGCAGAGGTATTTGGTGCTGTGTGGGGCTTAGATCAGAGGGGTTGCCACAGCCATGCATCTGGAGCTCATTCAGAGCGATGTTCACAAGCCAGGAGGTCTGTGGGCTGAGAATGCAGTGCCAAGTCCAGAAGCCAACTTTATTCAGCTTACTGCTCTTAATTCTCAAGACACATTGCTGTTCCTAGGCCTTGATCAAAAGTTTTGGATATACAGCCTCCAAAACTTTGTGATTTCTATTGGAGATTAATTTTGTTGTGAGACTCCTTTCATACAAAGTTCTGCATGATGTAGGACTCAAGCCAAAGGTCATGGTGTAACTGAAATGTTTCAGAAATTAAACCTTTTTCATGTTTGTATACTTTTAGAGGGTTTGAGTCATATTCTTTAAACATTTCTATGTTCTCCTACCTCAAATAAGTAGTTTTTGAATGCTTTGAGCAAAGCATTCTAAAGACAAGCAAGTATTTCAACAAGCTTCATTTATGTAAATTTCCATGCTTTTCTTTTTAACACAATTCACTTTTTTATTATTGGTTGGTTGGAACTTTCTTGTTGCATGAATTAAGGGAGTAATTAATTAGATTAGTATTTTTATCCTGATGGTCCTCTGAAATGCATACAACCAAATAAGGCAAGGTGTGGTCTTTTCCAGTGCTGGAGTAAATCTGAGCAGCATGTCCTTGCCTTCAGAGGGCAGCATAGGTTGGCAAAGGGTTCAGAGATGGTTCTCCATTCCTCAGCCTCCGATGGAGGCAAAGAGATCATGGCGCTCAGGTCAGATCCATCAGACAGTGCTGTCTAATGAGCTACCAATATATTGATAACAACAAGTTAATGTTTCAAAGCCATTGTGCCTCATGGCTGCTCTCCAAGCCAAGTATTATTTACGTTTTCCCTTCCTCCCTGTGGTACTTAGCAGCACTGGAAACAGAGTGGCTGCTTCTTGCTCTCTCTCTGCTGCTGATGTGCATCTCTTTTATATCCCCTTAAAGAGGGTCATCTCCTCTGTTTGAAGAACTCTATGCTCCATTAAAAACTCTATCAGGACCAGATGCACTCGGAGGTGGACATTTCACCCCACACCATCACTCATCCCTCCAAAACAGACCCAAGGCAAAAACATCAATTTCCTTTCAGGATGATTTATGCAGTCTCCACACAGGATAGGAAATGCCGCTTTCAACAAGCAGCAGCCAATCTCCTAGTGAAACTGCTTCAAAAACACAAGGTGAAAGAATGAAATTAAAAATCACAAAGCATATTTCTTTGTTTTCTGGCTTTTGACTACCTGAGGTAAGGTAGTCAAACTACCCCAGGTAGTCAAAAGCCCTGAGAAGCTCACTGAAGGTCAAAAATGGTTATGAATTGCATGCTGGTATAGTGATGTATTTATTTACTCTTCAAAGTGTAGAGCTTTAAGGAAATACCAAATATTTCAGTGTCACTAGAAAGCTTGGGATGAGATTTGGATCCTGTCAGGTAACAATTGCTTCTGCTGTAAGGAACACCATCAAAATCCACCATGCCACAATCTCTTTTTCTCTTACATGAGTTGTCCCACTAAGAAATAATGTGGATCATGAGAAAGGCTGTGCCGTAGCCATTCCACGCTGGGGAATTGAATACTTTGAGAAACAAATTGTACTGATGTAAGTTGTTTCTCCCAGTAGTAACATGCCCATATCAAAGATATGGATAGCCACAACAGAAATATCAATTAAATAATGCCCCAAATGAGTTCCATTGCAGGATTTTTTTAGAAAATTACCTTATGAATATTGTTTCCATCATTTAGCTTGTTTGACTCTCAGATAAAAATTTGGATGATACAGCTGGCAAGGGGTTATCTGGGCTTTTATACTAAATATTTATGTGAAATCATTGTATTTTATTTCTCTTGTTCTGTTTTTCATGCACAAAGAGTTGAAACCCTCAGTATAACCTCTGGACTGCATTTTTTTCCCTTTTCTGTGAGCATTTTCTCTCATGTTGAGAGGAAACCCTTGACCAAAATTACCGCGCAGCATTTTCCATGAAATTACTTAAAAATAAAAGTGTTTTTACAAGCTAATTGTTTGAATTCCCGTCTACCCTGAAGATACATTTTCTGGCCGCTGTGATGAGTTCACTATCGGAATTGTGAGCAGCCACTCTGCACGTTCAGCATGTTTCCAGACAGGCTGCGCTCTCCAGGATTTTGGCTGTGGTTTTTGTCTTTTATTGTTGCTAATTAGTCTGGGATTGCGTAGGCCTCTTAATGAATGTGGCTAACAACATGCACTTAGATGGTAGCACAAGATAATATGACAGAACTAGTGCTTCGATACAGTTAAAAAAAAACCAACAACCAGAAACAAAACCAAACAAAAACAAAACAACCAACACAAACCAACCAACCAAACAAACAACAAAAAAACCCAAAAGGTTCTGATTTCAATTGTACCTTTTTATCTCAATAGGTGCAAGAGAACTGGACTGGTCTTATTTCTGTAATAAACCATAGTAAATCAAGACAAACATCCATCTGCAAGACTTGATCAGATTTATGTACTTCACAAGGATTTTGGTCATATGTAGACACATACAAACATTTAATAGCAAAAGTATAACTAAACAAGCTCTGAGTTAACTCATCTGTGTAAATTTATGTCTAGTAAATTTACCTCTAGTATAAGGTGACGTAAAACCCAGAGATAACTGTCCTCCTTATCCCCACTATGGTATGTACTTCCTAGAATGAGCAATTTCAACTGTATGAATCAGACAAAAAGCAGACAATTGGTGGGTGGTGGTGGGTGGTGGTGGTTTTTCTGTTTAAATTACCAAAACCAAAGGGCTTTCCTAATAAGTCTAACAGCGGTACAAAGTCTGGATTACTCATCACAGCACAATGAGCAAATATTTCTCAGGATTTTGTCTTGTTATATAAAGGCTGGTCTGCTTAGGAGGGGCTGAAATGGAGGGGGAAACCCAGCTACTGTAATCCCCTATTTCACTGGAAGAAACTCACATGTTGTCTACTTAAACCAGCAGCCTGTTACAAATTGGTTTTGAACAGGGTACTCAAGTACTCAAGGTGCTCAAGAACTTACCATTTCCCTCCTAGGAAGCTTAACTGCAGTCAGGCTGGCTTTTTAATGTTGCATTCCTCAGGATTAATATAAACCAAAGATTTTGCAAGCAGTACTTTTTTATGCGATGGGTGTGGATTTATGACTGCTACTTAGCTAAGAATAAGGCTAAGCTCTTGATTTTATATTGAGACTTCTGATGTGACAGGCTCTCATCTTGTATATCTTTTACTCATTAAAATTACATTTGCTACCATTTTCCTCAGTTAAAGCATCTTGTACTCAAAATTACCCTGCTTTGAACTCAGTGAGGCCTGTGTTCATTCAGTAGTTGTACAAGCAAAATCCTTCGAAAGAGGTAGTCGAAGCAGCGTATTATTATTTAGAAATGTGAATAGAGATGGCATGCCAGTTTTATCTGTTGGAGCCAGCCCTTTTCAGTCATTTGTTCTGATAAGAGCACAGGAAAAAACCAAGAAGTATTAAAGAAAAACACAACCCTCTTATTGTGGGACATAAATTATGGGAGGGAAATGTTGGCCGTTAGGCTTGCTGGGTTTTTTTAAATGGTTGAATGTGAAGCTGATTTTATTGAGATTGTTATTGCTGAGTTTTTGTTTTGTGCACCCCATCTACAGAAAACCAAACTTTTCTCAATGTAATTGAGTTACAGTTCAGTTACTGAATGCTGATACCAACACAATAAATACAGACAGACATGACTCTCCTCATAAAGCTATGCTGATTTGTACAATTATGCAAGGTTTTATCTTTCTTCTGAGTTCCTAGTAATTGCTGCCCTAAAAGCCTTCAGTCGTGTATCTTGCACGCATTGACTGAGTGTACAAATAAAGATAAGGATGTAATTAAAAAGGAGATTTTGAGCCTTGCTTTGGCAAACCCTGTCTATGGCAGGGGCAGCGTTTTTTGCTAAAATGCTGAAGACAAGGGCCAGAAACCCAGAACAAACACATCATCAAAGTGTTCCAAATTTTTCATGGGTTTTGTGCTAGTACTTTTTGTTTGCAAGGCACTGGGTTTTCGAGGCAGCCAGTGCAGAAAGGATTGCATTCACATCTGCAGGCTGCAATACACACTCTCCTTTGCAAACCTACCAGAGCCTTTGCAACCGGGTATTGCAGACCAAGTGCTTGTGCCATTTCATAAATCCGTGACTGCCCCTGTTCCCTGTAGGAGCGAGCAGCTCAGCTCACACTTCCAGGGGAAGCTGCTGGTTCATGCAATCGTCTCTTCTATTTAGTAATTTCATTTTCAGTATTTTCACCTACTCTGAACAACTTCAGGCAGCTGGACGCCCCTGCTGCACCAGTGGTTTTCGTTGGATCTACTCTTCAGACAGTTATTTTGGTACCCTGAAATACTAAACTGCATGCAAAAAAGCTGCCATTTTGAACAAAAGTTTAAGTAAAAGATGTTTGTTTGTTGCTTAAAGATAAGATTAAAATACAGTTTACAATTATATAAATTATTGATCCCCATTCAGAGCTGAGGTTGTACAGGTAAATGTTACAGTACCCAAGATACGAGCATATAACCTCCAAAAATAAACACAGAATGTGACAGTATGTAACTACACTGGCTCCTAGGAATAAGGCTGTGGTACAGTACCAGAGGTTTCTGTATAAAGAGGTAGTGGAAGTCAGCTCAGTAAATGTAGAATCCTTGTACATAAAGAGAAACATCAGGTATTTCTTTCAAATTATGCCCAGTCCTCCTCTGGGAAGCTGAAGTATCTTTTGGGAATGACATCGCTTCTGGCCAGAATGTAATGTCATACTGACAGCTTCTGAACCTTCAAAAAGGCACCTAAAACCTCTAATCCCTGAAACATTTTCATGTAACATTTAATGTAAATTTAAAAAATCCTCTTTAAACATGTCAACTAAAGTTCTTACTCATTTTTTCTCCTTCTCATTCAAAAGCTGTGTTGCAATTTTTCTGGCTACTAACTTCAAGGGCTTACTTTTGTTTAAATAGCTTAATCCTTTCTCTATTAATAGATGTCTCTAAACAAATGTTATCTGACCTTCTATTTCATGACAGAACTGGGTAACCTCAGCTGTTCAAGACATGCCTTTTGGTGCCCAGAACTATTTTATTACAATATTTTTGTAAAGCAAGATGTTAGGGCAGGAATAGCTTTGCAAGAACAACCTAGTATGTGTGCATAAGGAGTGACTGGATTATTAAGGAGTGACTGGTTATCACAATGGGGAGCTGTCAACAGAGAAAATCCCATGTGAGGATGCATAAAGAGTGATCCCATGCTTTAAAAGACATGCATTTCTTCCAAGAAAATTTATTTCTACTCCAAGATTTCTTCTGCCTACAGTCAAGATGTTCCTTGTTTAATTAAAGATGATGTCAATCTCAAGAAAGCAAAATAAATTACTCCTTGTTTTCTCTGGGGTTGTGTTAATGGGAAAGGCAGAATCTCAGTCAAATTAGGAACTCACGACAGGACAATTAACTCATTCAGGAACAAAGCTTTCATTAACAAGAGCAGGAACTGCTGCAAATGCTAAGTTTTCTTTTATGGGGAAGCATATCTGCCCAAGAAAAGTATGCTTTGTGTTGGGTTGTGGCGAATAAAGAAAAGGAAAGGATGGTCAGCATTGAAATCCTCTTCTATGACCATGCAGAGCATAGCAATGCCAGCAGTGGCAGCTGCAGCTTCTGTGCCTTCCTCGTTCACTTCCACAAAAGCCTTGTGGACAACTGCAGAGAGGAAGAGGTCACGTGCCCCTGACATTCCCGACAAGTCAGCCTTGCCACTGTCAAATACATCCAGCAAGCCCATAGCAGCTAAATCTGATTTAAGTTCATAGCTTTCTTCCAGCTTAAACTTTGGCAAATGCACACGAACATCAGAGGAATACAGACGCTCTGGATGTGTCCATTCCTGGAGCTTCTCTAAGGTAAGATGCTTCTCCATCTAGAATTAAAAAGACAGAGATCATTACTTATCACCAGTGTAGTATTTCACTTTCAGTAGCATTTATGAGGTTTTATTTATAGAACATTATACAATGGTAAAGCAGCTGTACAAAAATTAACGTACCCCTATCTTTGATAGCTAAATAGACATCAAAAAAATACTATTAAAATTAAGTGGAGTCAGTGCAGTTTTTACTTTACAAAGTAATGCAGGCATTTGCTTCTTGCTGCAATGTACAGAAGGGAAAAACATGCACTGATAGCAACCCAGTCTTCTCACTGTTTAATCTACTTGAATGGAATTACCTAATTAAAAACAAGTAACAAAAATAATAATCAGACAGCTCAAAGAAGCTGGTCATTTAATGGAGAACAGTCTCACTACTTCATGGTCAAGAAAATAAAGACTTTCAAAGGTGCTGAAAGACAAGTCCTGTCATTAAAAACAATCAAGGCAAGTTAATTCTCGCGGATAACTCTGTTTTCAGTCTCCGTCATGGTTCAGTTCAGCAAGCCAGAGGACACATGAACACAAGCTACAAAATCAGAACACAACTTCTCTTCCTGATGCAGTACATCCATTTTTTCTTTATTGCTCTACTAGTAGAGAGTTGTATAAAAATACACTTGATAGATATGGTGCTCTGAGAACATGGGTTCATCGGGCTTGGTTTTGAAAGGCTGAATTTAAGAACATTGAACAACAGCATTAGCTTAGATGGGTCACCTCCTGCAGTCCAGTGGAGTCCTCTTCAGTGTCATCAGGTAACAGGATGATCATACTAAGCTCTCTTCCGTCGTAAGGCAGCTCTAAAACACGGATCTTCTCTTCGGGGATGTATCCAAAATTAAATTTATTTTTCTGATACATCATTTTCACTGTCTTTCTTTCATTCTGGATGGATAAAAGGCACCAAAAGTAACAGCTGAGGAAAAACTCATTGAAAGAACTGATAGGAAACAAGTAAGTTAAAACTGCATTTTTGCAAATACTTTCCCTCCATTACATCAGATGATTATAAAACTGCTTTTGTCAGACTCCTGACTGCCCATTTAATAACAGTTTCTTCTGAAGAAATAATGAGTTTGGATTATATTTGGTTCTCCTTTGGCTTCTATAGCACAGTCCTCACAGAAACTGAAAAAATTTCTTTGAATTGCTGTACCTTTATACTGCTCTAGACCCAAAAGTGACCATGTTAAGTCAGCAAAGATAACTGTTTAGCATAAAGCAGAAGACTGCATACACTAACTTGTAAAGCTGTTAACATAAGCAGAATACAGAACAAGAAGGTGGGGCTTAATCAAAATGTCCTGTCATTTTACGACTGCTTATCTAGAATCACAAACAGACACAGTTCATAGCTGCTGATCTGCTGCAGACAGAAACTCTACTAGGTCCTAAACTATAGCTGAGAATTGTCTCTAATACTGTTCTAGTAAGTGAGACAACAAATAGCTTGCTGAATACAGAAAAACACTAAAATCCATAAAATATAATTAAAATATTCATAAATTACTTTGTATTTCTTAATTATTTCATCTGCAAGCAAAGCTTCATGTTACCACCTATATTATTTGACCTCTCCATTACATATGTCCTACCAAGATGTATCTGCATTACCTTATTTAACCAAAACGGCGCATCAGTGGTGTCAGCTTCTTGAAATTTCTCTGCCCAGTTCGCTTTGAAATAAATAGCATTCACCAGTACCAGCTTGGTCATGCTATCAACTGAGCCTACAGGCAGCAGATTAGTGATTTTGCCTTCAGAGGTGGCAGAAAAAAAAAAAATCACAACAAAATCTTGTAGTAAGTTGATGGCATATAAAATATACATAGAAAAACTGATGCCATAGAAATACTACAAATATAAAACCAATCTACTCCTGTAATAATGTGTATTTCAGTACCTGTCTCTCTACTTCACCATACTTTTTCATAATACACACTATTATAACTTTTGATATACAGTGATTTGATGAAAACGTAATATTGTTAGTTTAAACTGTCATGTGCAACTCATCTACTCATCATACAAGAACTAGAGAACATCCACATTAAGGAACACTGAATTTAGATACACATATACAATACGGACCAGGACTGACTAAAACAAATTCTCCAGCTCATGAGTACAACTCCATGTTTAGGCATCTCTCCTGCACCCAGAGCCTGAACACAAAAACAAGATGGAAAACTCTCAGGACTTATGGAACTGTTTAAACATCTCTCTTAGGTAATTTTGGTTCTGCCCATGCATCAAAAGGATATCCCAGGGCAGAATTAAACTGTTCTAAGGACAGCAGAGAATAAAGCCCATTCTTGCTCCCAAGATATGAAACATTGCCAGTTATTAACAAAAAAGTAGTTTACCTTCAGTTTTTTCCTTGACCCACTGGTTAATTTCTTCCCTGGCTTTGTCACAAGCCTGAAGAAAATCAACTGTAGCCAAATCAGCTCCATATAATTTCCGTGTATTAGTCAGGAAATCCTAGATTTTGGAACGATAAGAACAGTTTCCACTGCATGCAGATAAGAAAACATCTAATTATCAGGTAGATAAGTTGTACTCAGATTGTCACCTGCTCTGAGGTGGGGCTCTAACAGTGTGTTGCTTGGGGGGTTTCTGAAGTTAGCAGGTTTTTTCCCCACTCTTAGAGTAAGCCTCATAGTACACCAGCCATGTCTAGAGCTGATGGGGTGCTTACTGCAGGTGTTGCAATATTTACCTATCATTCTCCTGAAACAGGTTCAAGCACAGCTAGGATAAAACAAAACTCTCCAAAATGGCTGAAGAGGAACAAAAATATCAACCTATTTGCACATAAAGTTGTAATTCACTGTTGAAGAGGCATGTTGTTAAAACATATTGGATATCCCCTCCCAAATAAATAGTGTTTTTAAAAATATTTAAGTAATGTGGTACTTCTCTGACGAAAATCCTAAAAAGCTGATTGCAACAGGAACAGAACTGGCTGCAACCTAAAAAGCTGGTTGCAACAGAGTGGGATGTTTTGATAGTTACTGTAAACTAAGAACACAGACAAGCGATTCTTCTCTTGAGGCCAAGAGCAGCAGAAGCGAACAAGAAGAGAAAAGGGTTTGCTGTGTAACATCCTTTAGGTGAGAGGCACAGATGCCCACAGCTATGGAAATGCACATGGAAAGTATGCAACACTTTTGTCAACTGCCCAGTAATGTTTAGAAATAGGCCTGGAAATAGTTCTACTTCATAAATACTCTAGCAGCTGCATTTTCCCCCCAGGTCCCATCACACACCCTCCTGATGAGCACCACCATACCGGCAGAAAGCTGTAGGACTTCTCTCCAAAGAGCCGACTAGCCAGCCGTAAAAGATAGGGAGCATTGCTTCTGTTTATATCCATTGTCAGAGACTGGAGTCTTGAATGAACTTCTTCAACTTTGTCAAGATGAAGCGTCTGAAATAAAAGAAGTGAACTAGCTGCTGTTAATATTGTCTTAAAAGAACATACAATGAATCGGTAGGGTAAGTGTGATGCAGCAGGGCAGGATCCATAGGTAGGCTGAAGAAAGAGAAAAGAAAAGGCTGGAAGCTGCTTAGAGACTTCTGTAAACCTCAAAGAATGAATCAATCTGCCCAAGTCAGCCACTTGTATTTTGCTGTTGGTTTATACAGTCACAGCTGAAGCTCTTGATCACAACTCCAAGTCCTGTCTGCATTTCTGTGGGCCTCTCCTCTGCAGGCCACTGGGCCCAAGAACTCGTTCCCAGGTGAGCAATCAAAAAGAGAGATGATGCCATGCAGGCTCTTTTGCTTTCTTGGCTCCTCCTGTGGCCCAAGGGAACCTGGAGTTGTATATTTTCAGAATATACAATCAGCACTATCACAGGTGAGGTATTAGGAAAACTTAAAGCAATTGCATTTTTTAATTTTATGAAAATATAACTGTATATAACTATACAGTTATATACAGTTTTTACATATAAATATATGTGCTTTATATATATATATATATATAAAGTAAGGATTAGCTTTAAAATCAAGTGCATTACTGCAATTTCTCTTTACCAGTACCTCCTTTTCCAGAGGCAAGCTGGCTGGCCAAGACTTAGAGATAAGACAGCAGAAGCTGCAAGATCTCATGGACAGGGAAGGCTACACCAAAGCAATGACATTCATATTCGAACTTACACCATGTGTTTCCCAGTAGGGAAGAGTGCTGTGAAGCAGTCACTGGACTCAAAGGAAAGCCTTCTCTTTCTCTCACTGGGTTTTTGGTCAGGCCTTGCTGACCACCTCAGTGCAAGCTGTGCTGCACAGATGAATGGCTGAGCAGGAACATCAGAGGCAACCTCACAACAAAATTATGATCACGGAAACAAATTTCCGTGTGCTTGCAAACAGCTCTCGACAGTTGCTAATCACTGCCTCTCTAATTAGCTCTGTGTTCATAAGTGAAGTATTATGGTACAGGAACATGCCCTGTTGAGGGTGACTGTGTTGAAAGACATTTATTTTCCCCCCAAGCTCCTTTTGCATGATTTCAGCTGTCAGTAGGTTTATCCTAGGTGGGGCTGTCAGTCTGATTACATGAAATACGTTCAAAGTCTGTTTGAACAAGTAGTGGGATAGTAATTCTATTGAGTAAGCACAGCAACACTCAACAGCATAAAACAGTTCCTCCTAAAGTCCAGAATACAAAGGTGAAATTATTCATAGGCAAATGCATGATGATGACTGCAATGAGGAGACTCATACACCCTTTCACAGGCGTTAGCCTAAACAGGGTGCAAAAATAACAGTGACCGAGTGCCTTCCATGACAGAAGTTTCAGGTGAAACTGGCACACTCCTATGTGCACCATTTTTGCAATTTATAAGGAGTTTTTTTTTAAACTATCCTACCTACCCTAAAGCTATGGTAAGGATAACCATGCAGGCTGAGCTCCTTCCAGATATCCAAGTGCCTGGCTGTTAGTAAGAGATTGATACTTAGGTAGCATCACCATGTATCATCATAGCTGTTACACTTTAGATATAAAACTATAGAATGCTACTGTGTTTTATACAAAAACACACAGAATTATTAAACATGAGCATACCATCGGTGATCTTGTGTTATAAAATAATAGTTTGTCAAAATGTCTCACTAAAACTCATAAAGCCTTGCTGCTGGAAATTACAGTCAATTTAAAAGGAGACTGACCACTGCAATTAGTTTCCTCCGTCAAGAATTACCAAGTGAAATTAAATGAGCAACAAGGGCCATAGAAAATATAGATAGAGGGCTCTGGAGCAGGGCACACAGAGGGTAACTAGCTGCAGAGTCTGGGGAAGACTCAGTGTGCATGACAGAAATCTTGTTCTGAGCACATAAAAATACCCTCATTTCATCTTCCCTCCTCTAAAACACAACCATTTTTAATGTAAATAAAATATACTATTAATGACCTTTTTTGGTTTTTTTACTAACCTTCAACACCTGGGCTTCTGTATTACCTTTGGCCCCCAAAAGGACCATGGCCAGAGCAGCAGATATACTGGCAGGAGAAAAGAAGACATTTCCTGTTGGGTTGGCCTCACTAAATCTTCTGAGCAGATCAAGTGCAAATCTGCTGTTGGCATTAGACAGGTTCTCCATGGTTATAGCTGAAAAAGAAAACAGTTGATGAGGACCCTGGGAAACATTCTTCAAACATCTTGTCTAACCGTGTGTGACTCACACAGTGAAGACTGGATTAAACTGGATGCAGCAGCTTACAGAAACAGCAAGAATATCATTGTCAGTGCACCTTATTCTTAAAAAAAAAAAAAAAAAAACAAAACAGTCACATTGAAAAAGCAGAGTTTTTTCCATGTAAATTATATAGTCCAACCTTCTTTATCATACTAACTTTATAGACATTATTTTTTAAAAATTCCTTTCCTGCAGATCTGAAATTGTAAGTATATGTCCTGGTAGGACTACAGAAGTCTCTCAGCCTCACAGACCCAGCATACACCAGGGTTCTCCCTCCTGCAGCATTCCCTCTGCTCCTCTACCCGCATCCTGCACAGAGGACATTCAAAATATCTGCTCAGGGACATTCAGACACCTCTCAGCAACCTGCCCGTCTTCACGGCACAAACCCCACGCCCCTGAGCGGTGTCAACCCTGCCAAAGGCTTCGGTGCACGCTGACTTCCAGCCCCGGAGAGCACCGCTGTCTCCCGCCTGCGCTGCCGAGAGCACGGAGCTGCCCGCCCGCCCCACCCAGGACCACCGGGGCTGGGCGGCCCGAAAGGCACGGGCAGGGAGCCCAGGGTCCTGGGGGCTGCTGCAGGTGACCCACCGACCGGAGACACAAGCGAAGCGCAGAACAGGCAAAGCTTCAGGGCTGACACTGAGCAGCGATGCATTTTGGGGAGATGCTCACGAGCGGGCCCTTGGAGCAGGCTGAAAGGCGCAAGGGCCGGGTCAGGCACAAAACCGCACCCAAGGGCCAGTGGCGGTACCGCTGGATGCTGTGCGAGCTTCCTGCTCGGCCAGCCCAGAGTCCGGCCGCTCTGTGCTTGCTTGCAGCCAGACTCTTGGTTTGTTTTTCTCTCCTCCGGACCCAACTGCGTGGAGGAGTTTACACCAAAACTTGGGTATTTCCTGCACAGTCTTTCTACAGCAATTGCAAAATATCACTGTCGGCTTCCTCCGTGCCAGAAGGATAAACAACCGGCCGCTTTGCGACGTTCTTACTGAGCTGTAGGCTAAAGAAAGCCCACGAACACCCCTAAAAATATCCAAACCCAAGCCCCAAGGCGTACTTTCACTTTCGTTTACATACACTGCGCAAGCCTGTCACTCACACCAGCTGTTCGACAGTGCCCACCGCCGGTGCCCGAGAAGCGCCCTCCGCCCCGCGCAGACCCCGCCGCTGAGGCGGAGAGGAAAAATTTCCCCTTCTCCTCCCGTTACCGCCCCTTTCCCGTAGGACGCCCCGGGGGCAGGTGCAGAGGCAGCCTCGCCTAGCCCCAGCGCAGCTAAGAGCCGCTTGGCCGCCTACCTGCTGGGCAGCGCGGAGACGAGCGGAGTGGGATGGGATGGGACGAGATGGGATGGGATGAATCGGAAGGAGCCGAGCTGCGCAGTGACACCGCGCTGTCACCCGCGGGGACTCCGCCGGGACCGTAGGTGCCACCCCGCGGCCACTCCCGTCCCTCTGCCCCCGGTTGCCCGGCGGAGAGACGAGGGAGCTTCGGGAGGGGGATTAACCAACAACCCCCACCTTGCGCCAGCGGTAAGAGATCCAGGTGTTTCAGACCAGTGGAGCAAGCGCACCCTGATTACCCAGGGAGGCTCTTCTCTGCCTTCCCACGTGTCTATTTACACTCATCTTTTATGAAGTTATTTCACTTTTTTTTTTTTCATTTCAAAGAAAGCAACTGCATGGAGAGTTTTCTTTGGTTTATCGTGACCTTTGTTCTCCATCAGCCCTCGCTCTGGCCCCCAGGACACCCCCAACCATACTGCTCATATTGGTTTCAGGTGCATAGCACCAGCCCTTTAACTGGAGTGTATAGCATGCAGCCTGGTGACCAAAGTGTTGGGTCTCATCCCTCTCCCCTTCAAATAATGCTTTTATTTGCTTCACCTGGGACAGCTGGGCTACTGTGCACTGAATAAAGGATAGGCCCATCTAGCACCTTTTGGATAACGTCTACCAAGCCTTGATTCGAAGCTGTGCGAAAAACCAAGAGGAAGCATTGCAGTCCTGCCCAGAAAAAAAATTATTATCTAGGGACCCCCTTACTATAAATCCTTTCAAGGCCAACCACTAATGTATGGCAACTCAAGTAAGCATCTTGGGTTTCACTATCCAGAAAACTCTTGTGTTCAGCGATGAATTCCAAACAAGCTACATAGAAGCTGGTATTACAAGACATAATTGCGGTTTTCAGAAAACTAGTTAAAAAATGCACTATTTATACTGGAAAAAATAAACAGACCTCTACAGCACTTACAGGTCTTTTATTATTTCAAAAACAGCACAAAAAACATCTCTGTGTAAGAAAAGCTGTTTCAGCTTTGTCTTTGGTATTCTACAGTTAAACTACATTCTTTGTAAAGGATTAGAACCAGATGACAGGTAATAAACTCAGCATCTCCTGAGGTGATGGTTCTCACCCCATAAACACCCTATAACGACATCTGCTGAAAAAACGTTCTTGCCTAAGTGCTTCTCCACTTAGTAGCCAAAACCCCACATCTACGCTGGATGCTCAGCAATACCTGGAACAGGCTGCCAAAGACTCCTTTCAGCTCCAGGGAATGTACCAAGGCACTAAATGGATGAGACTGGAAGGTAAACGGGAAGGGCAGCTACAAATGTGCTCCAGCCTTGTCACAAGCAAAAGAGTAACTTCTTCTCTCTCGTGAGCTGTCCCTGCCTGACTCTGCCTGGTGGACACCAAAAGTGAAGTCAAGCACAGAAGAAGCGCTCACAGAGCAAGTGAGATGGTTCTTGTGGCAGCAACAACCTGGAGACCTCCGCATCCAGGTGTTGGAGTGAGAAGGGTTGCACATGGCAGGTGCTGTGTTTGTCTAAGCAGCTCTGGTATTCCTGCCAAGCTCAAGATCAAGACCACAGAAGAAGTTCAGGCATATCGCCGTGTGGGGTGTTGGTGGAGGAACTGCTGCTTATTCCAAAGGGAACCTTTGGCTAAGGAACCCCTGCTGGTGCTTCTTGGCACCTCGCAAGCCAGCTCCCTCACCAGTGCGGTGGAGACACGCAGCCACTCACACTGAGCTGGCCAGCTCAGGCGTCACTAGAGGCAAAGAGTCAGAGGCGGCCCTTGCATAGAGCACCAAAGTTTATTACTTATCTGTCTCGATGCAGTTCAAGGAGGCAATGGGGCAGGGGAAAGGGTGAGGCAAGGGGGAAGGGGCTAAGGGAGTGAGGCAGCAAAGGGCAAAGGGGGCAAGGGGCAAAG
>VZTF01009677.1:0-20353 GCA_013397755.1 Cnemophilus loriae
AGCTGCCTACCAGGGTTAAATCACAACAGACCTTTTTGGCACCCAACAAAGGGCTTGAAGGGTTTTAGATAACAACAGACTTGACTGGAATGTGCTAGGTCAAATTTATAGCTGTTAGTGTTGTTTAACTAGTAACCAGCAGGCTCCTGGGCTTGCCATGGGCTTGCTTGCCTGACTGTAAATTAAACTCTAGTGCTCATTAGTGGCTGCTTTTTTGCTTTTGCTGCTTATCATCTTACTCTGCTGTGCCTGGGAATATTTTGATAACAGCAATGACCATGCATGCACATGGGCTGGCAAATGGCCAGGGCATTGCTGCCGTGCTGGACAGGCTGGAACTCTGTGTGAACTCAAGTCAAAGGAACTGTGACCTGTGGATGAGTCCCCATGGGAACAGGACACCCTGAAGCATCTGTGGCCATGGTTACATCTGTGTCAGAGCAGGTACACCTCTAAAGGGATTGTGGCTCAAGAAGTTCACACTGGAGAAGGTATACCTTGAAGCATCTATGGCTGTGGATAAGTCTATAACATAGCAGGTACACTCCTGAAGGGACTGTTGCTGTGGGTAAGGCCACACTGGAGCAGGTACATCTCTGAAAGGATTGTGGCCCATGAAAAAGGCCATGCTGGAACAGGTGCACCTCAAAGCAACTGTGGCTATGGATAAATCTGTGCTGCAGAAGGTATACCCTAAAGAGACTGTGGCTTGTAGATAAAGCTCCACTTGGAGCAGGCACACTCCTAAGGGACTGCAGTCCGTGAATAAATCCAAGTCAGACCAGGGGCAAGGGGAGGAGTTCATTGCAATGTTAAACCCTATGGCCTGGTACAAAGGGACCAAGGGTAGAGATTGCAATGGATATGCCTTTAAACTGTTGTAATATGGTATTGGAGTTATATGTTATGGAATGTACTTATAGCAGGAACCACCTGAACCAATGGAGGACAAACCTCACAAGAAGCAGTGCAAGTGCAGCAGTGACCAGATTTGAGCTCACTGATCCATCAAGACAAAGAGATAGTGTATTAGATAATTTTGTGTCACAAAACAAAGATTAAAAACAAATCCATCTAAGGGAAAATGTTACAAATGTACTTACTTCCTCCTCTACATAAATATACTGACCTTGAGATTAGCTCAGTTGGTCATGATGCTAGTAACACCAAGGTGACAGGTTTGATCCCTGTGTGGGCCATTCATTTAAGAGTTGGACTTGAAATCCTTGTGGGTCCCTTCCAACTCAGTGAAACTGACAGGTGTTCACTGCCACAACCAGCAAACCTGGGAACTAGGAAGCAGTGATGATAATCCAAAGTGCAAAGGCCCATTTCTGAAAAGAGCTGCCAAACAGGATCCTTCCTCTACAACTAAAACATATTCCAAAAAAAGAAAAGCAGGTAACATGCAGAAATGGGCAACTAAAGGTCCCAACACAAGGAGATTGCACAGGTTGCCCTAAATCAGAATTGTTCAATTTATTACACGACACAGATAACACCTGCAAAAAGTAGGCATCTACCCACTTTTATGCCAGCAGTTAGATCTAATAATGGGTTTTAATAATGAAGTTCTCAAAGTAGCTTTGCATAACAGCTAGAACAGGGACAACATCCTTTAACTAAAGCTCACACATAAAAACAACCCCCCATTTTTTCATCAAACTGTGCCTCAAATGAAATATAAGTTTTAGTTCTTCTGAGATGACATTAGTACCCACATTCATCAGATACTATCCTGACAACTGTTTGTCACAAAAAGCTCCCTCTAGTATACATTAAACAAATTTTATGCCAGAAATCATACTGTGTTAATCGTCAGGCAAAGTACTCGAAGTGATTGCCATGGAAGAAATCACTAGACAAAAGTTGAAACAATGGTAGGAAAATGGTTGTTACTGTTACCTGCAGACCAACCTCCTCAGTACCAATAACCCTATTCATATGGAGCAAAGCCTTTTATCACCAGAACATGTTTTATTGCCTTAACAGAGGTCCTGTTGGCATGTAGCCCTCTTCACCACCATGATTATTTCTCTTGCCAACCACCAGCTCAGGTTACCAGATGAGGTTTGTTTCACTTCAGTTTTAGGAGACCAGATCTCCTGCTACAAGGTTGAAGAACTTGGGAGCAAAAAGAAGTTTCCAGAAATGGACATGATTTTTAAATTTTAGTAAGTAATACAACAATAAGTTAATAAGTTAACCACAGGCAGTGTAAAATGCAGTGCCATCAGGAACAACAAAACAGACACAGGGGATGCCATTCAGAGGGACCAGGACAAGCTCAAGAAGTAGGCCCATGTGTATCTCCTGAGGTTCAACAAGGCAAAGTCCTGCATTTGGGTCAGGACAACCCACAATATCAATACAGGCTGGGGGATGCAGGGATTGAGATCATCCATGTATAAGAGGACTTAGGGGTACTGGTGGATGAAAACCTGGATGTCAAAGGCAGGGACTGGGAGAACAAATAAACACCCACTATAGGAGAAGATCAGGTTTGAAAGCATCTAAGGAACCTGCAGGTGCACAAGTCCATAGAACCTGATGAGATGCATCTGCAGGTCCTGAGAGAACTAGTGGATGAAGTGGCTAAGTCACTATATATCATATTGAGAAGTCATGGCAGTCCAGTGAAGTTCCCATTGACTGGAAAAGGGGAAACATAACCCCCATTTTTATAAACAGAAATAAGGAAGACCCAGGAAACTACAGGCCAGTCAGTCTCACCTCAGTGCCTGGCAAAATCATAGAGCAGGTCCCCCTGGAGACTATGCTAAGGTACATGGGAAATAAGGAAGGGATTGGTGACAACCAACATGGCTTCACTAAGGGCAAATCATGGAGGTCTTTATGACGGGGTTACAGGATTGGCAAATATGGGAAGAGTGACAGAAAAAAATCTACCTGGACTCATGCAAAGCATTTGGTATTGCCTCACACAACATCCTTGTCTCTAAAGTGGAGAGATGCAGAGCTGACAGATGGACCACTTGGTAGATAGGAAATTGGCTGGATGGTTGCACTCAAAGAGTTGTGGTCAACAGCTCAATGTCCAAGTGGAGACCAGTGCACACTGGCATTCCCCAGGGGTCCCTACTGGGACCAGAGCTGTTTAATATCTTTGTCAGCAACATGGACAGTGGGACTTAGTAAGTTTGCCAACAAAACCAAGCTGTGTGGTGCTGTCGAAGTGCTGGAGGGAAGGGACCTGGACAGGCTTGAGAGGTGGGCCCATTCAAACCTCATGAAGTTCAACAAGGCCAAGTGCACCTGGGTCAATGTAATCCTAAGCATAAATACAGGCTGGGTAGAGAACAGATAGAGAGCAGTCCTGGGGAGAAGGACTTGGGTGTGTCAGTGGATAAGATGATTGATGTGATCCAGCAACATGCACTTGCATTCCAGAAAGCCAACTATATCCTGGGCTGCATCAAAAGAAGCAGGACCAGCAGGTTGAAGGAGGTGATTCTTTCCCTCTATTGCGCTCATATGAGACACCACCTGGAGAACCGCATCCAGCTCTGGGGCCCCAAACATATGAAAGACATGGACTTGTTCATACGAGTCCAGAGAAGGGCCACTGAAAGGCTTCAGGGGGGAGGGCTGGAGCACTTCTCCCATGAAGACAGGCTGAAAGAGCTTGGAGAAGAGAAGGCTCAGGGAAGACCTTAGAGAAGCCTTCCAGTACCTAGAGGGCCTACAGGAAGGCTGGAGCAGGACTTTTTACAAGGGTGTGTAGTGATAAGACAAGGGGGAATGGCTTTAAACTGAAAGAGGGTAGGTCTAGATTAGATATTAGGAAGAAATTCTTTACTGTGAGGCTGGGGAGGCCCTGGCACAGGGTGCCCAGAGAAGCTGTGCCTGCCCCATCCCTGGAAGTGTCCAAGGCAAGGTTGAATGGGGCTTTGAACAACCTGGGATAGTAGAAGGTTCTCTGCCCATGGCAGGGGTGTTGGAACTAGACAGTCTTTAAGGTCCCTTTCAACCCAAACAATTCTACAATTCTATTATCATAAATCTGCTAGGATAAGGAACCAACCTAATCCTAGTACAAAAAGTGCCTGAAAAATAAAAAGACAAACAAACCTCCCACAAACACAACTGTTGCACTGTATATTTGGGAACATTTACTTCACTCAGTCGGAAAGTAAGATGTATCTTCAAAGCAGACAGAGAACAGCAAGGTTACTAATGATTAGAAGCAAACCACAAGCCACAGCATGACAGCTGTTCAATCTACATAAAGAAAGGTCCTGCAAATAGGAAGACTAATGCTACTCTGACCCCAAAGTATTAAACCCACAGTGACTCTGAGACTTCTGAAAAAGTAATAACCACTGTACTAACAGGCTCAAGAACAATGCATCCCAATGAGCAAGAAATCAGGCAAAGGGGACAAGAAATCTGCATGGATGAATAAAAAACTCCTGTCATTACTCAAACACAAGCAGGAAACACACAGGAGGTGGAAGCAGGGTCAGGCCACTTGGAATTAATATAGAGAGGTTGTCAGAGTAAGCAGAAATGAGATGAGGAAGACCAAGGCCCATCAAGAATTAAATTTGGCCAAGGATGTCAAGGACAACAAGAAGGACTTCTTCAAATACATCAATGATAAAAGGAAAACTAAGGATAATGTGGGATCATTTCTAAATGGAGGGGGGACCCTGGTGACAGAGGACACAGAGAAGGCAGTTACTGAATGCCTTCTTTGCATCGGTCTGCACTGACAAGACCAGCCCTCAGGGATCTCCAGCCCAGGAGACCAAGGTAAAGGTATGTTAGAAGGAAGACTTTCCCTTGGTTGAAGAGGATTGGGTCCATGAGCCAGCGGTACCCTTGTGGCCGAGAAGGCCAACAGAATCCTGGGATGCATTAGGAAGAGCATTGCCAGCAGGTCAAGGGAGGTGATCCTGCCCCTCTACTCAGCCCTGGTGAGGCCACATCTGGAGTACTGTGTCCAGTTCTGGGCTCCTCAGCACAAGAGAGACATGGAGCTCCTCTCTTATGAGGAAAGACTGAGGGAGCTGGGCCTGTTTGACCTCAAGAAGGAATGACTGAGAGGGGACCTCATCAATGTCTATAAGTATCTGAAGGGAGGGTGTCAAGAGGATGGAGCCAGGCTCTTCTTGGTGGTGCCAACCAATAGGANGTCAGAGGATGGAGCTGGGCTCTGCTCAGTGGTGCCAACCAATAGGACAAGAGGCAATGGGCAGAAACTGGAACACAGGAAGTTCCACCTGAACATGAGGAAGAACTTCTTTACTGTGCAGGTGACTGAGCACCGGGACAGATTGCCCAGAGAGGTTGTAGTCTCCCTCACTGGAGATATTCGAGAACTGCCTGGACACAATTCTGTGCCATGTGCTCTAGGATGACCCTGCTTGAGGAGGGAGGTCAGACCAGATGGCCCACCGGTCCCTTCCAACCTGACCCATTTTGTAGTTCTGTAACTAGACTGTCAGAACTGACAGTGGTGTTCCTTACACAAACCAATGCAGCTGGAGCAGTTCATAAAGGACTGTATCCTGTGTGAGGGACCCATGCTGGAGCAGGTAAAATGTGCAAGAAGGAAGGAACAGCAGAGAACAGTTATGAACTGACTGCAACCCTCCATTCCTCTTGCATTACTCAGAATATAGAGAGAGGAGGTAGAAGAGTCTGGAAGTAAAGCTGGGTCTGGGAAAAAAGGGGTGAAGGGAAGGCATTTTTAATTTTCTCTTTGTTTCTTACTATCATGCTCTATTTTTTTAATTGGCAATAAATTAAATTAATCCAGGAAAGGACTATCAAAGTAATAGCAAGGTTTTAGAAGCTTCCTGTATACCCAAACAAATTAGCCAAAATAGAACCTTATCAGTTTAAAAAAAATGCATTGACTTCCACAGTAATAGGAAGCAGTAAGCATGCCAGTGAAGAGTGAAATGCCTGAGAGCATTTAAAAAGAAGTTTAAAGCATTTTAACTACTTTTACATGAAGGTAAACCCCAACTCCTACCACAGAAGGGCCGGAAAAAATAAAACAGAAGAAGGGATAAAGGTAATAGACAAAGAGCACCCAAAAGTCATCAGAAAAACATACAGCACTTCCACAGCACCAGAACTGAAGACTATACTACAAATTACATAATTCTTGTGCTGTACATTAACGCAACTTGTATATAAAGTTTGAGTCAATGAAAATAAGATGGACAGTATTTATTATGCTTTATCAAGCTTGAGAATAAATATTTTATTATTTAGAAACTGCAACTGCTATGCTGATCTACCTGTCCATGATAAAATGCTAAAGAATAAACTGCATTTTTAATTTGATGCCAAAGAACTGGGATAAAATTATTCTGCAGCATGAAACTAATCTCTCACATGCTCAACAGGCACACTGAATATTTTTACTCTTACATCAATATAACAGATATCCCTGTTTAAGTATCACACTGAGATATGGTTTAGATTGGCTGCCATCAAGACTTGATGCCTTTTGCGCATTTCTCAAAAAGATACGATAGCACGTTATTCGCAACAAGCACAGGACCAGCAGTTTGGTCTCCAGTCTTATTCTTCAAGATAGACAGCTTCAAGACTTCAAGGAGATTATTAGCTCCATTTCAGAATTGTTTTAACTGAGGGCATCTACTTGAGCTACAGCAGACATAGGAAATGGGAAGGTAATTTTGAACACAAGACAAAGTTGATATATCTGATGATTTTATTGACAGCCACAAAGGAACTGTCTACAGATAGCACCCACATTTAAATACCATAGCCATGTTCGAAAACAAGTCAGAATCAGATATTAAAATAAGAAGCAAGCAATATAATCTATCATCTTGAACATTCAATAGCTCATAAGATATTCAGCATATTACTCAGAATATTCTCTATAACACACTGTAAATTTCATAGCTACTGGTTTTATCTGTAACATAAGTGAGGACATCCCTTAACAGGGTCTTGCATGTAAGATAGCAGTGGTGTTGAACATGAAAATAACTCATCATATTGGCTTGGTACAGAGCCAAAAGAAAAATGAGCTAACCATCATCTCATTAATTTCATTATATGACATCATTCAGGAATGGGAAGAGTAACCTACAACATGGATGGAATAAGACTAAGTTAACAATGTTTGTGGAAGAATTTTTAACACTTATTTTACACAAGACCATATGCATTTCAAGTTCCAGTTCACCTTCTTCATAGGCAGCACTATTGCACAGCTGTGGCTTCAGAGTGATAACTCACCACATTGCTCTGTAAAACAAAGCTATTACTGGATTCAGAAAAATAAGGTTTTTGATATGCACACTAGACTAATTAAGTCTGGAAACACTAACAGCCCTGAGAGGCGATTTATTCAGAAAGGCAGTGACCCACAAAAATGCTAGAAATATGCTATGACTTGATACAATACGATTATTTAAACATACTTGTTTTCACAACAGTTGGGTTTTAGTGCTCAATATGAAAGTCAGCTCTCTTGTATGAATCTTTTTTTAAAAATCTGCTTAAACAAAACAGGTTTCTTTAAGGCCTCTACTATGCCTCACCAACTTAGTAATGGTATTTCTCTGATGCAATAATCAACACACGGAAAGTAAATTAGTTATATAAGGGGGTTTTGGCATTTAATTCCTATAAGTTAGCATGGAAAAAAACCCCACAAATATGAACAATTTCTCTAGAATATTTTGGGTATATTCTGACTATGGTCAAGACTGAATGAAAATTAAATCCTTAGTTAAGAAGTGCAGAAGCAGACCAAAAGTCTATAAAATGCATGATATAATTAATGCCCAATTATGGAATTTTGATAGAAAGGTATTTATATTTCATTGACTTCTACACAGTTCATTAGATAAGCAACTGAACACATGCCACAATTCAATTACAAAACTACGACAAGCAACAAAGTTGAACTAAGAAATTACAAGTTAAAATATAGCATGTTAGACATCTAAATTATAACCAACTAGGCCAGTTATATCTGTTATGCCTTTCTTCCTTCAAATGCTAAGATATGATTCATTGCCTTCAGACCTGATTTGTTCTGAATGAGTGTCCAGATTACAACCTCAACCTGAGAAAAACAAAAGAAAATACAAGCCTGTTAAGATTCATTTTTTTCAACTTCAGAACCCTCTGGAATCAGATGCTTAAAATTCAAATAGCAAGAGAGTATACTTTTAGCCCACAGACTTAAAGACAATTGTGCAGATCTAACTATTTAGAACTTTGACTTGGAGAATAAAATAAGTCTTCATACTGCTTAAGAAAAAAAAAATCCCAAACCTACTTTTCTTGAAGGCTACATCATTTGTTTCAGACCTACCATCTAATAGAAAGTTATGAAATTCAATTGCCAGTATGAGACTACAGATAAAACTAAAGTATTTTCATTAGCAACATCATGACAGGCATTAGCTTAGAGAATTACATCTCATAGAAAGTATTAGCTTTGTTTTACGAAGTGACATTAATTATCTACTATTGTTTCAGCTCCTCCTCAAGAGAGACCAATACATATTGGATGCTGCAGAAAAAGAGAAAGGAAAAAAAAAAGAAACTAACCCAAACACAACAGGGATTTATAAAAAGTTGAGTGTAAGAGGTTTCGGTGGTGTTTGGACGGTCGGGACAAATGGAGACGAGAGATCTCTGAAGTCAGGTCTTAGAGCATGAGGTTTATTACGAAGGGCGTGGGTACAGGGGGCCTGCTTAGAGCTGCCAGCCGCAGCTCAGAGCAGGCCAGAGAAGTAAAGGAGAGCAAGAGAGAGAGCTGAAGAGGAAGAGCCAGTAGAAGTCTTTTACAATACAATAAATCATCTTCTGTGTTGAATATTCTAATTTTCATCAACCAACCTAGTACAAGATACAAATCCTATAGCATTTACATACAGCCTATAAGAATCATTGCATTACTATACTGCGTTACATTTTAAACTCTAAAACTACTCTTTGGACCCCTTCTGCCAAGCTAGCAGGGTCTGCTTTGACCCTTGGACCTGTTTTCAAGCAGAGGGTATTGTTCAATCAAGAGGGGATTATCTTCAGTGGCCATACCATTGTTTTCCAGTTGTTCAGTAACCAAGGCCTGGTATCTCAAAGTATGCTTTCATTTCTATCTGGTTCATAGTTTCCATATACTCAGCATCTCTTGCCAGGCAATCATATTTATAAGTCTTTCCTGTTTCATCTTCCCCAACAGTTGAGGCCAGCTTTTTTTGACTGCAAGACACAGGATCAATGTACTAGTAAATACAGCAAACACTTGCTGTATCTTAAATGTCTGATAAACCCTTTGTAATCTAAAAACAGCATACAAAGGCACTATTCTGTGCTGTCTAAAATCTGCTCCCAACTTGATGAACTTTAACGTTTAGATCAGCTGAAGACTGTTTTAACGCCGTGGTGAGGTGTGTTGGTGGAGAGATTTCTGCTTGTCCCAAGAGGAACCTGTTGGCTAAGGAACCCCTGGTGGTGCTTCTTGGCACCCCGCAGATCAGCTCTTCTCACCAGTGCGGTGGAGACACGCAGCCACTCACACTGAGCTGGCCAGCTCAGGCGTCACTAGAGGCAAAGAGTCAGAGGCGGCCTTTGCTGAAGCCCCGGAGTTTATTACTTATCTGTTTCGATGCATTCCAAGGAGGCAAGGGAGCAGGGGAAAGGGCGAGGNGATAGCCTTACATAGGATACAAGGAGGGAAGTGAGGTAATACAAAAACAACCAATGGGGGTAAGGAGGGGGGTGGAGTGGGTGCTGGACTATATCCTTTTAAGGATACAAGGAATGTCTGTCTGTAGGCCAATCAGACAGACTGAATCTCCATAGGGTCGATGGGAGAGGTCTTT
The DNA here is from genome assembly GCA_013397755.1 of Cnemophilus loriae. Classification (NCBI taxonomy): domain Eukaryota; kingdom Metazoa; phylum Chordata; class Aves; order Passeriformes; family Corvidae; genus Cnemophilus; species Cnemophilus loriae. The sequence goes on from VZTF01009677.1 coordinate 9,858, forward strand.
GTCACTGAGGTAAAAAGGGGGGTTTTACATTATTAGGCCTGCCCACCAGCGGGTTTCCTCAGCACTTGGATTCTGTGGACCCCCAGCCACCACACCTGTTGGTTCAGCCGACACAGCACTGTTTCAAGAATTTAAGGATATGTACTAAGGAAGACAATTTTGTTATAGAAGTTTGTTTTCCAAAGTTTTAAATTCCATAGTCATTTTCCAATGATCTCTACGCAAGCTTTAACAGAGCTTTGACTGGTTTCAACTCTGAGTTTCAAGCTGCAAGATTATTATCTTGAGTTGCTTTTAGGGATTTTTTTTCCTCCTATTCTAATTAATAGAGTGCTGTGTTGTGGGAACAGACTGCTGGTCTGAAACTTTCCCAGGTCTCGACTTAGGCACAGTCACTGTGTGTCCCTGAGAATTCAGTTTTACCCATGGGAATTGTAAGATTAGCAGAAGCACGAAGCCTAAACAATAGAAGGGGAAAAACAGCAACATATCGCACCTGCTATTTTCCTGAGTGCCTGTAGGCTTAGGTTATAGCTAGCCAATGGTAGTATATTGTAGTTAAATAATAGCCAATGAATCTATTGTAGTCATTTAGCAGCCAATGAATGTGTAACATGAATGATAACATTAAAAAGTGTATAAAAGACACTGTTTCTTTGAATAAACGCCTTTTTGCCCTTATCCGAAGCATTGTCTATGTGTGTGTCATGGCCATCCCAACAGCAACACTGTGTGACACTACCATTTAGTTGCCTTGTTATGAGAAAATGAATATTGAGTTAACACAAATAGAAGACTGGCCTTTATAGTTAGCAAAATGACAAATCCCTATTGGCAGTTTTAATAAGACAAAATTCAGATATTACTTGACCACTGCTACCAATTTATGTTTTTCTTTCCTGCCTATCACTTTTTCAGGTACCAATTCATAACAAGACAATATGGGTTTATAAATATTGTAACAAAGTATAAATTTCTAAGTTACATACAATAAGTCTCTTCAGATAACACAAGTTACAAGAAGCTGAAACATGTAAAAATCTCCTCAGTCTGTACATAACCAAAAAAGAATATAGCAAAAGCAACTGTAATTTATTTCATGTCACAATTTCAACTTAACATGACAACTAAAATAGTAAAAACCTGTATACAAAACCCGAGTAATTAACTATCAGCTGTAACAGCAGTCCTATTGACAAAGATGCATCCATACAGTGCTGAGTGGTATGTTCTGGAATTTTCAACATAAAACAAGTAATTTTATCTTCAGTTGTAGCAAACACATTTTCCTATTAAAAATCAGCTTTCAATGTTTTAAGACTTTCAGAACTATTAAAATTAACAAGTATCAATATCTATATATATCAAACAAGTACATTAAGATATCCATTTGAATAAATTGCTATATAATAAACATTCACTCACTTTTTAAAATTTAACATTCTTACTAAGCAATTAATGCCATAAGTACTCTATATCCACAGAACAGCATTTCAGTTATATCTATTGATTACTCACAGTCCAAGACCCTTTAGCAGTCTCTGTTAGTATTTTAAATCAAGTATTCCCTTCTGCCCCATTCTCATCCTTCTGTAGAATAGAATTAAGAACCCCGTTCTTCAAATGCAACAAACCATTTTGATTGCCACAAGTCAGCAGAAACTGTACTACTAGGCTTTATAAAGAAATCAACACTGACTTCAAAATTGAACATCTTGCACCCAGATACAACTTAAGTGTCTTATTTTTAAAAATGAAGGTTTGATAGCCAAAATGCTCCTCAAGTGTCAAAAGTTATGTACTAAAATTGAACACATCTGAAAACTATGTTCTGGCACTAGTAATTCTTCTTGATTCTGAGAGTATTAATACTCAAGAAGCATTCATAATTAATGGTTCCTCAAGACAATCACCACAGAGATGCCTACTTAAGAGAAAGTAAATAAATTGTCAGCTTCTGTTAAGCCAGTTGTATCCAGTGTTACTCTGCAAACATACCTGGCTCGATGTCTGGTTTTGGTGATACTTTCTCCTCTCTTGAAATGCTCATTTCTGTCATTTGCTGCATTACAGGCAAAGCAGCAACAGGCAAATTTCTGTTTACATACAGTGAAATGGGTGATTACATTAGTTTAGAGTACATAAGAGCTTAAACTGTCAAAATCCATCAGACTACCCGATCAGTTATTATTGATACATGTTCCTGACCTGTACTTCTATCTCTCTTCCCTAGAAGAAACTAGGAAAACCATAGCAAATATTTCCCCAGATGAACCAGAAATGTCCTTGTAAATGTAGTAGTCCAACACCAAACACTAATTAGTCCTAATTTATAAAGATTCATAAAGCACTGTAAAGTGCACTGTCACTTTTTCCTCTGCAGCAACTCTCTGTAATAGGGCAACGTTACTTTAACTTGCTATATACTCACAGTTCATTCAAACCTCAAAATAATACCTTCATCTGGTAAAGGGTCTAGAAATCAAGTCTTATGAGGAGTGGCTGAGGGGGCTAGGGGTGTTTGGCCTGGAGAAAAGGAGGCTCAGGGGATACCTTATTGCTCTCTACAACTACCTGAATGGAGGCTGTAGTGAGGTGGGAGTTGATCTCTTCTCTCAAGTAACAAGGGATAAGACAAGAGGAAATGGCCTCAAGTTGTGCCAGGGGAGGTTTAGATTAGATATTAGAAAAAATTTCTTCACTGAAAGGGTGGTCAAGCATTGGAGGAGGCTGCCCAGGGAAGTGGTTGAGTCCCTATCCCTGGAGGTATTTAAAAGCCGTGTGGATGTGGCACTTAAGGACATGGTTTACTGGTGGACTGAGCAGTGTTAGGTTAATGGTTGGACTTGATGACCTTAAGGGTCTTTTCCAATCTAAATGATTCTATAATCTTACCTTGATTTTCCAGATGTGCTACTAGCAGGACCTTCACAGTTGCTTAAGCTAGCATCTGCTCTCTGTACAGATGGAGAGTCTGAGGTAGGACTATTTGAACCACTAGCTGTCCCTATATAACAGAAATTTGAGAAGTTAATTATAAGCAAAGTATAGAATACAAGTTAGTCAAGCAGGTTTTAATACAGTTATGAACCATTTCCAATCATTCCTCATTCTACTGCATCTTCTTAATAGACTATATTGTTAATGACCAAAACACAAGGATTGTATAAGAACACAACTGCAGCAGAGGGTAAGTAAAAATCCAACTTAAGGTTCAACACCAAGTGGGCCAGAATACATTACACAAAAAAGCATTTTTATTTTTATTGTGATTTAAAGTATTATCCTCTTTGATATTCATAGTTTTAATATGCAGCTATCAGAAGATCTCCTGAATACATCTCATCACCTATACATTATGTTTTCAAGATACACACAAAAAAACCACGTCTCAAACCTTTACCCATTGGGCTGATTCTATCACTATTCTGCTGTCGCTGAAGATGTTCTTTGTAGCAAACAGAACACATGCCATTTGTTCTAGGATTTCCATAAAATCCACATCCTGTACTACACAGCATGGGCCCTGGGGTCTGGTTTGTCTCCTGAGCCATTTCAATGCTGTAAATAAAACCAAGAACTGCATTAAGAACTGGCATTTCTCCAAAATCGATTACAGGGTTATAGAATTAAAGTAAGTCTGCTTACCTTGCCCACAAAAAGTGATATCAGCATTTTTAAAGATGGCTATATAGATGTTAATATATAATTCAATACTTCAATTGTATTGATAAGTAACATTGTCAGGAACATCTAAGAGAGGTAAAAAACATTATCATATTTTAGTGGGTTGACCTTGGCTGGATGCCAGGTGTGCACCAAGCTGCCCTATCACTCCCCCTCCTTAACTGGACAGGTGGAGAAAAAGACAATGAAAGGCTCATGAGTTGATATAAGGAGAGGAGAGATCATTCACCAATTACCATCATAAACAAAACAGATTCAACTTGGGAAAAATTAATTTATTACCAATTAAATCTGAGTGGGATAATGAGAAAACAAAATCAAATCTTAAAACACCTTCCCCCCACCTCTCCCTTCTTCCTGGGCTAAACTTTACTCACAATTTTTCTACTCCCCCACCCCTCCATCCCCCAGCATCACAAGGAATGGGGATAGCAGTCAGTTCATTACACGTCTCCTCACATTCTTCCCCTGCTCCAATGTGGGGTCCCTCCCACAGGGAACAGTCTTCCATGAATGTCTCTGATCTAAGTCCTTCCCACATGCTGCAGTTCTTCACAAACTGCTTCAGTGTGGGTCCCNGATTGGCCAGCAGCAGGTCCATCTTGAAGCCAGCTGGCATTGGCTTTATCTGACATAGCAGAAGCTTCTGGCAGCTTCTCACAGAAGCCACCCCGTGGCCCCCCGCTACCAAAACCCTGCCACACAAACCCAATATACACAGTAATACTGAGAAGCAATATACTTATCAGACACCAAACTATATGTGCAGGTTATGACCAAATTTAGTTAATTGGCCAACAAAAAATTTATTAACCTCTGAGCACTCACAGGGTAGAAAAAAACCCAAACAAACCACAGCTAGATGGGTAAAACAAGCAAGATCAAGTTTGGGTCTACTAAACAGTTTTGGTAATTAGCACAGCTTATTTTTGCAGACTCCAGAAGAACTGCTCCACTTTTTCAGTAACGGTGATCTTTTATCATTCTGATGCTAATAACATTGTTAGCAGTTTGTACTTTCACAACACATTTGTTAAACAGAACAAAAATCGCTGAAGGATGGGCAACAGTCATTTTAAAACTGTATTTTATATCTTTAGGGGATGTTTCTATAACAAGACCTTTAACTTTGCATAAATTGCATACAAAGCCCAATACTGAATATTAACTAGCAACAACATGCATACAGTAGGCCCTCAAAACAGATGATCCAAAAGCATTTCCGAAATATGCTTAAACCAGATTTTGCTCTTCCAAGAAAAATAAAACTATTTTAGACTGTTGAATACATTCATTTACACACTATATGCATTTCCAAAGAGCCAGTTAAATCTTTTGTCTTTAAAATATAGGCAGACTTCTGCATCTTTCAAAGGTAGATAATTCTAACCCTCATCTCTGCCATCAACTGCAAAAGTTAGGAATAAAAATACTTCACCTTCACTGGCAGTTGACCTCTGCAAAACAAGGCTAGTAGAAAAACTGATATAGCAACCAAATCCTAGTTTTATTGCCATTGGGAACTAAGAATATAATAATCAAGCAATCTACTACAAATTGAGGACACACTTGTCCTCCAAAAATTTAGATTTAGTGAAAGTACTGCCTATAGCACTTAGACATTTTAGTAAAAACTCCAGATTACTGCCTTCCTCTTTAAGGGCAGCCACAAAACAGGATATTTGTCTGCTGATGCTCATGAAAACTCAAGCATACCAAACATTAATTAACTCTAATGTATAAAGAAATACTTTTTAAAACTTAAAAAAGCCATACTACAAACTGTAACCATATATCTCAACAGTATGACAACTGCAATTGACAGCAGTATTTGTCTAGTTAATCTAAACTTTTGGGATCAAAGTAAATCAACAGCAGGAGAAAAGAGTAAAATCAATCTGCTTGCCTGCTGGTGGTCACGGGATTTCAACAATTTATACCTTTGTTTCAGTACTACAAAGCAAATTTGTACTTATTCTGACATACCACTTAAGAATTTGCAGTTTTACAGCCATACACCAAATCAGTGGACACAACAGAAAATCTAAGACCTTAAAAAAATATTCTCATCTTTATTGTAGCTCTATGTTATTATAACACAAATAAAGACTGTACTTCTGGCCTTATTACACGCAGGTACACTCAAAACACTATCAAAAGTGCTAACACATACACTATCATCATCAATCTCATTTGACTTGCTCCACTCTCAAATTAGAATCTTTCAGCACTTACTAAATTAAGCTTTAGGTATTAATGATAATATTAACATATTACAAATGAGTCTTTATAGCTCTTTTTCAGCACAGTCCTTCACTACCTGAAATACATGCTGCTTATTAAAAAAAGATCAAGTTGTTATCCAATGCTTAAGAAACTTTGCTTTTTCACTCTTTCAGGTCTAGGTGTCACCTGACTAGGTTATAATACACTTTCCAGAGTTTAATTTAATAATCAGAACACTAAAATACGCCATTTAATATTTTGAACCAACAGCAAAAGTAAAGTTTTCTGAAAAGAGAGATTATAGACTTCTGCAATTCTTCCTTACTAACTTTTCTAAGATCAGTAAGTGCCTAAGGCCTTACAAATTCAGTTCTATTACCCTGAAAAACAAGCGAATACCATTATCTATCTGCTTTCCTGAACTTTTCTCAGAAACTTGGTGAGAGAGACTGAAATGTTATGGTTAATGGCTTAAACATTGTTATGAAGGACTTTTTGCCCATTATGGCAAAACTGTATAAAGAAGCTGTGACCACCAAAGCCCACCCTTCCTTGAATATGCCTCCTAACCGGAACCTTGGACTGTGAGTTAAGCTGCCTAAGAGAACCTGAGATAAGATAAAGGTGACACTACTGTCCAATTATCTCAGGTCTAGGGAGAAGTAAACAAGGCTGAGGGAGAAGAATGTATCCACAAGAAAGACAAACCCAGCAGCTGCCCTGAAAATCAGCTCTGCCTGGGTTTGAGGTGGGGGAGGCTATAGCCCACAGGCTCATCTGCTGAGGCCAGGTTTGCACACACTCCCCCCCAATTACGGGAGAAGGAGGAGAGCTTTTGGGTGCGTGGTGTAACCTCTGGTCAGAGGGAGTGAACACCCATCCTCCCTTACACAAACTGGCTCAGTTGTAAAACCCCCCACCCTGGGAAGGCCACATACACACGGGACATTCATGTGAGAGGCAGCTGAGAAGGTGTCATAAACTATCAAAGACCCCCGAAGCACCCCCCAGACTGGTTCCTGAGGCCTTGCACCAGACGACTGCATGTGATGCAAAGTGATGCAACAGATCCAGAGTCTGTTGCAAGAGACAGTGTCAAACTTGCCCTCCCCAGGGGAGGCACCTGGGTGTTCACACCTGGCCCCAACATATATAATCCATTGAACTCTATGTTTTGCTGGACCCTCACCACTAAGAAGACAAGAGGATCAACAGGACACCGTCGGGATCCACAGAGTGGTGAGGTTTTCTACTTAATCTGTCACTCTCTTTCTCTCCCCCCCACCTCTTTTTCTATTTCTTTCTCTCTCTCTCTCACATTTACTATTAAATAAAATCCATACTATTGACTTCAACATATGCTCTCGTTTGCACCTTAATTTGGGCAGAGGCACCTCTCTAAAAGTTTTTAATTGGATCATAACACTTGGGTCACATGGTTGAGCACATTAGCTTCTGCCTGTCACAAGGCTGCAGTGTGACAGACTAATCTAAAGGCTCAGACACAAAACCTTGTCAACAGGGGCCTCTGAAATCAGCTTCTATTTATATCTCTGAAAGCTGCCAACTCCTACAACCCACAGAACTGAAGCAGCCAAGCATACACCCACTATAAGAGGAAAACATGAAATTCAATTAACATGACTACAGCTTCTTTTCTAGAGGAAAAGGGAGTGCAGATACTTAAATTCAATCAAGAAAATGCAGCATCATGAGTCAGTCATCTCAGACATTTTCATCTCTATTTCACAGCAAGAACAAAAAACTGGCTATGATCAGAGACCTAACTCTCACGACCTTACATTCCCCAATCTTTTGGTTGACTGGTTACAACCAAACCTTTACAAAAAATATAATGATCTCTCTTACCTCCAAAAAGAGTCTTAACACTCAGAGATGTCCCTGTTTAACCCTGACCTCCCAATAAAAAAAGGAGCTATTTTATTCAGTGTGTTAACTCAAACAGTAATTTACACCACTGACCTTCAGAGTTACTGGCGAATGTACCCAGCCAAACTAAAAGGGGAACATAAATACTTCGTTATTATTAAAGTTAACAGTCTCATAACTAAGACATCTTTTAATTCCAAGTTACAACTAAGCTGAGGCATAGTCAACTCTAATAATAGCAGATATTTAGATTATTTGAGTGGCAAATATAATTAAGCTTTTGTGCACACCAAGTGTACTTCCAAGAAACTACAACTTATGAACTATGTGAAATACATAATAAAAGCATTTCAAGTTACCATAATACTTCACAGACTCCTAGAATGGTTTGGGTTGGAAAGGACCTTAAAAATCATCTAGTTCCAACCCTCTGCCACAGGCAGGGAACCTTTCATTAGATCAGATTGCTCAGGGCCCCATCTAGCCTGGCCTTGAACACTTCCAGGGATTGGGAATCCACGACTTCTCTGGGCAACCTGTTCCAGTGTCATACCACCCTTATAGCAAAGAATTTCTTCCTAATATCTAATCTAAACCTACCCTCTTTTAGTTAAGAGCCATTCCTCCTTTTCTTATGACTACGTGCCCTTGTAAAAAATCCCTCTCCTACTTTCTTGTATGCCCCCTCTAGGTACTAGATTAACTTAATTACTTAATATAATAAAGGGAATACAAGTACTAACTAATTTTAAAACAATAATAAAACCTAAACTGGCTGGTTAAATAAATACTTATTTACCTGAATATCCTCAGCTAGAAAATGGACCATAAAAAAAAACCAAACTCAAAACAAAAAACCCCAGCAAGGACATTTCAGGTATACACCTCTCTAACAGTGATCTAGGTGAAGCAAAAAGACAAAGTATATGCGAAGAACGCGAATCAAACCCAGGCATTTCCCAATGACAATTAAATGCAGCTCGATAAACCAGACAAAAAGGGCGACACCGCCAAGTGCTCAAAGCGTGGTATGTTTTAGTCGCCATCGCCTCCACACACCCGCCTCACCCCACCCCCTCCCGACACCAAAACACAAAAGACGTGGAGGCTACCGGTCTAAGGAGAAAAAAACAAACAAAAAAACAGCTCCTCTCCCGGCGAGGACTGAGGAAGCATCATTGTCTCGCTCCCTGTCTGCCCCAACTAAGGAGGGAGGAGTAGTGTGTGCGCCATCCTGGCCCGCGGCCTCCCGCCGCAGTACTCGTCGCGTCAGAGTGAGAGTCCACCGGGGAAAACGACAGACGCCCTGCCAGCCCTCGCCTCGCGGAAGGCAGCAAAAACGCCCCGGGGAGGCCCAAGCACCCCCCACGCCGCTCCTCTGCGCACAACGCCACCGCGCTAACAGCTCTCAGAAATCGAGTCCACATCCTCCCGCAGCCACCCTTCAGCGCCCGCGTACCTGCTCCTGGAAGGGGGCGGAGCGAGAAACCCTACAGCCGATGTTGGAGGCGCTGAAGATGGCTTCGGACTGTTTCTGGGAGAGCGAAAGGCAAGAGGGCGTAGGGGCACGAAGCTGGCGGTGCTACCACCACTTCCTTTCTGCGGCAGCGGCACGGAATGAGACGCGCAACGCACAGGAGAAAGACGACAAGGAGGCCCAAAAAAGAGAAAGAATTGAGGAAGAAGGGTGGATGAAGGAGGGATCTGAACCAGCTAGTTCGCTCGCGTCAGCTCCGCCTCCTTCTGGCTGTTGCTGAGGCCTACACGCCAGCGCGGTCCTACGCGAGGGGAAAGAGAGCACGAGACACACGTGAGGCGGCTCACACTACCGTCGCCATTGCCTGCGGAGTCACCAACCTCCCCCTCCCCGAGACTAGGGACTATACAGGAATAGACAGAAACTCCGCGCGTTATCAGAGAATGTCGTCTGCTCTCCAGGGGGGTGGGGAAACGGAAGGAGCGGTGTCTAGAGCAGTGACAACTGTCTCGCGCGGCCTCACCCTGTCCACAGTAATAGGATGGAGCTGCGCGCAAAGAGAAAACAAAGCCTTTCCCCATCCACTTGCCCTAATAACAGATGCCTCCGCCCCTAGTTAACATTTCCATTTAAACTTGCACGTGCAGTGGTGTCACAAGTGAATTATTAAGAGAAGTCATCGTTGTGGGGTTAACTAAAGGGGTTCTATTAATCATTAAACGATGATTAAATGATATTTATGGATGATTGAATGGAAAGTAAATGACAAATGATGATTAAGCAATATTGAATGGTAATTTGAAAGTTGTGAAAAACGAAGTTCACTCTCCTGTGAGATTTTAAAAGTTTTAATAAGAAGACAATAGGGACAAAAAATAATAAAGCAAAATTTACAGCGCTGGGTACCCTTGGCACTCAGCCAAGAGCACGCCTGCTATAGGAGAGACCCCCTTTACATACTTTTACTATTGCATCAGCCTAATGCATAGTCATCAACAATTATACATATTCAAGCTTTACCCCAAACTAGTTTACACATTCCAGGAATTGTTTAGCATGGCCCTTCCCCAGATCCACCTTTTTAGAGCATGCATATTTCTTGGCTGTGGTTTTCTTATCTCCTCCAGCTTGGATCTTGGCCCATGGCTCTTACAGATGGTAGCTGCTGATAGTTGATAAGCCAGTAGCAGGGATCTTCATCATATGTTCACTGGAT
>VZTF01009686.1:0-17852 GCA_013397755.1 Cnemophilus loriae
ACCTATTTTTAACCTAGGACATTCACTCCAGCTCTAATTTTTAGTCAGCATCTTCCCAATATTTATGATTGAGTTGCACCAGCTTAAAAAGTACTCAGTTTTAAATCTGAAGCAAGAATCTTCAGAGAGTTGGGGAGAGGCATATTTTCATGTAAGAGTCTTCATTTACACAGTACAGATTAGCTCTTACTGGAGTAACTTTCCGATATAAAGAGAAAATTTATTAAGAAAAAATTAACAGACTTCAGAGGCACAGCAGCAAGAGCCAGTCTAAAATACCTCTGTGGCTCTTTTATGTCCAGATAATCAGTAAGTAACACTCGAGGAGGAAAGAATAGAAGGAATAGTTGAAACAGAGAATGAGAAATAATGAACAAGCAGAGCCTTAGATACGTGTAATTTGCTTGTATTGTTTAAGCAACAATAATAAATTCAAACATTAAACCAGAAAGAGATGCTTCTACTTTTTTGTTTCGTGGAAAATGGATTTTTTCATTGTGACACAGCCATCTCAGAGTTTCAAAACAGCAAATCCTGCTGAAGAAGGGAAATTTCGAGTTGTGCTAAGTGAAATACTTCAGTCATGCTAGTATGTAAATTGCAGTACAACACAGAGAGATACTCCATCCTTCTGCAATTCAAATGGTATCAGCAACGAGGCCAGAGCATCAGTACCAGCCCATAGTCAACCCAAAAGTATTGCCACAGAAAATTCTTGATTCTGGAGAAAACACTTCACCATAGGCTGGACTGTGATGATAAAGTATGTATTTAGATTCTTTACTGTATTACCAGAGGGATTTTGCCACAGCGCAGCCCTGAAGGAAAAATGAAGAGAGAACTGAGGCAGCCAAGTGGTCCATTATGTCTTCTCAGAAGACAAAACAGTGAATCATTTATGATAAGTTCAATCAGCAAAACCACTGGTTTTAAAGCTTATCTACAAATACATTTTTAATGGGGCTACTGATTTACTATTTAATGATGATTGGTTAAAAGATGAGGTTGCCCAAGATCTGTATCCATTACCATTAAAGAATAAGTGTCAAGGGCTTGTGGATAGGTGCCGTTTATTTACTTCCACATATTGCATAAATATCACAGCCATGCGTCAATGACTCAGGTCAGGGTGTGTTGGTCAAATCTCTGTACAAATGTCAAGCAAGCAAAATTCCTGATTCAGTATTTTACATATTAAAATATAAAAAAGAAATACAAGTTTTATAATAGCACAGGACCTGAATGGCAGTTTCTGAGCTTCCAGGTTACTTTCATTATTGATCAACTAAATTTTCATCCAGGGCAAGTATTGCTTCACATCAGAAAGGAAAAAAATTCACTGGGTTCCATTGCCCAAATGGCACTGCGAGCTTTTGCCACTAGAGTGTGTCAAGGCATATGTGAGAAATAAATGTCTTCATGTGCTGTATCATTCAATTCAAACTATTACCAGAGCCCCGGACAAAGACAAGTAGCTTGAATGCACCATTTTTCTGATTGCCTGCTTGACTGCTAGAACTCGTCCTAAAGATTATACTACTAAGAAAAGGTCTCACCTCATTAGTCTGCTTATGCTGTGCACAGGGATTTTTACATGGATACTGAACACAAACATCCAGAAACAGTCCAGCCAATTTTAGGATCCATTACGTGGTGCCTATGTTTTCAGTTCAATGTCAATGAAACATCCCTTCCAGGCTAAGACTCTTACTTTGATGCAGAACAATAATCCTGCTATTTTGTATTGAAAAGTCAGCACAGCCAGTCAATGTATGTAAATCTGTCCTTTCCTGCTTCTCTCTCTGCTGGTTGTTTGCAGTTGCATTAAATTGGAAGGGTGGCGGGGCGGCGGCGGGGTAGGGGGGATGGAGGGGAACCCACATACCTATACAGAAACTGCTGAAAATCTGAAAATATACTGAAAATCTGTGTTGAGAATAGAGATGCTCCAGTGTATTTAAAAAATCAGTTTGAAGAGAAACTATAAAAGTCTCTCTCTTTGATAGTAAAAAAAAATCAGAACAGTTAAAATTAGAAATGCGTAGGCATAAAGCATTGCCAGGATCAAACAGAGTATGTTGAAATGTACACATTTGGTAATGCTAAAAATCAGGATCTGCCTCCATACTTTTATGAATCAAGGCTTTTCCCCTTCTCCATCTGTAAAACTGCACTGACAGCACTCCTCTCCTCTCTCTTTTTGCTCACTTTTGTCTCTTCAGATTGCAAACTCTTATTAGCTGTTTGGACTACAGAAGTTCTCTCTTAATAAAAGTTTTTCACTCTCCATAATGTCACCTCCATGCTGAAGATTTTAGCTACTAGATCAACCCTAATAACTTTTCTTTAAAAGACATTAAAGACAAAACAAAACCCAAACAACATCCAAACAACTACCTATGAGAGATACAAATACTACTCCCAATCTGTAGTCATATACATGCTCCAGTGATGATGTGAATGGAGACATGTAGCACTTGATTTCATCACCTCCTTTACTTCTCCTAGGAAAGGTCTGACAAGCCGTTTTTGGAGACTGTAGCAGCTTTCTGGACTTCCAAAGGTTGACACTGTTAGAGTGACAATGATGACTAAGAAAAACATCTTCTGAATTCCCTAAGCATTCACCCAAGTCAGCCATATAGGGTCAATGGGAGAAGAGCCACAGATCAGAAGATTCTGCCTTTGAATTGTCTAGATCAGCCTGAGAAAATGAGAGCCTGATAGGGCATCTGGAGTTCTCATCACCTGTTCTGTAACTTTGGATGAAAATTTTGAACATCATATCTATTTGAAATGAACAAGAGAACAAGGAACATGAAGGAAACAAATAAGAACACAAAGCAGAAGGGAAAGATCTGTGACCAATAAGGTCTCTTTTACTCAGTGTATGCTGAGTTAATGATACGTCATGCAGGTATCCCACAGTCTCATTAGAATTAAGAGATCCTGCTTTTCATGAACAGCCTGCTGAAATCACAAATCCCTACCCACCCTATTTTTGTCCCAAAGAATCAGAGTACAGCACAGACAAGGCATGCAGCAAGGCTCAAAGTCTAGCACTGGTACAGTACAGAGAGGAGTTACACCCTTACACACTAACAGTCACCTGAAAACACACAGGTCACCTGAAAACTCACAGGACAGTGTCTCGTGAAGATTTCATAAACAGAACCGAGCAAGTGAAGTTTCCTCCAGTTCAACAACAAAACAAAAATATGAGAAAGAATGAAGCATAAACCTCAGTTCATACAGAATGCACACAATACTTTTTTTTTTACAAAATAAAAACCCAGTAATTTCTATTTGGGGTAAATATGAAATATTACATCTAATTAAAAATAAAACATTTTGTGACTTTTTAAAAAACCACACATATTTTACTTTTTAATTTATATTAACTTGGAAGTGGAAAATGGTATTTCAGTTTCAAAAGATGAAAAATTGCATTTCGAGCATGTTAAGATATTTCCTTTAAAAACTAAGAAAATATTTAATATTTTTCCTATTATTTCAGTTTAAACTATTTTAGTTCAACCTAATCTCAAGAATGGTCCCAGTCTTTTCAAACCTCTGTTATTTTAAGAATTTAAAAATCATTCAAAATTTTTGTCCACCTCTATTCATAAATTCAAGCAACATTTTGGCCCTACAATCTTGGGAAATGAAATACTCAAGAGCCTTTCTAAAATACCTTTCCATTTCCCACCACTGTGTCCCTAGCTGATATTCCTTGTATCCTCGTGCAGCAATAGCTCTACCTTCACTGTGGCAGTCCCTTGTGAAACGTTTTCTAGAATTAGAGTGTGAAGGCTGGAAAGTGAACTTGCCACTTTTATAAAGAGGGAAGAACACCCAGGAGAAGGTATTAAAATTATGTCCTGAGGCAGAATGAAGTTGATTTATGTCAGGGATTATTTTTATCTCTCCAGTCAACTAGAAGATATGCAGCAAAGCCTGCATAGGCACAGCCATACAGCACTGGTCTGTACCAGACTCTGACAGTGTTTGAAAATAAAGCCAACTTAGCAGCACATGGAGCTCTGCCTTTGCGAGCCCTTGGCACAGCTCTGTGGGAAGGGTTTTCCCGGCCACGGTCCCAGAGCCTGCTCTCTGCTCAGGTAGGTACCAGTCTGCAGCACCTCGGCAGTGCAAACCAGACTTCACTTGCAGATTGCCACAGGAATTCTGGAGACTTTTGGGTTTGACTCCTGCATCTACCACTCCACTCATGTCCCAGCATACTGATGAGGTAAAAATGGGATGGTTACGACGGATCCCATGTCCCATTCTTCAGTCACATACTGCCTCTAAACATCTCTAATCTGTGCTGAGAGCAGGTTATTTGAACCATGGACACCTGGGATCCTTGTCTTTCCTTTTTTCGGTCTGGCTCTGACACAAGAGTGAATATATTCTTCCATGCCTGAGACCTCAATTCAAAGTGCATGACCTTTCCACTGATTTCAGAAATCCTTGCACAGAACCCCAAACAAGTGACCCTGCAGAATATCATTAAGAAAACAAAGCAAACCTCCACAACTGTGAAAATTCCCTCTGGAAGAGAAATGTCTATTTCTCTGAAAAAGGCAGTATATTTACTGAGTTTTTAACATGTAGATGCATGTATGCAGTTGCCTGAAAGCACATGATCTAAATCTCTGCATTTAATTTTCATGTGTAGGGAAGGAAAATCAGTAAAAAGCTTGAATAAATAAACTCTAGTTTTTAGAATAAAAAATTGGAATAAATGTTTTCAGGCAGCCTGCTATAATAAATAAATTACTTGGATTTTAAAATTCTCTTACAGTGTTTGAAATTAAAACACTGTGCCACATCTCCAGTGCTTGCAAGTAAGAACAAATTCATTATAAACTAACATAAAACTACATTTTCCTGTACCACTGGTGCACAAGGAGAGATGTGCAAGGTCATAAATAAGAAATGTAAATGAATTTGTATGTTAATAAATGTAATGATGTATCTAGCAGAATTTTAATCATCTAGTGAATGTAACTCCTAAATTACAGAGGGAAAGAAACTAATTGGATTCTCTGTATCTTTTCTGTTCGCTAAGAATAGTGTATTGTACATTTCCTAGCACTGAAAAAATACAATGCTGTGGACAAGGAAGGAGCTCCATCCAGACGCCAGCAAGTAGCTTGAACTTTATGATGTGCAGCTTTTTATCTTTTTTCTTATTTTAATTTTTCTAAGAAGAAATACCACGTTTTAAGACACCTCCCCCATCCTTTGAAACAAGTAAAACTAAGGACCAGTGAGATATGTTATAAAGAAAAAGATAATTATCAAAATAGTAGCTAAAAGGAATAGTTTAGAGCTACTCGCATACTTCAATCTCTCTAAAATTTCAAACAGCACATCCTCACAAGAGCTAAGAAGTGATTTTACATTATTTAATACAGTGTAGACATGCAGCAGATATATATGTTTTCCTAATAAACGTGTCTCTGAGTTCTCGGCATTTTGAATCAGAGCAGCAAAAAGTACTGCATCGGGTAATGCCAAATTAAAAATAAATTTTAAAATTCTTTACATGTTTTCTGCTAAATATACAGTATGTGTATATAGTACACTCACAAGCTTTATTCCTTTCTTGGCATGAATGTTTGTGGCAACATTACTTGAACGTAGAACAGAAAGCTTATAGCATATTACAGATATAATACATATAAATTAGGTTCTGTCAACTAAAATCCTAAAATTCATATATGTCCTATATTATATTTGGTTATCTTTTTTTTCTGTTATGAGAAGAATCTCATATCATTCCTATGAAATAATGACATCTAATAAAGTAGATGAAATTTGCACAGCAGTTTTTTAATCTCCATCTGACATAAACAAAGCTGATAATAGCAAACCTTCTGGTGAATGAATTATTAGCGATTACACCTAATTTGGGTACCATACTACCGTAACATTTCAGCAGTAGACAAACGCAGTTCGAGAGAGTTTTGTCTCTAGCAGTAGAATAACAGGCTGAGGTCACTTTAAACAAATGTTTGAAATGCAGTGTGTTATTAGTATTTCAATTACTGCCAATTGCATTTACTTACTATAATTATTGTTTCATAAGATTTAGAACAAGCATGTTTTGCTATCTGCTGCAAGATACCATACCACAAACTGAGGTGATTCAGATTGAGACTTGTCTTATTGTAAGTACATTCTGAAGCCTAGACTTTAATCTTTATAAATTATTCATATCTCCTCACAACTGTAACTGTTTCTTTTAAAAAATAATCTTGTATGGATTTGCCCTTCCTCTCAGAGATGACTGTCCGTCTGATTCTCTTAGTCAGGACTCACACATTCCAAGTACCAATCCTTTCTACCACTTTTCCTTTCCTAATTTTTCAGAAGGAATCCTAGTGACCACAGTTCTCTGATGTTGAAAGAAGTGTCTAATTTACAGCTTCCTACAAACTTTGTGAATTCCCTTTTTCAACAGAAGGGTGGTGCAACAGGCCATCCTGTTTCACCTAGAAAATTACAAGCAAACATTGGAATAACTTACATGCAATCTAATGTGTTTGTAATGAACAGAAACCTACCTCATAAGGTATGTCACGCCAATTTTTTGCACGCTGATGTTGGGCAATGACTAGCAGTGGTGTTGTGAGGGAGCATATGGTTGGAGCAGTCACGATGTGATATTGACTTGTGTGATTTATCCACTTTGAAAGCAAACTGTCTTCTGATGTCTTAACTTTAAAGTGGTTACAGTAAGATAATGCCATCTGATTTTTATAAGTAAAAAGTACATACATTGTCCCTTGTCATCATCTGGAGAACTATCACTGCATTTCTCTTATTGTGCCCTTGTTTATAATAATGATTACCTAAAATATTGACAACCATAGATATATTATAATATTAAAGCCAGTATAAACAAATAACTATCTTTCTGACAGATGTTGAATGTTTTAAAATAGAAACTTTAAAAGTTTTGTAAGTAATAAATTCATAATGTATCAGCTTGGAAAAAAGCCAGAACAAACCCACCAAATAAAATCCCTCAAACAAATCTCCAAACTTGGATTTACCTCTCAAGGCAAAAATTTGTATGCAGCACAATTAGCAGGCATGGCTATTACTATCTCCTTAATTATCTCCCAATTCCTTGAAATGTAGAATCATGTATGATGTGAATGTATGAATACAAGAGTTCATACCCCTCACTTCATACATCACAGAATGGGTTTCCTGCATTGCCCCCCTGGGGCCCATGAGAATTGAAGGTTGGCATTAAGGCAATAATCGTAATCCAACCACATGCCTCACCCAGCAATTCACAGGGCTCAGGAAGGAGTTAGTTTCCCTAACGCACAATTAGTTTCTCTGATACACATTTAGTTCTTATCTGTTGGATTTAGGTTGGGTATTTCTCACCTCCCTGTGAAGCATCAGCTCAGCCCTATTGTCTGGACATACATCCAAACTCTACCCACACAGATCAAATAAGAAGTTTAATCAGAAAGCACCAAGACTTTTAAAATTAAAAGCGATGTAATTCAGCAGTGCATAAATCATATTCTTCCACTGGCAGCTATGCAATTTCTAAAGCTCATCTGGTAATTTTTGTTCCAAAGCAGAAAGACATTATTTTATCTTCATTTAACAGTTTCTCAAATAATTGCCCATATTTTTCCACAAGCTTTGTATAGTACAAATGGCTTTTCTGATATTTGGATTAATTTTTCCCTAGTAGTAACAACTAAATAATTGGACTAGAAAAGTGTATGATTATTTTACAGAATTGTTTTGGTTAATATATTTCTAGCCTTCATGACCATTTTCATGACTGTGCAGCATGTCCCTCACCCCCCACAATCCTGAGACCCTTCCCCCTCTACTTCCTCCCTGCTCTGCACTTTTTGGTTTTACGGCACTTTTTCTCAAGCCCACAGCCTAGGTCTCTCATGGAGTCCACCTGATGGCAGACTGCAGCTTCAGACCTCTGAGTGAAATAAAATATGAGCGCATCTGATGTGGCTTTTTTTCCCTCCCGATCAGCATGACAACGCAGTCAACGGCAACACAACTGTGTTAGAGTCTTGGCTGCTGCTAAGGAGAAGGGAGCTTGGAAAAATGTGGGAGCAATGTTACTTTAAAATCTACATGTACACGAGGTCTTTCGGACATCTCCTTACCTCTATACTGGGAAAAGGAATACGGCATTATAATAATGATAATATATCGCATATGGCATTATTTCTCTACTCTTTGTATAACCAAGAAGGGCTATACATGGGGTCAGCATTTACACAGAAGATAACGATCTTCTTCACTCCATCAATGCTATTTAGATCTATGTTAGATTTGTAGACACAAGAGTTTTGCATCTCTTTGGTGCTGACAGCACTTAGAACAGTCTTAACTTGGTCTACTTCTCATCCCTTTTCTGTTTATGTCCTTGGTGCAGGTGGTACAAAGAACATGATTTTACTTATCCCCCTTCTCCTCTGCAAGTCCTCTATGCCGTTCTTTTGACTTTGTTCTCAGCATCTCTTATTTCTCTCTCTGCCTGGCAGACAAGGCAACCTTTGGGACCCTGTGCTATTAGTGTCATCACAGGGCAGAGGTTCGATTCATGGAAGAGCTGTCTCCTGCCTGGCTGTGAGCTGTATGCTAATGTGACAGCCTGGCAAGTATTTGAGAATGCCACTTCTAGCAAAATAACTGTCCTGAATGGTATTTGTCATATATAAAACCACGTATCTATCAACAAAAAAAACCCCCAACAAAATTCAACTCTAATACATATTTCAAATGAGATGCCCACAGGCACTTATAACATGAGTACATGTCAGTAGCCATATGTGCTGTAATTCTCCTCTTTATACACAGACCCAGCATAATCCTTTCACGCATCATGTATCTAATCTGTATTCTCTGCTTTGGAAGTAAGATTAATCCCAAAATTTCAGAATTAATTCAAAGGCATTAACCAGCATACAAATCTCCATTACTTTGGCTACCAAGTAGTTAAACAATGCAGCAAATGACCAAATCACCTGTGGTACCACTTCATTTCAGGTTCTTTAAAGCCCTGCAGCTGAACAACAGCCAGGTATTTAATGCAGAATTTTATCTTTTGCGGGAATGTTAAATGCTTAATAATTATGAATTCATTTGCCACTCCTTTTATAAGCAGGGGATCATAATGAACTCATCTGTTATCCATGTGAATGTCAAATGTGTTCCCACGGGAGTTTTATTCTAATTCACTATTAGTTAGTGGACTCATATAATAAAATGTTATCCATTTTTTACTCTGAACATGTAATGCTTGGTAACTGTTCATCAAAGCGCAAATGTAATATTTTTCTTTGATAGCTTTCAGTTCTGATTTAACCAGAAAGAGAACTAGTTTTAGAGAAAGGGTACCTCTAGAAACAGAAGTAGATTTGATAAGCTGTAAGCCTTCCATATAAAATGCAATGAATGAGATTATCTTAAGCTAGTATTTTAAAAAGTGGATGTATTATACTATAAGCATACATGCTTGAACTACGTGGACTTAACATAACAAGACAAGCTATATCCAATATATATTGTTTAATGATAGTTCAATGAGAGACATATTTCAGTATTCCACAACAGTTTTCAGGCAGCTGTTCTACTGCATTAGAAAATTTAGAGGTGAGAGACTCACAGGTCACGGCAGAATCTGAATGTCATGACACTGGACAGCAGGACTTTGACCTGTGGAAACAAACACATAGTAGGCAAGAGAAAAACAGAGAATTCAAACTCTTATGTGATTTTTTTTAAAGAGTTAAACACATTGGATTTTTAATTAAATTATTTTCAAATTTCTTCTATATCCCTAATCTAAACTGAGCATTAGCTGGAAGGACCTACCCTATGAACGGACAGCCCTGAAATATTTCAGTGCCTTAGATCTGACATGTTGTGCTAGGATTCTCCACAACTGTGTCACAGGGGCACTTCCAATCCTGAAATTCTCTTTAGAAATGCTAATCAAAACAAATGAATTATTATTGAGATGCAGTTTAAAGGGAGATGGTAATCAACTCAGAATCCCATTTATAATTGGAGCCTCTAGATCAATATATTTATAGATTTACTTTAAAATACACAAGGAGAGATGTTCTGGTTTTTTCATTTGAAGTAACAAGCATATGTTTTTAGTATTAAGAATGGAAATAATAATTTCCTCAAATCATATGTATGGTATTTAAACCAAAATATGTTATTCTTGTGCAGTCGCTGGCAGTCAGCAGATTATTAAAATATTAACCATGAAGAAACCACTGAGAAAAACAAACATGCAAATCAAAGCTCAGATACAAATCTTGATGACCAGAGATATTTCCAGATGTTAAAAACTGTAACTTCACCTTTTATAATGGTTAGCAGGAAAACAGCAACAGTGCTTCCTGAATGCTGTGACTTCTTTCACAGTTAAAGAAATACTATTTATTTTAATCTTCTAAAATATGTTTTACTTTATTTAAATAATGATTATGTTAAAAACAAAAGGTCTACTTTCACTTTATGTAATGGCAGACTGAGTTACATGGATAATGCAAAAAAAGGAATATCAGAATTAGTGAATGAAAGGAAGAGTGCACAAGAGAGGTAACACTTTTGAAGCTTGCATGTTTATCAGCTCCTTTTTATTCAAAATTAATACAATGTGTTTATTTTATACATTAAACAACTACAACAGAAACTATCACCACCAGAAGGCAGCCTGAAAGCCCTTCCCTAGAGTGAGAACACAAATGTGGGACATAAGAAAAATGGGAAGACATAAAGTTTTGTGAGGATAGATATTGATCTATAAAAATATCACTTTCCTTGAAAACAGAGGATAGCTCAGGAGACCTAGAAACTGACAAATCATTCATCAGTTTACAAGGGGACCTACAGGTTTAAACTCATCATTCTGTAATGGTGAAATTCTATTCACCTCACTGGAGTAATTTGATTTATACATGTCTGAAAGGAGAACTGACTTTTGCAACAGAAAGTACATGAGAAAATATCTTGGAGAACATGAATTCTACAGAAAGGAAGTAATAAAACTAACGTAAATGTAACTACGAATAAGTGAGACACCAAATTCTACCAGTTTCAACAGGTTCAATTTTATTCAGAAACTTGCAGGAGCTGGGGTTCAGGATTGCTAGTTCCCTCTAAAGCCATAAAGATACAAGAGTTAGGATTTGGTGCTCATGAGTTGTTTGGCTTCTCCTACCCATTCAAAAGAAAGAAGAATTTGCAGGACTGAATATGAGAAAGCAGATAGGGGTGAGAGTGAGGCTGAGCATCAGCCACACTGGGGCTGCCCTCGCAAACTGCCAGTGAGGAAAGGAACAACTGCAATGACAAGGGTTTTTCCGGAGACCAGGTGGCTTTTTGCCACAGACGGTAACACCTGCTATTAACTAACATTCTACTAATATAGTCTCTTTTAAGACAATGTATTTAGTGATTTTAGCAGTTTATAGTGCTGAAGGACCAGCACGTTATGGCAAAACACTGGCATTTGTCAACTTTAACTTTGCATGGAAAAAGAGATAACGGCAACAAAGTGACATAAGTGGTGATTTTATCAAACCAGTCACAGAATGGAGGACCAACATATCATTCAGGGTGACATGTACAGATCAGAAAGTACTTGAAGATATGAGGTTAAGTAACTTAGGCATTGAGTATAAAGAATGCTGATACTTCTGGGGAGAAAGAAAAAATACAGTTGATAAATAGCAATGTATTACAATACTGAAGATGGAAAAATACTTGAGTGCCCTGCTTGCATATTTTTAGAAGCTGCAATAGTCTACTGCAGCTAATGAACACTCTTTCAAAACAATAGCCAAAATATTACATTAGGAGAAACTAAACCCACCCAGTATCAAGTGACTAGATGTTTCCACTTGGAACAGTAGAAGTAGTCCTTGGCCATATTAAGATTCACAGATTTTTTTATAGAACTGAGAATGGTAAAGGGCAGCAGAAGGATTCCCAGAGTTTTCACTGCTCACAAAGATTAAATAAAATAGTTCTTCAGTCTCTGGAGAAAAGAACAGTATATCTCATTTCTCTGAAAGGAACAGAGAGATGACAGCTTCAATGCTATCTGAGCAGTGTAAAATACCAGAGCAAGGGAGCATGAACCTGAGCTAAGAACCGGACATTAGAAGAATGGAGGTGGAATTCCTTCACACCAAAAGCTAGATAACACGTGCAAAAAGATAGCAAAAGCAGCAGCCAGAAGAAATAAAATAATTTCAAAAGAAAATTAAATAACATCTGAAAAAGGAAGCTCAACGCAACCTCATATCAAAAGGAAGATCAAAATTTATGCCTGTTGGCTTCCTTACATGGGAGCATTTCTGTCATCCTCATCAATTAACATCGTTAATAATCAGTTAGTGTTGTTAACATTCACCTCTTTTCTGAAATTACTGCTCCTTGCATTAACTAAATTTATATGAAAGTTTCATTTTGTTATTTTTAGATGACATATAAAATCAAGTGCTGGCCCCTTGGGATGGCTAAAGGTTTAGTACAACTCTTACGAATAAGCAGGCTTGTAAATGTGGTGTCCCGATCAGATTTTAATCCTTAGCAAAACATCACCATGCATTCTATCTTCCTAATCTACTCATACACTTGAAAATTAATGATTACATTTTTTTCCTAATACACCTCAATTGTTGTGTCCTATTTGGCTGTTGCTGGGGTTCATTAGTGGTGTTTATATGACTGTACTGGATAAACAGATACCTATATTGTTCTAATTAACTTACAACTCTTAAAGCTCTGACTCTTCAGAAGTGAGAAATGCTATTAATACAAATGGTTCTCCACAGTAGTGGCAAACATTTTGTGAAAGAGACCAACTACAAACAGCCATGTCAAAAAATATATCCTAAGGCTTATTATTAATGTATCAGCTAGCATAAATCTCTGTAGCTCCACTGACCTTAGTGAAATTATGGTGAATTTATAATGAGAATACAGCTGCGCAAGCTACATCTCCTTTATCACTGCACAATGGAAAAATACATTCAAAAAGGATAGGATATGGCATTAACATAATATTTGAGGAACACTGTAGCTCACAGAATTAGTTGAAAAGAATTCAATTTAAAAGCTACTACTAGTCTCATCTTCCATTTATTACAAGTGCTTTGAACCTTAGGTTTTTAATTAAATAATTTTTCTGACTTCAATGACACACTTAATGTTTTTATCTCTACTTCAGAAATTGTTCAGTCCTAGATTATTTACTTTGACAAATAACATTTTAGAATGCATGGTGAATTTTTGCTTTACTTACTTGTTTTGGAGGGTTTATTTAGTGGGGAGTTCGTTTGTTTCTTTCTTTCGTTGTGGGGTTTTTTTAACAAACTAATGCCCAGTTTTGTAGTGCAAGCTCCATGCACAGATGGTTTAACAGGACCAAACTCTAAATTCACATTAGAGTGAAAAATGCCTGTAAAACAATGTTAACTTTAAAATAATAGATTGGATTCACAGTATGGTAAAATTATAACATAGCCCAAAATATGAAACAGGGCCAGGATTCCAGTAAAATAACATGTGAGGACCTTTTGTCTGCTGGCTGGTATCACATCCGGAGATGATTTTTTGTACAAGGCTTTTTAGAAGAAACTTCAATTGGGGTTTGATATATGGAACAATAGCAGGATACGGCCTCTAACTGGTAGGAACAATTGCTGTTCTCAGACATGTGCAAGTTAACTTTCATTAACTTTATTAGATTTTGTGCACGCTTTACGGCCTAGATTCAGGGCTGCATCTAATTTCTCCTGGGGACAGCTAAGACACAGAGTGTAAGTGAAGAACAGTAACTGTTCTCTCTAAGCAGAATATACTGAGGAAAACTCACATGAGCCTCAAGAGTGTGATAGACCAGTTTGAGAATAATGTGAGAAAGTAATATAAGCAAACCCACTTTCTCTCCAGATACACCCTTAATGCCTTGTAGGCTGCAGGGCAAGGGAAGAGTTGCCTTGACTGGCTCTACAATGGGTGGAAACTCCTCAGACCAAAGGAATTTTCAGCATGTAAATCTTCCAGTTTTATGGCAGGCCCATCCAAAAAAGCTCTTTATGATGGGAAGATAACAAAGATAGAATTTAACCTTTGGAAGATGTAATTACAGACTTTTCTCTAGACTAGTAACTAACAACTCCAGAGACATGCTAGCTATTTACAGCATTCAAATTTCGAAGGTTTGTTTTTTTTTTTTCCAGAGTTATTTGTAGTATAATATTTCCTTCAGTTCTCAGAAAGTGGAGTATTCTGTATTTTGAAAAGAGGATCTTCTGTTTCCCTTTCCTTCATTGCCTGGCTCTGACTTTTCTACAGTCTCAAGCATAAACTAATTTCCTTCCCATTCAAGGCACTTTATCTTTCCTTGACTGGTTTTCTTCACCTATTATTTAAAATTCAAACGTTTCTGTGATTTCTGACAGTTTCCCCATAAATATGTGAAATGCTGCTTTAGGTTTCATCTTCTAATTTTTCACCAGCACTGTTTAAGCTGCCCAAGGCCATTAATTCTCAATTTTGTGTAGCCACTCCAAGAGGCCAACACAGTTTTTTGTGCAGCCCTCTGACAAACCAGACTGGAGAATTGATTTGGCTGAAAAATAATTGAGGGAAAAGAGTGTTTTTAAACTTGATCGTCTGCCTCACATTTGCACAAACAGCTCCATGAACACAACAGAATGGGTGGGGCAGGAAAGAGAACAATTAGCTGAAGTAGAGCTGCTTAAATCAACATTAGTACTCCTGCACAAATGCACATGGAACCAAACAGCCTAAATGTGCTATTTTAAGCACCCTTTTAAATCCCTCACCTGTCACAGTGCCTATTAAAAAAATTGATACTAATAAGGCAAGGATTATATCCTCCTGCTTACCGATGGAGCCAAATTTTGGCTCATTGTTTCCTTGTTCTGGTTGATTTGTCTTCTAATTAGATTGTAGGATATTGGGAAACATAAATGATCTTTCGGCCCTCTTGAGAACAATCTGACTTCTACTACATTCAGTGCAAATTTTACCTCGGATTCAAAAGGAATTAAATTGTGTCTGTTAGGGTATCATTTCCCCCAGATACTAATCATTCTTATTATTTTGTTTAAGAAGGGCAATACTTCAGAGCAGGCTCAGATCACTGAGAAACATCTTTCTGCAAATAATTCTGTTTTTTTATAATAATTTAGCAGCTCTTTTCAAGAATAATGCGTTGTGATTTTTACGTAAAACATTAATTTTAATCTGTTACTTGCAACAAGTGACTTTTCTGAAATCACTAGGGCTTTAGAACATGGGGTGAGCAATAGCGCTAAACAGCTGAAGTCATAAAGGAGAGCTACATCACTCCTAAATTGAATTGACCTAATTGCATGGCTATTCTGATCCTGTTGGTACTGCTAAAGAGTTTGTTTTTCATCCGGAGTTCACTTGGGACATTTGACTGCATATGAGGCACAGCACAGTCATCAATCAACAGGAGAGAATCTGCTAAAGTTAGCAGAGTATAGAAGTACTTCAAGGAACTGAACACATCCAGGATTTCTTGTACTACATTTCTCGTAGTAAGAAATGTAAAAGTCCTTGATACTTAACTGAAGCAAAGAACCAATGAAACACGTTGCAGTTAACTGAAACCATATTATCCAAAGAATAAATGCTCCTTCAAATAAATAGAAATCTGCCATCAAGCTATGAAGAACATTTTGTGAGTCTGCAGTTCTCTCCAAGATATTTGATAATACAATTCTGTCTTCCTGATTCCATTAGTTTCCACAGTTGTGTTTGTATATTTGTTGTTGTCTTTTGATAGAGATTTGGTATGCATTACATGCACTGAGGTAAAATAGGAGCACAACTATAGGCAAATACATCAAAGAACAACAGCAGAAGTGAAAAAAGTAAGGTGTTTTTAATGATTAAGTAATATACTTAGTTTACCCTTTCATTCAGGGACCATTGCAATAAAATACTCAATCAAAAAGTTATCACTATGCACAATCATGATATTGCATAAGGATATCAGTCCTAGCTCTGAGCCTTACAATGAACCTTCCAAATAGCTGTCCTAGTGGAGTGACCAATTAATATTTCTGTCTGTATCATAAACTTTTGTAGTTACTGAATTATTTTTATAAATATTGTTGTTAAATAACATACGATGTTAAAAAAATGAGAAAAAGTCAGAAATCAATATCTGGAGAAACTATTTTCCCAAAAGCAACAGAAGGTGTCACTGCTAACTGATTTTAAACAAATGAATCCCTAAGTGGAAAACACTGCCTTTGTTTTCAAAGAAACTTGAAAGTTCTTTGAGAAGGGAACCCAGTTCCCTTCTCAAGTATTCTCCAACTCCAAACATAAACATTATATTTAAAAATGGAAAAGACTGCTTCACACCATCTAATTCTCCTTTCTGTTTGCTATTATTCCCTGCAGCTGTTTCACTTCAGGCTATGATTCACAGTCAAAGCAACAGGAGTTTAGGCCAGTATTTGGACAGAAACCCTCAAAAGGCCTTTTAACCCATTAGTATTAGAGCTCTAGTAATCAGAGATTTTCTCTTCAAATCCATATTTTAAGATGCAGCCAAAATTAGTATCATGAGGATATTAGAGAAACCATTTCCATCAAGATATGTCAAACTGAGTCTCTAAGTAGTTTGAGACTGAAATCTTCCTGTATACTGCATTTCAGCTGTCTCTCTAAACTTGGGATATTAGTTTAACTCTGTGTGGCAGTCCTCACCCCCTTGTCTTCCTTGATACTGTAGTGTTGCTATTCTATGCTAAACAGCTGTTACATCCCATGCCGGAGATGGCTGCATAACACTGACGGGTGAGGTGTTATTTTCTAAATATACATACACACAGATTTTGAAGTACTTTATGGCTGTTTGCAAGCCTCTCCATACATTCAGATATATCTATATAAGAGGCTAATGTAAAACAGTAATATAAAACACATTTCCCCTCCTTGATAAGCTTAATTTTTGATGTCTGGAGAACAGCAGGAATTCACATCCTTTTTCATCTGGACTTCCCTTCCCTAGAGGTCCCTCCCGGGCTGCCGGCACTCAGGGCCGTGGTCTCACCGGGTCATGACTGTTAGCTCTGCAGCTGCGGGCCTATGCTCTGAGCTGCTATTTACTGGTTGTGAAGTAATTGCCAAAGATAGAATTTAAAAAAAAAAATAAGAAGAAATAAAAATACAAATAAAGCCCGTAGCTTTTAGCCATAGCGACTGCATGCTTAATAGCTACATCCAAGCACTCTCTGCAGGCTCCCAGCCTGGCGGCTCCAACACAGCTCTCCCCTTCTCTTCCCCAAAGAAAGGCATTTCAGGTCTCTTGAATTATTTAGCGGGGTGTTTTCAACCATCTCAAGGGCTTTGCTCCTGCCGTGCGACGCCTGCACAGCTCTGGTTTGTGGGCTTATTTTATTTATTTCTTTTTTTTTTTTTAGCACGCGAGGCGGAGTTGCTCGACTTCCCTGGCAGAAGGAGGAGATAAAGCGCAGGGAGACGGCGAGTGGGGTGGCCCGGCGTGTAGAGGGGAGGGGAAAGGCTGCCACACCTGCGGACCGCGCTGCCCCCTCAGCCCCGGCCCTCCCCGCCGGGGACGCTCACCGGCTCACTCTAACGCGGCTCACTCTAACGCAGCTCTCTCTGTCTCTTCTTCTCTGTCTCTTCTTCTCTGTCTCTTCTTCTCTGCCTCTCTCTTCCTCCCCCCCTCCCTCCCACCCAATCCGTCTCTCTCTCCCACCCCTCATTCATCCTCT
>VZTF01009686.1:18235-61666 GCA_013397755.1 Cnemophilus loriae
ACCTTCCCCGCTGCTGCCGCCGGGCCGCTGTCCTCGCCTGGCCCCGCGCCTGTCCCGGAGCCCGGCCCGCGGGCGCCCCCGCTCCCCGGGAGCCGCGCTGCCCTCGCGCGCTGGGCTCGCTTCGGAGAGCGCCGCGCTGCCCGCTAGCTCTGTGACCCCTCCTCGGCCCCTCTTGGCCCGTCGCGCACGGGGCTCGCTGGTGGCATCTCCCCCGTGATCCCTGACAACTCTGACAGCACCCCGCTCCCATCGGCCGCTTTTGTGCTGAGCTCCGCGCCCCGGGTTCCGCCGCCACCTCCGGCCGCCGCGCCCTGTGGGCAGTGCCCTTTCCCCGCTCCTGGGCTGTGTTCAGCAGCGCCCGAGTAGCCAGCTCCCCAGTCATTTCACCAGCAGTCCTTACTGGGAGCCCTTCACTAGGCAGCCTCTCGCTGTCCTTGTATTCTGCATGAGTGTGGGCCTCTCCTACACCAGTGCTACATGGTGAGTAGCCAGTGAAAGAGCCCTGTCGTGCGAGTCCCAGATTTGTGAGCAGTGGTGTACCTGTGTATTTCCTGTGCCAGGCACTTGTAACGCTACTTTGGTCTCAAATCGTGCAGAGGCCTTGCTTTGTAATGACCCCTGAAGATCACCCAGTGTTAGGTCCCGAGTCCCTGAGTAATTCACCACATCAAATTCCCAGACTTCTGAACAGATCACATAAACACCTGTTACTCCTATCCTCCCTCTGCCTCCCAAGCTTTCTTGCAAGAGTGTCCAAAAAGAGCCTGTTTCATTCCCGTCCCTGGCCACTCTTGTTCAGTGTTTGGCTTGAACCCTGTGCCCTACCGCCTTCAGAAGTGACCCGTCAGGACGGTGTTGCCCAGCATGTCAGCACCTGCAGCCTGCCTGTGCTGAGGAGCCGGGCGTGCTGCTGCAGATACAGCTCAGACATTTCAAGGAGTAACTTCTCTCTGACAGGAAGTTACTTCCTGTAAGCCGGGATGAGTTACCGAGTTGCTACATGATCCAAGTCCGTTTGATTGCAAAGTTAATGTAATGGGGTTGTTGAAATTGAGTTTCCGCTGTTTTACTTTGCTTTTAAATGGAATGGAGATCATGTGGTGAGTTTCCAAGCTCCAGCTGAGACTCGACTGTGTTGGTCCACCAGAGTGCATGTCACTTCTTTTCTCTTATCTGTAGCATGAGTATTAAGTCTGTGAAAGCCCATGCTTTTTCAGTACTTAATGAATACAAGTTTTTTGTGTATGTCCTGGACCCTCGTGCATCTTCACCAATGCAAAAAGTTATCGTGCAGTCTGTGTTTCATTAATGAGATGTAGTGTATGCTTCTTGGTGTTTAAAAATATAATGTATTAATGATCTTATTTGTAGTCCTTGCTGTTATAACACCCAGGATCTATACATCTCTTGCATACTTTCAGCTGCTGTCATGACAACCCAGCTCTGTGGATTCCTACTTAACCTGCCACTCCAGCAAGTCTTCCCTATATGCTCTTCATAACTCCTATGTGATTTCATCAGAGTACCAATAATGAAAGGAGGGCAGGGAGACTCCACTGTGAGTTTCTTTACCCAGGTCTTTTGCAAATCCATATCTGTCCTTTTGTAAATACCGACTGTTTAGCAACTGCTGCTCTGAGTAGCCATTTTGCTGTGCATTGTCCTGTGTCTGTTCTCCATCCCAGACCACTATGGGTTGCAGCATCAGCTTTGTGCTGTTTCACTCTTTCATTGCTGTAAGAGAGTTGAATTGTCTGTGTCTCTGTAACAATATTACCTTGGTGTTACGTTTTTTTATTTGTGTTGCAGAATGTTTTGTTGAACAGATTAGTGCTACTGTCTTTTATTAGTGGAGTAAACTGAGGCAGGGGTGAATATGTCAACACTGAAATGTTTTCCAGTAAGCACTTTGATTTCTTTCAGTAAGCAGTAGATCACTTCACTTTTTTTCTCCCACTGCTTACTTTAACAAAAACACAATAGCAAATTAAGTAAAATTATTTGAATTTTTCGGAAATTCATGTATGTTCTTCAGATTTAGTTGCTAGACCTAGTGAAAAGTTGCTGCATCAACTTCTGAACTTCTAGACTTCTGAAAGTCTCACTTGTCATTAAAATTAGTAATGTAATTTCTGTTTATTCCCATGCTTGTGCCAGCATGCATGATTGTACAGATCTGGAAACGATCTGATGATAATTTTATATTTTTCCCTGATTGGTTACAGAGTTTGGTTCTCTCTGGATCATTGCATGGCTTCACAAACATTTGTGCCCGCACAAGTGTGAGGTGGGAATAAGAAGACAGAGGGCAGAACTGCTGCTTTTAGCAGCACTGTGAGCTGATTATGTTTGTGCAGTTGGGGATGCAACTTTGAAAAAGTTGTTCAGTATTACATGTAAAATTCTAGGTTGGTGAATAAATTGCTCCTGCTATGTGTTCAGAGGCAGTGTGGTTTCTAGCATTCACAAGATTTGCAGGCAGTCTTATCGATAACTGGGTAACTCACAAAGATACGATGTTGACTTTGAAGCTGGGCTTCACCCTGTACAGCAAAAAAAACCTGAATGAGAACTGGTGTTTTTCGGTGAATGTGTATTGCAGCTTTCTGCCTTGATTTTATTTGGAGGTTTTGTCCACAGACTGAAACATCTGGTCTAAGAGTAGTAGCCTAAAATAAGCGTTTGCCTATAAATTACAGAATTATTTTTTTAAATTATGTTAATTACAGGGGGATGAAGGACCTGTGAGCAGGTGTCCTCACACAAACATGACTCATATTCCTTGCAGGTCTTTGAGCAATGAAACTGAGCATGATCAAAGAAAACCAGGTGGCTGAATCACTTGGACAAGGGGTTCTGGCATGTTGTCTTTAGAACAAAACCTGCTTGTGGCACCTCTGGATTTTTCTGACTTTCTGATGCCAAGATGAGGACAGTGTCAGGGCAGCAAATTCAAGGCAGTAGGAATGAGTGGAAAAGCTTGTTTTGAAAGGATATGGGTTTTGAACTCCGGGACAGCTCATACATGGATGAAATAGTTGGCATTTTCCTATCTCTGGAGTTCTTAAAGCACAGAGAACAGTGTCGAGGGTATTGCTGGGGAGGTGTTGGGTTGGAGAGAGTGGTGACTCGTGGAGTCGAAAGAAGATAGCTGGAAGACACTGAATCTCTCCAGCAGTGTTTTGCTGAGAATAGGCTGAGCAAGTCCTTCCAGCCATGGACTTCCTCTCCTCTTGTAGGCTCCATGGATCTGCTGACATTTTATTCTGTCACTCTTAATTGAAGCACTTTCTAATACCTTTAATTTTACTTTACTTTGAGTTGCTCTCTAAGCCAACCTTTCCCTTCTTCGCAGGATATATCCTGCAGGGCCTATGCCTTGCTTCTACCAATGTGGTGGCTCTCAAACTACAGATGCAGAAGGGATGTAGAAATTATTCTGGTGGTGTGAACACTGATACAAAATTTGGAAATTACTGACTCAGACAAAATTGTCTCTTACACAAAGTGTCATTCAGACATGTCCTTCTGTTTTCGAGACTCAGTTTGATGAGTAAAGTTACAGAACACTGAACTTGTTGAAAAGCAGGTTTTTTAGAAGTGTCCATAGAAATGAATTGTAAGGGGATACAGGAAGAGTTGTAAAAGCATTTTAGCCCACTCATTTAGGGAGAAGGAAAACTGAGTAGCCTTTTTCGCCTATGTTTCTTATCTTTCTGACAAATAACTCCTATCCCTTTGTTGCCTTTCTGGTTTGGTCTTGTGCAATACACAAGATGGGCCATCATGGTTAGTGGAAACAATACCATGCCTTCCATTGTGGAAGTGGAAAGGAAGTGTCTACCAGTGTGAAGGGGCTCAAGGTTCACACTGCTCACTGCTGTTTTCCTTCTAGTAGGAAAGTGTTTGAGTGGAAGTGCAAGAAGGTTATGACAAGAGAGGGAGGGTAAGTGTGTGAAGAGGAGTTCAGTTGAAGCTGTGCTGTGGGGAATGAGGAGGACTTTTTTCTTAAAGAATCTCATGTCTCTGCTCACTGTAATGATTTCTCTTGGCACACAGAAATCACCTTTCTGAGTTTTTGTCCTGCACAGTGTCTGCTTCAAGCTCTTCATCTTGCCTACTTAATTTTAATATCAGCATCTTTGTGGAGAAGATGTTGTCTGGCAGTCCATCAGGTTGACTCTTTTGCCAGTTGTTTGCTTTTTGTAGTCCTTTCTTGAAGGTTTCCTGCTAGTGAGCAGGATTATTTTAGTGATGACCATCTGTACTTGATACAATTTTTAAGGGGAATCATTTGTTCTGCACCTATCATCTGGTACTTGGGAACCAAGAACAAGAGTTTGCACCTGGAACGAGTGATGGGACCTGTGTCCTGCTTCCCATTTGTCTGAGCAGCTCTTTGGAAAGATGTTTACTGTGTCTTGCATTCAAATGCCTGGATGAAAACTGGCTCACATCTTCCTCATGTGTCAGGGAACTGTGTCAGAGGCATTAGGTGGTGCCTGTAGCTGACCTCTTTACTTGTGGTGGTTCTGATGCTTTAGGGAAGCTGAGAGCCCTGTGCACATGTGGAAGTGTTGCTGGCTACCACGTTCTTTGCCACAGGAATAATCTGTATGGCTTGACCATCTTCTGTGATTGAAGACCTCTGGATTAAAATATTATCCAGGTGATAGCCAGTTTCGACCTAAAGACTTAGCTCAGAAATTTATCTGTTCCTTTTTAATTGATGACTTGTGGTATTTTGCAGCAGCTGTTTGTTTGGCTACAGGACAGAGATGCAGATCTGTGGCCATGTTGATGTGCCTGACTTTTGTATTTCATTGTGTTCTCAGGTCTAGGATCTGTTAATTACATAATCTGAAAGGGTATGGGGTAGCAGTTTTACATCACCTTAATATTTTGTTAGTGAAGTTTGGAAACAATTCAATACAGTTTAAAAATACAGAGTTAGCTAGTCTTGTGCCCATTAGTTTTCTCACTCAAAGAAAGTTGTGATTCTACTCAAAGTGAGTGTAACTTAACCTTGTAGTAAAGAAATGGTTCTAGGGTTACTGGATATCCAGGATTTTTCCTTAGTTACCGTGTCTTGGTAACATGTTGGTAATAGTGGTGGAAAATTGCTGGTAATTTAGATTGAAATAGCTTAAAATCTTCCTGTACAGCCCCAAAGCTTTTTTTTTCCCCTCAGTGTTAACTGACTGATGCTTTCTGTTAAGGCACTGAAGAAAGATGAGGCTTGTCTGTAGGTGTGTAAAAATATTACAGCTTGCAGTTGATAGGATTTCATGCTTTTCTCAATTTCTTGTTTCTTGGCTGCAGCCTGCAGCCTTTAGTCTCTACAACTTACTGTAATGTTGTAACCTTGCACTTAACTCCTTGCTTGCTTTGATATATGCTTCTTTACAAGCCTTTCATTGAAACTTTGTCTGGAAACTTAGAATTTCATATTGTCTTGAAAAACCCAGCAGTGTTCTTTCTCTGCAGTCCATATGCGGAGTTGAGCTGTACCTATTGTCATTACTGCTCTTGGTGCCAGAAATATGAAATTTTGTTGTTTCTCTGCAGGACTTGGTTGTATGGCAGTGGAGACTTATACTGTTTTGTGGCAGACTCGGCAATAATTTGTGTTTATTGCTACACTCCAACATTACACAACACCTATAATGATTGGTTGGTCATGGCCAAAGATCAACAAGGAAGCACACAGACAGGGAAGTGTTCTTTCATGTCTCTGTGTCTGTCTGACTTCATTCTGGTTTTCATGTGTGTGTCATGTGGATTTGTATAAGCTTCTGTATTTTCTTCTGGATTAACAGGGTCTTTACTGTTGAATGTTAAATGTTGGAATATGAAGTGGTGATTCTTTCAGAGTGGCATTCTGTGGTAGAAGCTTTGAAAATGTAGTGCAGTAGAGAATGTGTATTTTGGCTGGCATTGGCAGTGCTCAGCAGGAATTCCCAGCATATTTGAAAGCAGATCTGGTGAATGCATCTTGGTGCAACAGAGGGGCAGAAGGGATAAAGTTGCATGGCTTCAGAAAGAAGTTGCCTTTGCCAGTGGGTTCATCCTCTGATATGATTGGTGAATTGAGAAAATAATGCTATGATAAATTCCAAATCAGGTTATCTGTAATTTGAGGACCTTTTCCTTCATAAGTTCACTTTAGTGAGCTGTTCTTATGTGTAGATGAGGTAGTTTCTAGTAGTACAGGAAATCAAATCATTGACAGTCTTAAGGATAGACCCTGGTTTTGCTTCTATAGCTAAAAGCAGTCACCACAAAGTTACACTAAGTGTTCTGATTCACTGCAGTACTAGTTCTGTGGAAGTTAATTGTTCTCATGCTCCTTGTAGGGTGAGAAGGAGTCAGCAACCACCTGTCCTTGTGCCATCAGTCTGGTCATTTATTTTTATTGCCTCTTTTGATTTAGTTACATTCATATTGTTCGTCATATTTTCTTTATTCTATTTTGTGCTTTATGTTCCTGCTAAAGATTTTCATGGAAATTCAAATTTTAACATTGTTTTTGACGTTTGAAAACTCTGACTGTCAGAAAAATATATTTTGTGTCTATATTTGGTTCGCTTCAGATGTACATCTAACTTTAGTATTTTTTTGCTAGAAATAGGTGAGGCGTTAATGATTTAAGAATGCAAATATTGTATTTGGAGTTGCTGAAAGAGTACACGGTTCTGCCTCCTTTTCAGTTATGGGTTAAATATAATTGTGATATTACCTAGCGTTGAATACTAAAACAAGAGAAATTTAATGCTGCCACTCTTCGGTTGCTGACAGTTAAGAGATAACCAGAAAATAAAAGTTTGGAACCCTGGGATAGCTAATTTTGCTTAGTTTACAGATCTAGACTGTGACCAGTCAATGAATGATGCATATATATTTAATCCTTAGTTTCTGGTTCTCTCAAAATTCATGCCATAATTAATGGAGCAAACTCAGTATGCAAAGCTGTCTGTTTTTGCATTAAGTAGCTGTTTACAGTTAAGTGCAGGTTTTCTGTAGCATTGAATTATTGTCTTCAGAAGTAGAAGTGTTAGTTGTTTGAGCCATATACTGGTGGTTTGTGGCAAGAGTCTCCATGGAAGGCAGGAAATACGCAAATTATTTAAAAATAATAGTAGACTCACCAGAGTTTGGCCAATACAGAAGCTGTTGCTAGGCTGGAGGCCAAAACAAGTCCAGTCAGGCCCTGACCCTCGTTAGCAAAGCATTATGAAAATGTTTGACTTTTTAGTGACGTTTACGCTCCTAAGGAGTGGGTTATTAAGATTGGTACTCATTTTAGGATTGCAAAGTTTGCATTTAAATTACAAGATGGGGAAGCTCTACTGCAGTTAATTGACAAATTCTCAAAAACATGTCCTTGATAACAAAGCATGCTGGGAGTGCAATAACTCTTGAATGGGATATGGCTGTTGAATTGGTTGTAGTGCTGCACTTCCTCACTGTGTGATAGTACTGTGGTATATGCTGACTGACCAGAAGTTGGGCTGTTTGTCAGTCCAGCACTGTAAAGAGGTCAGCTGGGCTACTTGTATGACCTTCTAAAAAGCCTTTTATTTTCATGGCTGGGGTGTTGGCTAAAGGAATCAGTGTAAAGAGCTTCATTTCTTAAGTGGGATACCTTCCTGTTCCATTGGTCGGAAACATGTTTGCTGAGATCTTTTTTTTTGCATTTGTGTCATCTCTTTACAACTGGTGTCCCCTAACAGACTGCATGTCTGTGTCCATGCCTTACAGGATATTCCTGGAGTTTTTGTAATCTGACTGGACTTTGATAGCTTCCTGGAAGGCAGCGTTTGTTGTGAGTATGTGGATATTGCTTTGCCACACTGAGTACTTTCAGCCAGCGTTATTAAAGTGCTACTTTTGTGAGAATGACATCTTATGGAATGCAGAACAGCTCTGCGGAGTTGTGGCAAGGTCACTGGGACAGCAGCCATGTAGAGGTCTGTGTGTCTTCCCAGAGCAGTCTTGTGTTATAAAGACAATCCTTAACGGTACATAAAGTCTCACTTTATGCTATTCTTTCCATTAGCTGAAAATATGTGACACCTGTGGCAAGGTTGGACCTAGGGCTGCAGTGATTGTAATACATGGGCCATAACATACTCTTGTAATTTATCTTTTGCCCCTCTGCCAGCAAACATGTCACCTCTCCAGGCTTTGTTGGCACATGATGGGTTCCAGCATCTGTGAGGCTCCCTGCTTTACTGAGTGGTACTTGGAGGCCATGTTTGAGACAGAAGAGAAAGGAAGAGAAGCATCCCTGTCATTAGTTTTTATCTTAAGCATAAATATTGCTTCTGCTTTATCTTTTCTGAAAGTTAAAACACTTTCCTTGTTTTCCATCTGGCACTTTGTACAGTGGTAAGAATTGTGTGGGTGAAGCTCTAGAATTCATGAGTTTTAGGTGTTTTAAGGTAGAAAGAAGTGTGTGAAGCTCCACTGGTGGACAGCAGTGTGGGCCAACTAAGTCAATCTGGTTGTTTCCAGTCCCTTTTTCCAGGTGACTGTAAGAATATAAGGGTTGGGTGCCACAACATTTTCCTTACTCAGTAAGTGAGCACAGGGGTAAGTTTGGCTGCCAGGGAATGGCAAGTTTGCAAGGCTGTTCTTTTCTGTGTAAATAAACTTGCTGAAAGATTGACTTTTGGGAAGGATGATGTGCTAGGCAGAGGTCCCTTGTAAGGACCTTTATGAAGAAGAAAAAACATTTTTGTAGTCCTCAGTGCTTTATTTGACTGCCACATTAAGTAGGCAAAGAAAGTGCTTCACCAACCTTCTCTAAGTAGTGTTTCTGCAGAGAGAGTGCTGGAGGCTGAGCGAGTGGTGGAAAAACCCACAGAAAAGATGTAGTGAGGGAAGAAGCCCTCTTCAAAGAGTGCTGCAGTGCCTGAAGGGAGGTGAGTAATTACAATTGAAGTATCTCTTAAGCATGAGGGGAACAAAACTCCAGCAAGCCACTGGCCCAAATGAAAAACTGCAAGCCAAGCAGAAGAAGGCAAGTTCTTTTGGTACGGTGTTGTACAAGCAGTTATCCAGACTCTGAAGAACCAAACGGTAATGTAGTATTAAAACTGATCCCTATCAAGATGCTGATAGAATGTGGAGTTGTAGTAATGAGACTCATTCTTCCTTTAGAATAGGAGCAGGATTCTGGCTCTGATTCAGTACAACTAAAATTGAAAAATAAACAGGTAGAGAAGAGGCCGGCGGCAGAAATCTCATGTGGGATATTTCCCACTGTAGTACCTGAATTCCTCTAAAATACTGGGACTAAAAGTTGAGAGAATATATAAAGACTGGGGCTGTTTGTTTGGAAGGAACACTGGATAAACCCAAGCATTAAAAATGAGATGTTATAAAGAAGCATAAATGGAACACAAATTACCTTTTTCTTAATTCACAGGAAAAAGATTCAAGTGAAGCAAGTATTCCTGTGTACACTTAACCATTGTGGTCTCTTTTCACCTCAGGGATGAATTATTGCAGTTTTCTATGCTTGGACAGCTTGAGCTTTTAAGGTAGAAAATCTAAGCTGCTGCAAAAAGTAGCTCCCAGAAGTACCTCTTTTTGGGAGAATATGAAATCTGTGCTTCGCGTTGTTTGGTGCCAGCTGCTTTTTTGTTTTCCTTCCTTTTTTACTTTTGGAGGATTAAAAGGTGTTAAGTTTCTTCACATATGTAATGTAAATGTCTTGGAATAACCTACTCAAAGACTACCTACTATCCTATGCCATCCTGCTAATTTAAGTATGTTCTTTGCTTTTTTAAATGTGTTGAGATGCTCAGCAGCAGCAGATTCTTGCTTGTCCTGAGCTGAAATAGTTACACTAGACAGGGTAGATGAAGATAGAGGAACATGATAAGCACTCTGCTCCTACAGTGTGAGATACTACTCTTTCTCTGACCTGTGGCCATATAAATGTATGGATGACAGATGTACATACAAGAGCTAGGCAACGTAAACATAATGCACTTTCTTGGTTGTCGTTTTATGTAGAATGTTTAATGGAAGTTGCTCTGGAGGAGAAAACTACGCCAATTCAAAGTGTTCTCTGACACCTTGGCACTAAATTTTAGGGGGTTGGAGATGCCAGAAGTTTCTTGGAAGAGGCCATTGCAGAGAGATCAGTAATGTTCAGATGGTTCCACAGATAAGGCCTCTACTTGTTTTTAGGTGATTGGATTAGTCGAAAAAAGAAAGAGACAATCTTACATAAAAACACTGAATGGCTGTTGGACCTCTGAGTGTTTCTGGGGCTTTGTAGGTTCTGTCCAACTTCTCTGTAGGCAAGTTATTAGAGGAGGCAAGTGGGACTTAAGGATGAATCACTGCAGTGGGGTTTGGAAGGGTTGTGTTTTGTTCCTGGTCATGTGATTATGGTGGACAAACCTGAATGAGATCTTCAGTCACTCTACCTTGTGTTCGTAATGTAACAACTAAGGCACCTCAACCTACTTTTCTTTGTCAGGTTACTACAGAGAGAAATTGGCTATTATTGCAATTGTTCTTTCTCTTGACTGGATTACCTTGCCAAGAAGCTCTCCAGACTTGGCTCAGGATATTTTTGCCTAAATTGGCAACTTGGAGGCATATGCTTCTCTTTTTTTCCTTTTTTTCTTTTTTTTTTTTAGCTGTAATCCACTGTATCTGAAATGAATCACAGTTGTATTCATGTTAGCTTGACTCCTTTAAAGGCTATTGTTGCTTCTCAGTTAAGTCACAGAATTTGCAATGGTTTTTTTTCAGAATAGTTTTTTCATTTGGGATTCTCATAGTCACAGTATCCTCTGTCATATTTTAGGCTACTGTTCAGTGAATCCTTTCCCTGAGAATAGTTCAGACAGTTTTGTGTTTGCTAATATAAGTTGAAGACAAAACTTTCTGAAAATTATACTGCATCTTGTGTTTCTGTTCAAGTTGCATGAACACCGTTCTTTTATGGACATTTTGAAACTGTGAAAAGGATGTGGTTACACATTCCATGCCCTGCTAGAGCCAGTAAGTTATGGTTGTGTAGAGAGACAAGATCTCTTGGTTTACTGAGTGTTGGAAACAGAGATTAGCAGAAAGAAAAGGTAGGGTGGCAAGGAAGTACAAGCAGTGACTGCATAATGATATGTCTCTAAATATTTTTCTAGTCTTCAGGAACTAGTAGTTTGGGACATCTGGAGCCAGAAGTGATGTCTTTTACCAGTAATTCTCCCCAACACCCCACCCACCCCACTAGCAATGAGTAGATTATAATGGAGTTTTATTGAGGTGAAGTTGGAAGGAAGATGAGAATGTTCTGCAGGAATGGTTGAAATACTTCAGGGGATATACTATTAGAAATGGAATGAAAATCAGTATTTTTTAGAACAATGCCATGTACTGCAGGAGTATATAAAAACTGATCCTGTAAGTTAGGAGTTTGTTTCTCTCCTTAGTGGTTTTCTAGTATTACCAGCTGACCGTCAGTTATCGCTTGGCTTTCCTTATACTATAAATATATAAAGGGCAAGTGGCTATTTTAAAGAGTAATTACAAGTAAGAATAGAAAAGTATTAAATACAGTTGTAAAAGGGAGTGGCTGAGAGCTTGTAAAAGTTTTTGGTTCTGCAGCTCTCAGGAGAAAGACATTTTGTGTTTGCAGAGCAGGGCAGCCAGAGTGCTTGGAAGTGTGAGATCAGCTTGCAAAGGAAGATGAGAAGAGCTGGGCTGCTTTAGAGGATCAGAACAATGACTGAAAGGTACAAAATTTGATTAAGGGGAGGTGTGTATGTGTATCTGTGTATACATACTGGTCTGTCTATATATATACATCTTTGTGTGTGCGTATGTATGTGTGTATAGGAAGAAAAAGACAAAGGGACACTAACTCTTTAAACCAGATGCCAGTACTGTTAGAAGAACAAAGGGATATAAAAAGGCTAAGTGTAAGGTTTCTACTTTCTGGAGCAATATGACTTTATTGTAACCACTAATAGGATTAGTGGGGGCAAGCAATCCAAATAGTTTAGATAGATCTTGATTACTTTATGATAAGATATATACGACACATTGCCTTTGGTAGCAAGCTTACTAGATTTGATAGTTTAAAAGGTCCCTCTGAGTTCTTTGGAGTAGACTTAGGCTTTAGGCATCAGTGTGGCATTTTACCTTCTCATGGTCCCCCTATGGAAGAGGGCAATAATGATGGCAATAATCCTAGTCCTTGGTTGTTTCTGCTTTGGTAATATACTCTAGATTGAGAAATCTTCTGGTGATGAAGTTTTCAAGAATGAAGACAGTAATTTTCCTATTGAAAGTCTCAAGTTATCAAGATAATGTGACAAAGCTTGTCTTCTCCATATCATCTTATTGTCTTTATTTCTTGCCTGAAAATTCCTCTTTTGTTTTTTTAATTGACACTGACAGTCATTGCCAAGTTGTTCATGTCCTCATCTGCAGCTATGGTAGTTAGCAATGATCCACTGATACTCCTGACTTGAAGTTAAGTGCTGTCACCAATGAATTCTGTATCTGAATATGGGAATAAGTTACGGTTTTAAACTGGGGCACTGATGCTTTTCTTGTATAAGAAAAACTGTTTTTGGAGAATAGTGATGATAGATGAAGTTTATTATCTCTAAGGACTGTTAGATGAGCTATCTGTAGGCAGTTTCTGATAGAACTTATTTTTGAGCAGATTACTTGTTTTACTATGAGTTCAGAGATGCCCAAGTTGGTGCTCTCTGACCTGATTAGGTCTAGCAGGATTACTAACTTACTTAGTGGGGATTGTTCTCTAATAAATTGTTTTGCTTTGGCAGAGAAACTTTCACCTTTCTTTCCACCCTGTTTTTGGTTTGAGTAAGATTTATGACTTTCTTGAGGTGGAGATAAATAGAAGCAAACATTGGTCAATTACAGAGCTCTGCAGAGGTAATGAATTTGCAGAATATTATGTGTATAAATAATTTTTCACTAGATTGGAACTGAACCATAACTCTGCAATTGTTCATGTTGGACAGGGAATGGGGTATTGGTCTTCTGAACACAGTATCTTTTGCTCTTAATAAGAATGGTTGCCAAAATGAAACTCAAGGAAAAGATTCAAATGGCAAACAAAGTATATGTTAAGCAGTAATTTTTTTTGGAGTAGTGATACTGGACACTTTACTGCTTAACTTCAGCCACCTAATAAAATGGATTTTTATTTGCACAGCATTTCATGGCAGCTAAGAAATGGAGCCGTGTAGGAGCACAGTTTCTATGAAAGGGAGTAACAAGGAACTGAACAGGCAGGCTCACCCTGAAGTGTCAGGGAGAGTTGGGGCTTCCATGTTTATGTTGAAATGTCAGAAGACTTCAAGTTGATAATTTTGAAATTGTGGTGTGTGAAGGACTTTTAAAGCAAAGCTGTGTTTTGGTGGGTTGTTTGTGTGGCTTTATTTTTTTTTTAAACCAAAACAACAAACCAGTAAAATTATATAGTAGGTGATCATTGCTTCTAGAGCTGGTAACATAGTTGTTTATCAGTGTTTTTGTATGGTCATCCTGCTCTTCTTCCTCATCTCAGTTTAGGTTTTCCCCATCAGCTGAAGTATGCCCACTGCTATCTGTGTTCTAGGCTTGGATGTAATTGAGGGAGTGGCAGCCTCTATGGGGCTAAAACTGGAAGTGATGGTCCGAGGAAGTCTGACCTCTCACCATGAGGTGAAATGTGCCACCAC
The DNA here is from genome assembly GCA_013397755.1 of Cnemophilus loriae. Taxonomy (NCBI): domain Eukaryota; kingdom Metazoa; phylum Chordata; class Aves; order Passeriformes; family Corvidae; genus Cnemophilus; species Cnemophilus loriae. Next base: position 31,960 of record VZTF01009686.1, read on the forward strand.
CTCATGTGTGGTCTGGCACAGAGCTGAGTGCTGTTCATGAGGTGGATGCTGTACCACTGGCTGTATCTGAGCAAAGTGAAGTGTGTAAATCCATACTTTAGTTTTCAGTAAACCTTGCTGATCATGGTGTAGGCCCTCCTTTCCCAGGTTACTGAAAGAAAAATTGGTGCCAACCTCCAGCTGTCAGGTCTGGTAAATAGAGGTTGCAGCCTGAAGTCAGGTCAGGGAACAAGATGCCACAATAGTGGAATTATTCTGCTTCAGAAGAGGTGAAAATAGGAGATCTAACGCCTTGAAGCATTGCAGTGAGAAATCCTAAAAGGAACAATTTGGACCTCTTTCTTGTTTTCAAGAGATTTATGGCATTTTTCATAGTCCTTTAAAAGCTATCTACCCTTACCTGTGTTGATTTAAAAAAAAAAATAGGCGGTAGAATGGTCGAATCCTTAGGTTTTTTGGAGTAAAGATAAATCTTCAGTGGTTTGACCTTTAGAAACTTCATTGATTGTGTGTACAGATTTAATGACAACAAAATAATAGTCCTCTTTAGGTCAATGATTTGGTCTGCAGCTGTTTTATTTTAGCTTATTCCTAGAATGATTGAATCATGGTTGTGTGGGATCTGCTCATAGGTGATGAATTGGTTTGGGGCTTTTTAGTAGTATACCAAATAACTGTCTTTAACAAAACTAGCAAATTTATACTGCGTTAAATTAAGTACTACACATATTTTTGTGGCATATTTGTAGGATCCAGTATTTTCAGAGAACTCCTGGCACTACTTTTGAAAGGCTATATATATACTTTGCTGGTGTGCAGTGTAGTAATTTTGTGTTAGCTTCAGAAATGTATCATCTTCAAGGTTAATTTGAAGATGATGTTACCTTTTTGCGTTCATAAAATAGCTAGTGAACAAAAACAGAACATGAACACACAGATTTTAATGTGTCAAAATTAAAATGTTCTCTGGTTATTTTCTAGAGTTTTCAGTCTGATAGGATGATTTTTGAAATTCAGTTTTGACGTTTGAAGGGATCTCGCTGAAGGTATTTGTACATAGTTATGAGAGACTGTTTGCATCTCATGCGGCGTTTGAGAGAATATTTAATTTTAGAAAGAATTGTTTAAGCTTTGTTGTGGAAATGTTGTAGTGTCTTTGAGATTAATTTTAGGTCTTTCAGAATTTTGTTTTTCTTTAGTCTTGTTGGTGTTCAATAGCTGACTATCCCTTGCAGTGTATTTGTGTCCCATGAGCCACATGAATGACATTATAGAACTGGAGTGCAGTTTCCCAATCTGACTTCACTCATATACCAAGACTACGGCAGGCATAATTGATGCCGTGACTATAGTTTGCTGGTTTGGGGAAGTAATATGAGTTAAATGCAGCCTTTGGATGAGACTCCATGTCCAGGGCAAGCAAAACATCCTCATACATGTGCCCCACACCCTCCCTTGAACTACTTGCCTTGATCAGTGTGTGTTGACTGTGCTGTTTTTGCTTGATAAGTCAGCAGCAGATGCTCTGCTGCTTTTTGTTAGGGTATTTTTTTGCTGAGTTTTAAGACTTTTTTTTGCTGAGTCTTTTAGCGTGCTAAATGCCAGAGCTAGCTTAAGGGATAGGGTCTTCCCATGTGGTCTGGGGAAAGATGGGACCCTTGCAACCAGCCAGTATTAATTTTAGGCTGACAAGAACTGTAGCTCAAGTTGTTCTAACCTGGAACAACTGGAACAACAATTTGTCTTCTGCTCTGAGAATGTAACTGCTCTCCTGGTTGAGACTATAAGCCTGCTGGTGGGTTTTTTTGTGTGTGTATGTGGTTTGTTTGTTTGTTGTTTGGGGTTTTTTTTGTGGACTCACCTCAGTGACTTTTTCCAGCTTTTGGCACCTTGAGCAGGTAGATTGGTGCCTGCAAGTACATCCAGAAGCTGTGGAAGAAAAAACAGTCACATAACAGATTCCCTTTCATGATTCTGCTGTTAACAGCATTGCCAATTGTTTGCCCTACGTCTAATTCCCCAGTCATCAGAACAAAGCTTACAGGCTGGAATATAAGGCTAAACAGGGTTATGGGATTTTTCTTCTCCGTGGTGATTGAGTTCGTCTGGATACATCATGGTGCTTTTAAGCACATAGTTGCAACTGTTGCAATGTACAGCAAACATTTGTATCGTGATTTTAAGATAGTAAAGGAGCCTGCAATATGTATCAGAACCATGTACAGGCTGTCACAGAAAGTCTTGAGCCCGTTTTGGGTGGCCGAAGATTACATTTACAAGTTGGGGTTTTTTTTCAAAATAGTCCTGATGGACTGCTTCCACAAGACTATCTGGTGTTCAGCCCAGATACTCAATGGATCCAACAGTTTGGTCCGCAAATTCAGAGGGATATATAAGTTGGCACTAGCGTGCGGGGGAAGTGTTGTGGCCTTGGTAGGATTTTCTCTCGGAGAAGCTGTATGTACTCTTTCCAGCAGACTGGTTGTCTGTGCTCAGTGATCTGATCTGCTGCTACTTTGCAGGGATGGAAACTGTGTTTGCTTTTCTAGTGTCAGTCCCTTTACAGTCTTCAGTGTGCTCTGGAGTTACACTGGCATCCTGTTGCCCAGCGGTTCCTCAGGTTTGGAACTGTCCTGCGAAGGCCTGTGCTGGCCCTGGTGAACTATGTCTGATTTGTCTGTTCAGCCAAATGCTTCCCCTGTACTTAATTCAAATTGACCTCATCCCTCTGACCCATATACTATAAAGATAGGTGTGAATGTCTCCCCAGTTGCTTCACTGGTAAATACTAGGAACAGTGTTCCACTGAGCTTCTCTACACTGGTGTTGTCAATCCTCTATCCCTTTCTCATTTTAGTCTGCAAGAGATCTCACTGGTTTTTCTAGTTGGTTTCCTGCTTTTTATGTAGTTAAGTAACTTTGCGAGATGCTACCCAAATAGGTTAAATTCTGTTTCCTGTTTACTTTTGACCTACCATGTATTTTCTAATCTCTTCTGTTCTCATTGGGCAAACTTTCTGTTTTTAAAAGCTGACCTCTCAGATTTGCTTCCTAACTTCCCCATTTAATTATGCAGTATGTAGGCTTTTATTGCAGGGGCTGATGTATTCCTTTGACTGCTTTTGTTTTTCTTCCAACTATGAGGAGTTTTTACCTGGTCTCCTAATACAGAACTTTGTCTGCTTTTTTTTGCATTTCTTCCCTGTCTTTTTAGGGTTGTGTGGTTTTGGGTTGGTTTGTTTGTTTGGGTTGTTTTTGAGGGGAAACAAGTTTGAGAGGATTACTAATTACTTCTTTTTTTTTTTTTTTTTTTACACTGTTCCTTTAACATTAGTTATCTGTGTGCCAGTAGTTTTTTGTCTCACTGTATTCAACTGCAGTGTTGAAATATAATTGCATTGCAGGCACAGTTAGAGAGCAGCTTTCCTATCCTTTAACTAGGTCTAGTGTACCACTCAAAACTAAGCCAAAAATTGGATCTTTTAATGTAGGTCCTAGCACTAGTTTTCAAGGTAGAAGGCATTATCTGGGGGGGGAAATCTGTGTGCCATTCTGATGAGTCACAGGATTCACTTTACATCAGGAGATTTCAGTTGCCCATTGTTATTACCTTTCTTAAAATTGAAATTCTGTGATCTTCCTGAACTGGTGGTGTAGTTGATCATGCGTCTTTATTACTTGATTGTGTGACTTCTGCCATAAGAAGTTCATTGGGCTTCTGCTCTCCTATAACACTTCATGCCATTAAATGTTTATATAACCTTCACAGATAGTGCCATTCCCCACCTGCCTGTTGTTTGTTGTTCCCGTTGGAATTGCTGAGTAAGCTAGTAGGCTCTCAACATTAGCCTGTTTTGGTTTGTCTTCCTTCCACCAGATCTTGGAGATCCTCATTACTTTGAGGGTGTCGGGTGAGGCCAAGTATTTGGGCTTCCCGTGTGTTACTTATGAAATTTCCAGCAGTAGTGTAGAAGTGTTTGTAAGTTCCAAAACTCTTACTAGCATGCCAGTCTGACTGACTCTGGCATGACTAATGTGCATGCCTAACAAGTTCTTCCTGTTCCCATCATGCCTAAGTCCTTGCTGTCTCTATCACTGACTTCCTTTCTCAGCCTCACATGTGGATCTGGCAGCACTTGAGAAAGTAAAACCATGGAAATCCTGAGTGTAATTCTTCTGTCCATTAACCTGAGTTTACTTTCTAGAGAATCTGTCCTGTGATTCCATACCCTACTGTTACTAGTGTGGATTCAGTGAACTACTGGGTTGTTTGGTTGGGGGTATTTTTGGTTTTGTGTTTTCATGTTTGTTTGGTTTTTTTTGTTTTGGGTGGGGTTTTTTTGTTTGGTTGGTTTTTTTGTTTTGTTTTTTGCTGAATCACAAAGTAGTCAATGTTTAGTGTAGAAGCCCTGTGAAGTTGCTGCCTTTCCATCTGCTGGGTGCTGTGCCAGCCGATTGTCAGATATCACAAATACAGCAAGCTGTGTGTCGAGTAAAGTCATCTGATAACCACACCTGTTTCTTCCTAGTCCTGAATCTGTCTACTCCAAGGAGGATTCCTACCTCAACAGGAAGCAGAGGGTGGATTGTTCCAGAGATTACCTCTGACCCATCCTAGGTCCACACGAATGCTAGAGATGCCAAAAGGCATGATAAAGCATGGAAGAGAAAACAAGTAGACAACACAAGAACCTTTTCAAGTGGCATTGCTTGTTATCTGTTATAAAACTGCAGCGAGGTTCATGTGAGGTAGTGGGCTTTTTAAAACTTTTTAGATTTGTTCCCTCATAATGAAGACATAACTCTAAAATTGTCAGTCTTCAAGTAGGAAAAAATGCATTTTTGGGAAGCAGGATTGCAGACAGTATCTCTGTACTTGTGTGAACTTGTGTTTGGTAAGAGACTGTGTCCCGAGTGAGGATCTGTTATGTCCCAGGGATGGCCAATGGAAGATGCTGCTGGATGAATGTAACAGCAGGGAAAGCCTGTAAAGATGCTTCTGTATCCTCCAGTAATTTCCTATACTGGAGCTGGTGTCTGTGTTTATGGGTTGTCTAATAGTATGGCTGGTGATAGCGTGTAGTAACCAGTAAACTTGCTCAGAAAATGATGCTGTGTTACCTTGGATGTCTGAAAGTAACTAAGCCATGTCTGCTGCCGGCTGAAAATTGTAGCCTCAGTACTGGCTCTGTGTATTACTGCATCATTGTGTCACTATCTGCAGTGTATTCCTCTTCCAAAGGGATCAGTGACCAGTCATCTGGCCTGTTGCTAACACACTTTTCTGTCGCCTGAGTGCTAAGTATGTTCTTATTCAAGGTTAGCATGGTTATGTTTTCCTCATGACCAGTTTTGTTCTGTCTTGTGCATTGCATTATCTGCTAAAGCAGCGTGTCTGAAAGCTCCTCTGCTTTTTCCAGCAGTATAGTCTGTTCTCATGAAAGTAATTACCTCTCTTTAATAATCTTACTGCTGTTCCCTGTTGTTGAAGTTGTACTGCATGTGTTTCTTCTTACGAGATGCAGATGTAAGCAGTCCTTGCCCTTTTTTACTGCCCCTTTTGCCACTCCTCGTTTTGAGCTGACATCCCTGTGCATGCCCCTGCACAGTGAAACAGAGGAGAGAAACAAACTTGGTCTAGGTCAAACTGGCAAAAAGGAGAGAGATATTTTCAGCCAGATCAGTTCCCCTATCACACATGTTCATTACAGAACAAGAAAGGACGGTATCGGGGGATGGGAGGATAGGGCAAGTCTCTATTTATTTAAGCAACAGCTCTGGACTTCACTGTTACTCAACCCTTGGTGCAGTCATTAGTGATTTAAGGGGTGGAAAGACAGTAAGAGATCATCCAGTTCATCTGAACGCATGATATCCTGTGTTCTATACCTGTGCTGACTGAGAGGTCTGTCTTCCTTAAAAACATCCAGTCTCCATAGACATTACTTTCAAACCAGTGAGAACTCTGTGATTTTGAATCATCTTTGTCCATCTTAAAAGTGCTGTCTTTTATTATGTCTTTATCAAAAATATAAATTCCATTTGGCTGTAATTCCAGCCCTGTATTTAGACTATCTTTAAACTGTCATCTGATTGGTTAAATTACATGGCTAAGTTCTATACAAACAGTGCAATCTAGAATGCATTGATTTAATAGTAATTAATTTATTCCAGCTGTTGAGTTAGTGAAGTCTGAATTAGAGGGCAAATTCAGATTCTTCTGAGGCTTGTTTTTTGCCTCGTCTTGCATTATCGTGAGCTTCTTGAAACCACTTCCAAAATAATTGCATGTTTACTAAATTTTCAAAGTTAAACATTTCTAAAATAAGTTCTAAAAATCTGAAAGTAAATGCTTATTTATCTTCTTGTTGTATGGTTCCTAGTGTTTCAAGTCTCTTGCAAGCTACTGTTACATAGTGGACCTTTAAAATATGTAATTTAAAATGAGAAGGAGCAATGATTTTTAAGGGAATAATTTTGAATGTTTGACTGAACTGCAGTATCTCCTATCACCTGACACCTTGGCATATAAGTTTTGTAAGATATTATTGCTATAAAAAATCCTGTGTAGTTTCAATTTTTTCCTTAGGTTTCTTTAAATATTTCTCAATCCTTTAAACCAAGTTCCACTTAAGCAGAAAACTCCTGTGTGTTAATTTCTCACAGGCTTGGCAAATTCTAAGTTACTGGCATAAATTGTTTGTTCATCTGTTTATGTTGTGCCCTTAGGTGCTTCTGTCTCAGCATGCACTGTGCATTTGGCAGCTAACAGAAAGCATTTTAAAGGTCCAAATGGGTGCCTTTATGACTGTGCCCAGTGTCTTGTATGTATAAAGTGTCTGAACTTAATTAAGAAAGTTATTTTCCAGAACAAATTGCATACATTGCATTTCCTACTTCTACTCACTGATCTCATATTTTGAAAGAACAGTGTTAGTCACAGTTAGCTGAAATTCGTTAAAACATAAGTTATGATTTGTTTGTAGCAGGACAATCCCAGTTATAGCTTTAATAAAATTTTGTGTGACATTTTATTAACTGCAACTCCTAGTTTTCACTGATGGCTTGAGTAACTGCTTCGGATAATATTTCAGCAGAACGAAAAAAACAGTTTATGAAAATCCAGTGGTCACTGGTAATTTGGGTAAAATTGGCAAGTCTAATCGGAGTGAAAAATTCAGTATCTATACTGGCAATGAGAACAGGCTCTCTTTTAAGGTAGTCTGCGTAGACTCTAAAGGTAGGAGTAGTTTATTAAGGTGCAGTCTGAAATCTATGCAAAACAATGTTCTCTGGCTCCTGGGTTGTAGTAAATATGCAGCAACTACTTGTGAGCATGAAATTGTTTTCTCTCTTAGAAGAATGGAAATAATGCTGTGGCACAAAGCTTCCAGACTTCTAGTGCTTGGAGAATGCTTTTTCTCTCAAATTTCAAAACTAATTTTATGCCTTAGTCATTCTGCTAGTGATAGAAGGGGAAACATTATACCAGTGCCTCAAAACTAATGTTTGCTGCATTCTCTTGCTAGTGACCTCTAAGGAAATAAAATTATAGGAGCTGATGCTATTCTTACCTGATTTCTTTAGCACTGTCTTCTGGTCTTTCATGGGGTAGAAGTTCTGTGGATCTTACACAGCTTTCTAAAACATGTTGCATGGGTGTTCTTAGAACATGTGGGTTTGGATACATTCATGGAATTTTAGAAAAAGTTTCTGTGGAATCCTTTCAAAGCATTAATTGCAAAAAAATTACTATTGAAAGGAATATAAGTGGAAATATTTTGTCTCAATTCCAGTCTGTATCTAGAGTGATCACAAACTATACCTGAGATCTTTGATGGTCCTGAAATTGCTTCAGCTCTGACTTGCAAAGTGTCCAGTTATGTTGTTAGGCTGACTATTTTGCCCTCTTTAAAATGTTTTTCTTTGACATGACTATCTCTAATTCAGGATGACTTGCTTCTTCTGGAGAGGAGACTCCATAGCATTGCTTGAGGAGGATAAGTAGCACCAGTCCTTGTTAATTTGAAGGCTTATTAGTTTGTTAATGGGTACATGTGTTTGAACTCATTTTTAGATATGAGAGCTGCGTGTGGTTTGAAATTGCTCACTTTCTTTGAAACTTGGGTGGGGAGGTGACTTTGGCTGGAACCTACCTACTTTGAAACACTTCAAATGTAGCCAGAGTTTCTTTATACAAATTATTTATTGGCTCAAATGCAGTATTTTCCTGGTGTTTCTGTCAAGAGCCACCTAAGGGAACATAAAATAGTGTAATGTCTTCTGGGGAATGAGAAAGGTGGAAATACCAGCTTTGCTTTGTGAATAGTTTTTGTTAACAAACTAGTAGTTTCAGTGTATAATCTGAAGTTAGTTTGATTTGATTAAAAGAAGTATAATGGATGACTAATAATAAAGGTATCAAGGAAGCAAAAGTATATTTCTTCAGAACATGTAAATATGTCCCATAGAAAGTCATAATCAGGTGACTGAAGTAATAATGTTAATAATTTGTAATGACACTGAATTGATTTATTAACTTCATAGAGTCTGATTTTTCTGCTCTGGTTCATAATTGTGCAATTGAGGAAAAAGAATTGCGTAAGTAGGTCAGAGCATAAATGTGAAGAGTACTATAATGTGTATATATATATAGTTACATAATTTTATTAAATATTGCAAATTATGGTGCCTTAATAACATAGAATATGGTGACACTGGTTCTTGGGTGCGTTTGACATTAGAGCAGAATTTTATCCGGAGTTACGGTCCTTACCCTGGATGTGTTTAATAAGCATGTGTACTGTCTTGAAAGATTAAGCATTACTTTGATAAGTGAAGTTCCGAAGAGCCTTAAAGTCTGCATTTCAAAATTCAAATTCCACTTTTTCGTAACTTTTTGCTGAGTTTTTTTGGCAACATGCTGACTGCTCCAGAAGTTTTAATCAAAATGAGGGTTCCAGAATTTATGAAACAAATAGAGACTTATTTAGTGAGGGTTGAGGACTTTGTCCCTCACTTGTAATGGGCATGTGGAATGCAATGACTTGAGTATTACGTTATTTCTTCCCCATCTTTAAAAGAACTGCTTGCAAAGGGAGATTTACGTATGAAAAAGATGGAGGGAGGACAGAAATGGAAGAGGAGATGGAAGGAGTGGGGGAAGGGAAAGAAAAGCTAAAAACACATGAAATACAGAAATGTGCACAATGAGCAGAAGAATGAATTTTGAAATGTAATGAGTTCAGAGTGTGATGGAGGCAGGTGTACACGCTTATTCTGTAATACATTGTCACATCTGAAATTGTGTGAGGGTGATAATACTCACCAGAGGAGGTACGTGTTTATGGCTTTGTTACAAAACAGTGTACAGTTCAGCAATTCCTCATCTATTGCTTAATAAGAGCCAGAATCATCTAGGCCAAGTGCGGAGCCATCCTATCTGCTCTCACATATGGCACTGCACTGCTCAGATAAACATGCTCGCCTAGAACAAGTCAAGGGATGTCTGTCTTCAAGCTGCATTGCTCCAGACCTATGCTGAGAGACTTGTAGGCACCTTTAATGAAAAGAATATGTATGGAACAATACGCCTTTTTAAAAAGCAAAGCTGATTAATTACTGTCTTTTAATTTTTTGGTGTTGAAATAGAGATGGTTGGTTGGTTTTGGGGAGCAAGTTTGTGTGTTTACCCTGCTGGTCAGGACTGGGATAGGATTAGCAAAAGTTTACAAGATAGAAGGCTAAACTGGCTGGTCAGAGGTAAATATGGAAGAGGAAGGGATCATGATGTGCATGATCACGGAAAGTACTGTGATAATACCCTGGTGAGGAGCCTTGGCATCACAAGTGCTGTGTCGTAAAGAGGCTATAACCCCTTGTCCCATTCTGGTAGTCCTATTTTACATTGTTAGCTTTTATTATTTAAAACCAAGAGACATGTTCTGCTTGACATTCAGAGGAAGGTGAAAAACCTCTTCTCTTTCCCAAAGTTCCTTCACTTCTATAGTATTTTGAGGAGCAGTGAATTTTCTGTTTTATTCTTCCTTGCTTTTTGATTCCTCCTAGCTACTCTCTAATCATGTCCTCCCCTACCTCTTTTGTGTGCCACTGTTCTTCATCATTGCAAAGAGTATTTTCAGTCTGAAATGACTAATGGTTTCCCTGTTGTGTGGATAATTCTGACAAGAAATAGTAAACGTAAAGGCTGTGCTAACATTACTGTTGCTGAGATTGGCAGCCAAGGTGCTGGAATAACCTTGTGATACTGCATTGGCTAATACTTGGGTCATATTTGGAAAGCTTTCTTCACGGCTATATGGGTTAGAAATATTTTTAAGGCTTGATTTATTTATTTTTTTTAATTAAAAAAAACCCTTCTCAATTAAATAGCATAGCCATATCTATACATACCCCTTCTGGCCTAACTGCAGAGGATCTCTGTTGGATCCTTATTTTAACTTGCTTTTAATTTCTTGGAGATACGAATGGCTTTAGTGAGTAAAGTACAGCCCTAGGCTTTGATGCTCTAAAGATATTCAATTCTAGATGACTTCAGTTAATGATTTAACACCTGTCCAGATGTTTAAGTCTGATACCGGCTGATTGAGGTATAAAACAGCTTGATGATGTTGGAGTTTGTGGTAGACAAGAGCTGTGGTTGAAACATTATTGAAGTGTTGTAATTTGAAACAGTCTGAGCTAATGAACTGCTATGTCCTCTTGGTTAGTGTGTGCATGCACAGCTGTGTGGCACATCAGTCCCTTGTACAAACTCAATTTATACCTAGTTGAAGTTATAATGTTGGGAATTCAGGGAAGAGAAACATTTCATTTTAGAGGGCAGTTCAAGTGTCTCACCTTAAAACAAGGTATATAGGCCTAAAGATTCATCGGTAACTCTGAGCAATGAAGTGAGTAATTAGTTCACTTGTAAGGAAGATGCCATCCGGAGGAATTTCCAGGTGCGTTGTGACCTGTAGGGCTGCAGACTTAAGTGCTCTGACTTAAGTGACTGTACTGCCCTGAGAATTATCAATGTGGAGAACGTTATGATTTTGAAGGTTGTTTCGTGAAAGTGCAGTCTGAGGAACTGTAGATATTCAAACTTTTATTAGCAATGCTTAATAAGCTATACATAACCACCATGAGCGATTTCTGAGGCATTCTGGGTTTTGTTACATGTAAATATTTTTTTTAGCAAAGTGTACAGCAAACTTAGGAACATATGTCATAGAAACTCAGTGTATTTTATGAACTTGAGGGATTGTCTTGTGAGAGTTAAAGGGAGAAGGTGCAAAAGAATGACTTTTTTCATTCATTTTGATGTTTTGTTGGTCATGTCTGAGCATCCAGTCTGGGCATACCTAAAATTTCTTGTCATTCCCTTATAAATTGTTACTTGTACCTTCTCTTTCCTGGAATGGTGCCCATATTGCCTGAGCTTGTGTAATAGAGTGTACAAGAATAGCAGCTCTGATGCTGCAGCTGAAGGAGCAGACACATAGTCTGGCTGTATTTGTGAATTTATGTCTTTTTTTCAAATACATTTTGAATGCGACCTTAATTAAGGTGTTGTAGGTTCGCTTCAGAAAACGACCTACTAGGCAGCAGTCCTTCTATTTTTAACCCTGATTATACTCTTGTTTAAACTAGATATTCTTAAAATAGTAGCTGCTTTCTGACCTTCCTTAAGATTAGCTGCTTAGATAAGCAGAACTTGCTAATAAAGTCACACCTAGCAGCTCAGGTTTGAGGGTGATCTCTCTAGGGCACGTGATCATTTCAGGAAAATCACCGAATGTACTAAGTGGTTTATATGCCTGAAGAAATCAGTGTCTAAATGTTGATTTCTGAAATACAGTAGTTGGAGGAGTTGCTCATTTAGTCCTGAGAATTACTGAAAGGATATGCTGTACCCTCAGAAGTAATTAATAACGTTTTCAGTAATTGCATAGTATTTTAAATTCAAAAATTGCAGCTCTTTCTTCTGACTTCTGAAGCCAGTAGGTTGTGATTGTCTTTGGATCACCATGCATCAGCAGTAATGAACCTTCTTCATTGTTTAAATGTGTTGAAGCAGTAGTGCAATACAGACTGTTTTTAAGAAGCTCAGCATGTTTCCCACGTGGAAGAAGAATGGTATCACAGAATAAATTTCCTTCTGTTTGGGGAAATCTATGCTTGACATGCTCCAGTCTTTATCGATTTTGCTGGATGATGTTATTATCCTAGAAAGCTGAGGTTTCTTACGTATATGCGATTGGATACAGGCAGGGGAATGGATTTGAGATTTAGTAGCTAATTCTTTTTTCAATTGTGTAAAAGTAGGCAAGTAAATTATGCTGTTAACAGCTAGTGTCAAAATATGTGTTAAGTGGCACTATAGTGAAGTTGAAAAAAACAACTTTGTTTGCAGCTAGCCCAAAAAACTCTTTATATTGACTTTCAGAACAGGAAAAATATCAGGTATGGGCTTCTCTAAATTTTCACTTTAAAATTTACTCTGAACTTGAGATGAAGAGACTGGTTTCTGTTCTGGATTCAGAAAAAGTTGAAGAGCACCTAGAACCTCAAGGAAGTTACTCAGTCTTCTGTTCCTCGAAGCAATAAATAATATTTTCTGATCCTTAAAATATGGTTAATATTAGATATCTCTCTTTCTCTACTCAATTCTTTAATACTGCTACATAGAAGGAGACATACGGAAGTATAATATGAATGTGGGTTTTTCAGATTTTTTTTGACCATGGGGGTTTGTAATGACAGTTCCCTCCCACAGTTTTGCACACAGTTTCGTGTGTGAATTGTCCATTTGTTCTCTTACCTTGCATCAAAATCAGAAAAGGAGTCTGCAGTGAACATCAGGAGGCCATTTGATCTCTTCTCTTGTTAAATGATGGAATCAAATATATTTACAGCATTCCTGGCAGTGGCCTGTTTTTGGGGGCCTTTGAGGATACCCTGGTGATGGCAGCTGTACATCCTCCAAGGCAGTCGATCCCAACATTCATATTTCTTACCATTAGGACTTTCTGTAATTGAACATCTTAGTGTAGGCTTCTTAGCATGTTCTGTTGCCAGATGTTCCCTTAAGTCTCTGAGTTAAGTAGCTGGCCAACAATTTCCTTGTCTTTCTCTTTCTTCTCATAAATGAGAAGAGTATCTCATTTATGAGAAGAGTAGGGGTTTTCACTTTATACTCATTTATATTCATACGTTGCAAATTGATTGTCTTTGTTGTGCCTCTTCTTGTACTTCGCTGTTTTTCTGTCTGTCTTCTCCAATTTTTCCAAGTAGATGTATTGCTGTGATTGTCAGGCTTTATGCACTTGTGCCCTTCTCCTTTAAGGAAGGAGCTTTGAGTTCCTGTGAGAAGCTACTGACTTCTTCCTTTTGTTGCTTCTCTTGGCTTCTGGAAAACTTAATGTATTAATTGTCTACATTTACCAAATTCTGTCTTTATAAATATGGATGGAAGGCTATTGATGTTCTCTCTTATTCTCCTTTGGAGATTTGTGAACTCCTGTCTTGACTTTCTTGCGTCTTACCAGACTTTTTCTGGAGTATATCTGGTGAGCTAAAATGTGCTTGTATGATGATGACTGTTTGAGGAAGACACCAGACTTTTTTGTGGTTGTTGATCAGCTCTGTAATTTTATCCACCAGGTTTCCCCTTTCATCACAAACCAGGTACTTCCAGTATACCTGCCCTGCTCCTGTGCCTCATAGGTCTGTGCAGGTGCCCTTGATAAAGCTATTGGGGGAGGTGTGCTGACTCCTTCACTCCTGAGCTATATTCTCTTATATTGAGTAATGAGAGTTAACTCATGGAATTATGACAGCTGGAAATGCCTGAGTCTGGAGAGTGCTGGAGTGCATCAGTTATAGAAGGGAGGCTGCTCTCTGTGCTTCTGGACAGGGCTGACACTGCACCTGTGAGGGGTCACAGCAGACTGTTCCAGTGACAAACTTGAATTATTTTTCCTTCAGATGCTTCTACTTGGAAACAGTATTATGTGAAGGTTTAGTGTTATTAGAAGGTGTAGCATGATCGCAAATAAGACAGAGTAAGCTTTATGTTAAACAATATGAATCTTAAAATTTCTGAAACTGGGGAGCAATAGCTGGTTCACTTCTGTGAAACAAAAAAGAAAACACTGGCAGTGCCACTTTGCTTGTTCTGAGTGCTTCCTGGGCATGTGAGAGCTTGGAAAGGAACGAGTGTGCAGCTTTTTAAAGTGTCAGATTGTACAGCTCAGGGTGTCAAGCAGCATGAGGGCTGTAGAGGCTTTCTTACCTCTCTGGTTATAAAAGGTGGTTAAATAACTATAATTAAAATGTCTGTCTAAATATCATTTTACCTTCCAGTTCATCAAGTTTAATCCTTTTCACTTCAAAGTCTTCCAAGTTTTTTATTACTTGGAAGTCTTCAAATGAAACAAAAACATTTCTCACTCATCTTTTATAAAAGTAAAGAAATATTCTTCATCTATTACCCTTTCTTTTCCCTGTTCTTCTCACCTTCCCCCATGTTTCTTTTTCTCCATATCCATAACAAGGAAGAGAAACTTTTCATACTGGTGGTACCAGGACAAGACCAATATTTATTCATGGTTCTTGCTTTCTCTCCCACACCCGAACTTCAAGAATCCGTTCACTTTTTTGGTAAATAAGAGGTAGCTTGTATCCAGTGCTGCTTTATATTGAAAGAAGATATTTTTAACAGCGCATTCTGCATGATGTCAGTGTAAGTTATTGGCATGATGACTCTTAACTGTGATAGCTGACTGATTACTAAAATAGCTTGCAGACTTCTGCTTTCAGTCTAAGTATTTTCAGTAACGTATAGCAACAGATCAGTGATTGGTTTTGGCGATTTTGGTTGTGAAACATTACCAAAGCGCTAAGCACACTTTTTAGGCATGATGTATCAGAGACTATTCTGATACTTGCTTTCAATATTTAGATAGGTTTATACATTGTGGCCTACTTATGAATTGTACCAGTTCTCCAGGAGTTGTAACAGATTAATGCTCAAGTTAAAAGTACAAGGCTGTCCTAGTTTTTTCATTAATGAGAAGGATGTAATAGTAGCTGGAGTGTGACACAGGCAGCACTGATTGGGTGACCCAAGCACCTGGGCTTCAGCCACACATTTTCTGGCTTGCCTTTAAGGTTGATGTTCAGGATGTTGGATGTATTTCAGAATCTGACAAGGAGACAGACAATGTAGGTATACCCCTTTTGATGACTGCAGTTGTAGATAAGGAAGCAATATCAGTTTAAACTCTTACTGTATTGTGGCAGTCTCTTTAATTCAGTTTTGTAACTGAAAGGAGAAAACAGTATACATGATCAGCTGGTTTTCATGGAGTAGTGCCTGACAACCTCTATAGCAAATAACTGAAACAGTTCCTGCTATTTAGATTAGAGCTGAGCAAGACTTTTTGATAAATAGCAAATTATGCAAAGGCTGGATGGTGAATTTATAGTCTTCAGGTTGCTTGTGAATTTGCTGTGGCACCTGTAAATAGTTTCGGATAGAAATACTTTTTCAGTGTCTGGCTCTCAAACAAACAAAAAATTAAAATGTAGACCCATATGAAAGAAGAATGATTGCCATGTTTACAGGGGCTTCAAAGGGTCTGGATTTGGTCTCTTCTTCTATTCCTGTATGGTTCAAAACATCTTCCAGCTACTGATACTTGGGGCTGCTCTGCAGCACTCCTGTTTACGCTATCAGCAGCATATGTTAGAGGTTCCTG
This sequence comes from Cnemophilus loriae, assembly GCA_013397755.1. Lineage (NCBI taxonomy): Eukaryota > Metazoa > Chordata > Aves > Passeriformes > Corvidae > Cnemophilus > Cnemophilus loriae. The sequence continues at coordinate 47,727 of VZTF01009686.1, forward strand.
GCGCCACAAAGAGAAGCTGGACAAATAAATTTCCGAGTCTGTTGGTTCAAGAGAGCTCACTCGCAAGCTTGGAGCTGTTCTGCTTTTATGCTTCATCCAAAACTGAGTAAGAGAACTGCTTGAAGCTGATTATTAGAGCACTTCCCAGGGAAGTACAAAGTCTGGTTTCCTGAATGGTTTTTTTTTGTTTTTTTTAAACTAACAAACAACAACAACATCTGCAACTTTCTGACTACGTCAAGAGAGAACCTGACAGAAAGGTGAGAGCACTCCACCCAGTATGCTCTTTGATTCTTGTGGGATATATGGCTTCAGACTTCCTTAGGCAGAAAGAAGACTGATCTCCAGTATGCGATGCATATCCTTGCTGTGTGTCATTGGATAACAAGGAATCCAAGCATCTGCCATCTTTCCTGCTTCTTACTAAAGATTTTTAGGTCTAACAATGTGTTGTGCAAAAAAACCCTTGTTTTTATTTTAAGGAAAAACAGGTAACAGATGAAAAAGAATTTTTTTTTCAAGTTGAAAATGAACCAATTTACGTAGCTGCTTTTGACATCAATATTTGTGGAGTTTGGAACTTTAGCTTTAGATTTGCAGTTTTGTCAGATAGCAAGTTTATTTGTGGGTTATTGGCTTTAGAATACAGAAGAATTGCAGGCGTGAGGAAGATAGGCTGGCAGCTGAAACCAAGGATGCCGATAACAAGCAAAATAACATCGCTAGTAAGAAAAATACTGTTTTCTCTCTGTAGCTTGTCTAGCTTCTGTGAGCAGGTTTTCTATCGTCTTTGTTTAGTGTGAGATTGGAAATGCTCTCTGAAGACTTGGACTTCACATTAGGCTGTAAGGGTTAGTACTAAAATGTAGCAGTCAGTGTTCCTAGTTCAGAGATGGAAGCATCAATTCAGGTGCAAGACCCTCCTCTGTAATTCTGTCTGCAGTTCCAAACATGGATGTTCAAGAAGGCAGATTTAAAATGCAAAAAAGTGTAGAGAAGAGATGTGATGGTTAGAATGGAAAGGTCCCCTTTGAGAGGAAACTGAATGAGCACAACCCACTCAGCACAGCAAAGTGAAGTCTGAAGAGGCATGTGAATTATTTCTATAAATACTTTGGGGAATAATAACCAGGAAGGGAAAGAACTTTAAAATAAGGGACAATGTTGGCACAAGAATAGCTAGGTGCCAGCTGGTTGGGAAAACATTTTGGTGGGAAATCGGAATGTTTCCAGAGGTTCTGAACTTCAGCAAGGTTTTGAGGCAACCTTCAAATTTTTCATTTTGGAGATTTTTGTCTCCATTATTTTTACTTCTAACAGTAGAATGTGGATCATTTATGAACGGAATTATATAATTATTCGTTACAATAGCTGGAGCCCTGAAGGTCTCTTTCAGCCTTACTTCTTGAATCTTAAGAGTTAGAATCCTCTTGTGTCACTGACTGTTCTGAACCCGTGGTCCATATTACACTTTGAAGACATCTGGGATGGTAATTGAGTAATTCTGTTCAGTAGGTTTAGATTTCCTATGTAGACATCCTTGTACCTTTAGTGGCTCCTGGGGAGCAATACAGAAGTTGAAAGGTTGGAAAACCATCTTTAGTCAGATTTTGTGTTTTATGGTAATAATGACTACCAGTGGTGGTTCATTTACCCAACTCAGTCTGAACAATATGTTTGTACTCCTACTACCGCTAGTACAAAAATGTGTATATAGCTTTCACATTTACTCTTGTTACTTATTGGCAAGGACCTTCAAACTGTATGCAGATGTTTCAGTACTGTTTGACATTCAGCGAAGTTCTCTGGTCTTCTCTTGTCCTTTTAAAGTAGCAGTAATGAGGCATCTTAGAAGGAATTCAGTTTTGACAGGAAAGTAAATGTGTATGTGTTTCCCTGAAGTACAGCCCTCCACTAAGTGTATTACAGCTAATAAATCTCATAATCCAAAGATAAAGGTCAAGAGAATAATCCTAAAATCCATTTCGAGTCTTATTCATGCTTATTTCTGTTCAAAGGGAGAGAGTGGTCTCAGTGCCATTGCCATCTAATAATTTTGTTGGTACCATTAAGAACAACTGGGATACCTTTCTTGAAAATGTAGTAAAATGCCACTTGTTGATCTGAATGGAAAATAGTGCAATAGCCCACATTTTATTAAATGTTTGGTAATGGGCCGTTCTGGCTTTATGCTTTTCAGTATTTATTAAACAGCTTTAAAAAAGGGAGAGGGGTGGCAGTAAAAAAGAAATAAAAGGAAATCCAAAAGAAAACTATTAGTTTAGCTTCCTCTTTTATTCATCATCATTGAAAGAAGGGAATTTGTCCAGCTCAGTCAAGTAAGGAGGAAGTTGCTGTACCAGCAGGTGGTGACAGGTTTTAGCACGTTAGGAGAGGACTGGATGCTGCTGTGTTAGTGCTGCAGACTGAGCCATATCCTTTTCTGCCATCATAGGAGTATCTGGTGCCACACCAGACAAAGCGAATGGTGTGGAAGGAGAGAAGGGATATGGGCTATTCCTTGAGAGTCCCAAACTGCACCCATCCCTCTGTATGTACCCCCAGTACGGTTACCCCCATCTTTGCTACACTGTGCAATTGTGCGGTGACTGATCTGCTCATATAATAAAATGCACTATTCTCTGTGTAATGCACTTTGATTTGTTACCTTTCTAGAAAAAGAGTAAATTTTACATGCTTTTCTTCTTGAAACATCCCTGTTCATCTCAGTATTAGAAATCTTTGTTAGGGTTGGTATCCAGGAGTCATGTGCACTCCCTTGAGAAATTCAAGTTAGTATAGTTTTCTGTTGCTTGTGTATTGATTAATGCAATGCTGTAGAACTGCAAGGAAAGGTTGGGTCCCCAAGAGCTGTATGGTTTGTCTCTTTCTGATTAATTTAGTGTATGGATTGGTTCATTATTAGTATTTTTTTGTAACTGTCATGGTCATGTGTTCAACTTAGAGATTTGGCTCCACTTCTGGTCATTTTTGGGACTTTTAAATGCTAACTTGAGATTCATGGAGAAAATATCCTTTCCTCTGGTAGTTTTTTAAATTTAGAGAGTGTTCCTAAATTTCGTTGTCTTCCAAGGATTTCTGTTGCTAGCCAGCAGTGTTAAGAGCCAAAGTATTTGTGTTCTGGAGGAGGGGTGGCTAGTGTGACAGGGGTATTTTTCCCTTCCATAAAGGGTTCCTTATGTACAGATCTCTAAGGTAAGGCTTTTCTCATTCACAAGAGAAGGTTAATGGGTAACAGTAAGGTACACTGAGCATATTGGATCTGTTACCAAGCAGTTTTGTTCTGTCCCTAAACTATTCCAGTAATCTTATTTTCTATTATATCACATGAACAATGTTTCTAGAACAGTCAGAAAATTGCAGAGGATATTTCTCACTGCTTTGGCCTTTTCAGATACAGTTATTTTAGAGATTTGGCCCCCTGTTGCCTGAAATGGAAGGGCACTGTTACTGAAATTTCGCTCCATCAAAATTGTGCCTGTGATCATGTCTCTCTTTTCCTCCCTAACACAGCCCACTGTTTGTAACGTGGAAGATCGGTCGAGATAAACGATTGCGTGGATGCATAGGTACTTTTTCCGCCATGAACCTGCATTCAGGACTCAGGGAGTACACACTTACTAGGTAAGAATTTGTTTTCTGTAGCCTTGACTTACATATTTAACTAGTCTGTTGAGGAGATGATAGGTGTGCTTTGGTTTGTTTTGGGTTTTTTGGCTGTGTCACTGTACGGGTCAATGAAAACCTGTGTCTCCTTTTGATGCTAAGTGTATTGCCTGGATATTTGACTACTGGTGTTAGGAGGCCATGCTGTCAGTTAAAAACCATAAGTTGAGCCTATTCTCTTTTTATTGGTCTGGAAACTACTCTTCAGTAGCTTATTGTAACTGATTATTACAGTATTTTTGCAGTGTTCAGACAAATTTTAACCTTAGTAGTTAATGTCAGGGCAGAAGACCAGAAAGATTTGGGGATTATCCTATTCACGCTTCTAAAACAGCAGGTATTCTCACCTCTTCTCCATCAGGTGCTTCCAATCAGCTGCAGTTAATTTAATGCTACAAATTTCCATTACATGTTACTCTTCAGAAACATCCCAGCCCCTGAGTGGGAAGCTTCTGGATGAGGGAGGTAAGTGATGATAATCCTTCACTTCCCTGGCAGCATAATCCTTCATGTTGTGATCTACACCTAAATTCATTCACCTTAGTATTGTTCCATTTCCTTTGCATAGAGTGAAAACTAATAAGTGTATCACTAGAGCTAGTAGCAAGCTTTCTACTTGCTTTTTATAAGAGTTTTCTTAAGTTTATTCTCTAAAGAATCAATGGAATTTTGTTCCTCTCAGTTACGATAGTGCTTTAAAATAGAAGCTGTATTCTGGCACGTGTAGACCTCTAAAATTGTCATCGCTTAAAATAATTAGTGCTTCCAGATCACTTTAGAATTTGAGGCTTTTGTCCATTACAGGATCTTCCTCTTTGCTGTTAAAATGCTTTGTCCATCCTGGCACTAAATAATATTAGAATGGGACATGTTCTTTCTTACATGTCTCCCTAGTTAGCTGCAACCTGAAGTTCATTTCATGCTTCTCTACTCAGCTTGAAGAAGATCAACTGCTCATCTCCTGGAACCCTTACAGACTTTTGAAAGACCTAGTTACCTTTATTGTGTTCAATTTATTTATTATATGCTCTGGAATGTTTCTGCTTATGTCCTTTAAAACCTCAGCATTCAAAATGGTCAATAAGAAGAAGCTTTTAATAAAATTCAGAGTGATTTCTTTGAGGGTTAAAAGGCTTAAAATCTTAACCACTAGTGAGCCAGACTGAATGAAAAACAACTTGTTCCCTGCACTGGAGAGTGTTTCATTTAGGTATATGCTTTAGAGGGCCTGGTCAAGAACGATGAGCTTGTACAGAAAATTTCCCCCTAAGGCTAGGAATAAGGTGATAGCTCAAGAAAATAGTTTTTGTTCCTCTTAGATTTTTTCCATTCTCACAAATCAGACAGGGCTGTACTCTTGAATACCTTTAAAACTGGTTATAAGATTCCTGTCACTGCATTCTAACTCTGAAAGCTGAAGTCAAAAAAAATGAAAAGTGACGAAAATTAAAGAAATATAAAATAATTCCAATGCAGTATTTACAGGGTGGCCAAATGCTGTGGAAGTTTATACTAGGCTCTTCAGAGGATAGATAGTTCAGTAATTTTCAAGATGAGGAAAATGGAACTACATACCAACCTATTTTTAAAAAAAATCTTCATAAGCACACAAGTTGCTTTAAAATAAAATAAAACATTTAGTGGCATATTGGATTTGTTACCTTTTATGGTAAATCTTTTTTATGCTTATGGTACCTAAAATGTTTCCAGGTTAGTTTTTTTTTTTTTAAATGACAACCAAACTTCAAATATGACCACTGAAATGTAAAGTTCATCTCAGAATGTACAAAGAGGTGTTCCCTTCTATCAGTCATTATATAAAAAATGAAAGAGAAGGTTACCTGAGGTCAGTTTCCTTGTTAGGGTCAGTCTTTTCAACTATGGGGCTTCCAGAGGAGAGCATATGAGGAATAAAAGAAGCACCTTTGAAATGTCCATGAGCGTTCAGAGTTTGGAACTGAACAGTCCTCCCTAGGAAGGATCAGAAACTAGGACATTATAGCTTGCTCCAGCAGTATGTGGGCAATAGGCTCCTGCAGAAGACGTGACATTTCCTGAAAGGCAAAAACTTCTTCAGGAAAGGCAGAAATTAATCAACAAAGTAAGTAGAATGAGAATAGGCTCTACTTCAGAAAGTGGAACTTGACCAAAACTTTCGGTTGAGGATACAGTCAGATATTCTGCTGACTTTACTTTCTTTTGACACTGGGAGGCACTTTTCTTCAGTTATTTTGAAGATACAGCGTGAATAAACAGAACTAGGTTGTTTGTCTAGTTCATTCTTATCCTTTTCAGCACCTTCTGTGGAATTGTGGCCCAGCTTTCAGTCAGTAAAATGGTACAAAAGAACAGCTGTTTTTAAGTGCCCTGGTGCTTAGCAATCAAAATACTCACAATTCCCTTCACACATAATTTTATTGCAAATATGCTGAACAGTCCTTAGGATCACAATAAATAAATTTCTTTATTTCTAGTAGTGATCTCTGGCTATATATCATATCCAATGTGTAGCATACGCATCTCTATCTGCATACAGTAGTGTAGTTCCTTTGCAGTAGCGTAATAATAGTTCATCTAGGAATCTGGAATGAACAATTTCTTTTTTGGGACACCCCCACACTGCACTTTTTCAGGTCTGTAAACAAAAATGGTGGTGATCTGTGACCATTTTGAGCTCTGTTGCTTGTCATGCTGATAGTGCCAGTATGTTCTAAACAGGAAATTTATGTGGAATGATTCATCATTAATTGGATGCATCTGCCTAAGTTGTGAGGAGGGATGAGAATACCCATAGTTAGAAAAGCTATTACTGCATTCCTAATAAAATGTACATGTTAAATTCAATTTTCTCTGCAGTTATATCAGTGAAACACAGGGGAAAGGATGTCTATTATTAAAATCTTCTGCAGAATTTTATGAAGAGAGAGATTCAGACTTGGTGATTTTTATTTCATTTTACTAGGAGGTAAACCATGTCCAAATGTTCTACATTGTTGAATACTGCATTTTAGAATGAAGAAATTTTACCATGGGCAAAATAGTCCTTTAGACTGAATGTGTTAATTAACTATACCATCTGAATGCATAAGAATAAACCAATTCAGATTATGAAAAATACCTTATGTTTTACAGCTCCTTCAAGAAAATACTCTGAACTGGGAAGCAGGTTACCACAGAATTTCATAACAGGTTGATAAATTACTTTTTCATGTATTCTGTACAGCACTAAGACTTAGGTTTTGGCACTGAAGTTTTAAACTCCTGCTTTCATATGCTTGAGATACTGAACAACATGGTTTCAGTTGTTTATTTTAGTTTTAGTTTCTAATCTATTTTGTAGAATTTGAAGTAATATTTTATGCCTACGGGATGTAAAAGTATAGGTGCATAAATTTTTAACTTTCTGTTGGTTTAGCCCATCAAGGCTGAATGGCATAAAAGGCATATGTATCTGAGGAGGGAGATAGTAGTGAACAGGCACGTAAAGAGAGATGTTACATGACAGAGTCTGCTGTCCCAGGAGAAAGAAGTGAAGAAAAATTGGAGGATTTCAAGGCTTAAGTGTATTAACCTAATGGCTGAAAACTGGGTTAAACCCACCTTCCTTTAACTAGCATAGACCTGTCTCTACTGACTATATGATGTAATCGGTCTTTTTGTTGTGTGTTCTACTTACCACTCCACCTGAGGGAAATAGGACTGCTGTCAGACACTTGGCCTAGATGTGGTTGATCAAGAAAAGAAAACAAAGAGAATCTTGGGATGAGAAGCACAAAGATGGAAGGAAATGAAACCTACGACCCAACTTTCTCATAACTGAATTTGGGTGTACATTCCATATGAGGATTTGGCTACTGCTGGCATCAAGTACTGCTCTGTCTTTGTCAGCAGTTTCAAGAGTCTTGGTCCTTGTTGCTGATCTCTCTGTGAAAAACACTAACCCTTTCCTCCTGTTCCAAAGTTAACCATCCAGCTGTAAGACAGCAGTATGGCAAGCTAATTTAAGGGGTAAAACTGAAAAATATTTAATGACTGATCACATTAAGATTGATGCTGGCCTTATTTGCTAAAGAGTAGTGACAAGTATTTGTACGGACAGGACAACTTCCTTCATGTGTTCAGTTGAGTTTACTACTGTAACCCTGTAATCAGTCCCACAGGACAGTGCTAACTTCTCAAAACCTTTACCACCAGGCAGTGTTGCTGTCAGTGTAGACAGCCATAGATCCAGGGCAAAGCATGCTTATCTGACTGCAATTTTTTGAACTGCAGAGTTGGGGGAATTACATGTTTTTGACAGTTGTTGTGACATTCACTATTGACAGAAGTCACAGGTTGAATTAATTTGTGCAAATAACATTTCATGTAATATTTCAGAGCATATTGTTGCTTCTGTGTTGCTCACTGATAATACTTTGCAGGCTGTCTTACTTTTGGCATTGATTTATAGTAGACCACTACTGAAAGTCAGCTTTTTAAAATTTTGTTAATATACTGTCTGGTGGCCATCAGTGGAGAAATGCTTGATAATTGAGATGAGGCTTACATTATCACGCTCGAAATTAAACTCTGCAGAGAGCAGTGTAGGTTCGTGGCAGCCTGAACTCACCAGGATTATGCTGTTCTTTTATGTTTAATATTGTTTTTAACATCAGGAAGCTTCCTTTCCATTTGTATGTGTCTGTGAAAAGCAGGTGTCTGCTGGTTGCCTCTGAGTTCACCACGTTGTCTCTGAGTTCTCAGGGCTGCCCTTTTGAGGTAGAAGGCACAGATCTCCAAGTGAGAAGACGTGCTTAGAGCCATATGTGGTAATGTGGTTCTGTGCCCAGTTGAGTGGACAGACAACAACTGTGTACCACAGAGCATGTGAGAAGCCGGTGGCAATAACCCTCTGGAATGTGTAATTCCTACCTCCCACTTAACAGCAAATTGCAGTCACGATGGGTAAAATTTTTAGGGGGGGCTTCAACCTATAAAATCCACTAAGTTTTAAGAATAAGAATGCCCTACGTGCTGTCAAAGCTTGTTGAAACAATAAGACTGCAGGCAACTGGGACTGCTCAGATATGCATCTTTCACATTGAATCATAGAATTGTTTACGTTGGAAAATACCTTTAAGGTCATTAAGTCCAACCATTAACTCAGCACTACCAAGCCCACCATTCAGCCATGTCTCCAAGTGCCACATCTACATGGCTTTTAAATCCCTCTAGGGTTGGGGACTCCACCACTTGCCTGGGCAGCCTTTTTCAATGCTTGACAGCCCTTTTGGTGAAGAAGTGTTTCATGATAGCCAATCTAAGTGTCCCCTGGTGCAACTTGAGGCCATTTTTTCTTGTCCTGTCACTTGCCGTTTGGGAGAAGAGGCTGACCTCACCTGTCTACAGCCTCCTTGCAGGTTGATAGCAGTAGGATCTCCCCTGAGCCTTTTCTTCTCCAGGCTAAACATCTCCAGAGTGAGCAACTCTCAGTTACACCATCATACTCCCTTACTGAGTTACAAGGTTCTGTAGGAGTGATTTCAGAGCATGCTACATTCCTGGGGAGGTAGGAAGCGAGATGCCAAACTGACTTAAGAGGGTTTACTGAGCGCTTTTTCGTCAGCCCAGGGTGGGGGCTCCCTGGCCTAAGGAGAGTTCAAGGATGCTGAAGAGGTTGCAAGACTGCTGTTCTGCTAGTTTGGGCCCCCTTGGATTGGTAGTTGATAATGTTGCTGTGATATGGGCATCACCCAGTGCGCAGTATAAGGCAGGTCCTGCTCACCTGCCAGGCAGCAGCAGAGAGGGGTTTATTCTCATCACTTTGTAGCAATTTTGTATCACTAAAACTCCTTGTCAGAAAGAGGTGTCAGAGCCAAAGCTGTGTTTGAAAGACATTTGGAAATACGTAAGTACTGAACAGATTTATTATATATGCATGTATATTCATATACAGCATATAATATATAGCACATATGTATTCTGAGTCAGAACTGGGCTGAAGTATATTAAGGCAGTTCAGAATCAGAATTCAACTTCATTTTAACAATTAGAAGATGTATATAAATATGATAAATATAAATATTTATGATGGTGTTGATCTCCAGAGGCATTAATAATATTGTATCTTAGAACCCCCTTTTGTTTTCAAAAATGCATTTGTTAAAATATAAAATTTAGGTTTTAGCACTGTGATCTTTAAGTATTTACTGATTACTGAGACTGAGGCAAAATTATTTTAGCATATAGACATTTTTTACTGGCTCATGGCTTTGCCTGCCATATCATCTGTATATAGATGAGACTTTACTGAAACTTGGAGCTGTTCATATTTCTAAATTTTATCTAAGCCGATAAAAGCTAGTTGCTTTGACTCTGTTTGTAGACACTGACTTTGCGAATAACAAGCACTTTATTTTGGGTAAATACTAAGATCTGTTCTAGTGGAATATACGTTTATTAGTAAAATGGTTTGTAGTGTAAAGCCACAATACCAGAAAGTCGAAATGAAGTATATAAATCTGAATTTATTGAGCCAGGCTTAGTTACTCTATGTGAGTCAGTTCAGTAAATAGGTCTGTAATGATTTTGTGCACACAGTGCCAGTTCATTATTTCAGGGAACTCTTGCTTAACAGAACTGTCTGCTGCCTTTTCTCAAAGGGTAAAGCTAAATACCATACTGGCTCTTTAAGTGGAAAAAAAACCCCAAATTTTTGCTTTGATGATCGGCTAAATGTTTCTCCTTATTTTGTTATGAAAGGAAAATCTTGTTCTTTAGAAGAGAGGAGCATGCCCTATGGAATATATGTTTTTTGCATATTGTGTGTGTTGGGAATGTAAGAATTCTACCTTAATTTTTTTATTTATTTAAAAACAAACAATCAAAATAAGAAAAACCCTGGTTTTGTAATTGTTGGTCTATTATTCCTGAGAAAAACCTTGCTAGACCCTTGGACCTAATGGTAGATGAGAGTCTGTTTCCTTAGCAACACTTCTTGAAAGAAAGCAAAGGAAAACTCCACAAGTGGAAGGACAGTCCTTAGATTATCATCTTTATGAAAGGGGGAGAGCATAATGATGCTTTCCCAAAGCTTTTTCGATAGATCCAGGGTTATCAAATATTGATAACCATTTTACTGTTTTGCTGGGAAAACTGAATTATAGAATATGAATGCTTTGGCATAGGAGAATGCGTTACTGTGTTTTGTAGAGTAAACTTACTCTGTGAGTTGACTGCTTATGAAAGGTATCTGAAAATCAAGGAAAAATAAATTTTATAATTAAAAATTACTACAAAATTGCTGTATCTGTATAAAGTGGCTCCATGAAGTTTAGAGGGGGTTTTACTGAGACTTAAACTTACTTCATAAATTTAAGGTGTCAGCAGTAGAATTTGGTGTAACTAAGGAAACCAGCCAGATTTGAAATACTTATTTCATCATCTCATTTAAAAAACATGCATTAACAATTGGGAATTTCAAAAATGTACTACTTATAAAATGCATGCTTAGAAAAAGATATGCTTAAACAAGGTAACTTTCATTAGTTGATGTAACTTCAGGTATTTGGAATAAATCAGATGTTGCTGAAATTTGATTGAATGTGAGTAACTGTGGCTATCCAGCAGTTATTCAGACTTTCCAGATGGGTTTCAGGGAGGAGCCATGTCATGTGTGACTCCAGTCTTTCCCATGATGGTCTTGCATTTCATGTTCTTCCCACACATTCTCCTATTATGTTAACAAAATGATGCCCGCCCTGTAAGTTCAAAGACAGAGTTCTAGTTGAGTTGAAGCACTAGTTTGGTTCTAAGTCAGATTTTTATTTGTCTTTGAATATTACTTAACAGAAGTGTTTGGGAGGGAGGGTGGAGGCAGGGGAACTGGCCACCCTGGCTTTCCTAGCAAAGCTCTGTATTGCCACAACTTACTTTTCCTTTGCTAGTACAGATAGTTGTTGGTACCTCAGTTTTTAGTCAACTTTTTAATCTTTTTATATGATTGATAGTCTTAAGGGGAACATCATCAAAACATTGCCTAAAATTTTCTATAATGATATTTACTTTCTTTTAAGACTCTTGAAATCAGTCTTGGTGACTTACTGATTTCTGAAGTGCTACAAAGATGTGCTGAGTTATGGACCAGTGCTGCAGAACACAAGATAGGACTATGCTCACAGCAGACAGAGGTGTAGGTGAAGTGTGTCTCAGAGCACTTGCGTTGTAAGGAAAGGATTTGTCTATTTAGAAACAGGACAGAATGGAAAAGATTAGCATAAAAGTTACCTGTGTGAGTTTTTCTCTCTAGCTGTTCTCAGCTTAGCAGTAGGTGTTAATTTTTAATATAGAGTAAGGGACGTTATCCACAACTTTCTTGTGAGGGCAGTAAAACATCCCACTGCACAGACTGGCCAGTGCTTATATGAGACATCCTAAGTAAGACTCTGGGAACCGAGGTGCTGTTAAATACCTTGCCCAGTAGAAGTACAGTTTGGCTCGAGGAACTGATTTTTACTGAAATCTGATGGTTTTAATACCAGTTAGCAGAGATTAGGCAAGGTCACAGGAAAAAGAATTGTCTCATGCTTGCAAACTGTTAAAATCTTTAAACTCTGCAGCTTTGTGTGGGAGGCACTGTGGGAAAGGAGTCTCAGTTAAAGTCTTCAGTCTGTCAGCACCTCCTCCATTTAGGTGTTTTCTGATGCTTCCTTTTAAGACTATAAAGAAGAAATAGCATGAACTGGGTGTGGGGAACTGGGCTCCAAAAGCCCTTGTCATCCCTGTTCACTTTAACACAAAGGTGTTGAAGCTTTTGAAATTGGTTTTTTACGATTTTCCATAGATCAGAGTAATGAGAGTTAAAATGCTCTTGTAAACTGTGGCAGAGTTTTCTGGAAATTTTAAATAGTACTGACAGATACCTGTTTCGAAAATTTGTTCCTGTTGACACCAGGAAGAGAGAAGTTATGTCCTTTACAAGAACTGTGCAGTTAGGATGGTAGAAAAGCTCTTGGAAAAAGAAGAAACAGCCTGTCCACTGCTGAAACACAGGCAGCCATATAAAATGCTGAAGAACGTCTGAAGACATCTAAAGTTAAGCACACTTCTGAGATAGTCCTAAAGTCTTACATGCCCAATCACTCTGCACTATTTCAACTCATATTGTTTGTATTTGTGAGCAAGTGACCTCGAAGTGGGGAGGGAGAAAGAGCACACAGGAAAGTCTTGGAAGACTCTCTTGAACTTCATCATTGACAAATGACTGGAGTTTCCAGTCATTTGTCTGGAAGCCGCAGACTCCAGTTCATCTGCTGCATTGTAGGGGGGAATGTATACTTACCTGAAAATAACCAGGTTTTTCTTTTCTACTATTAATTTAAAAATACAATAGTAGGGGCAGAAGCACTCCAGGTTTGTCTCTTTCCTTTGAATTGCAGATGCACTTTACAGATTCTGCCGTTTTCAACTGTATTCCTTAGAAAAATGTCTGGAGTGCTATATACACTCTAAACATGTGTATATTTGTGGTAGCCTTTATTTTAGAAACAAACTGAATGTACTTTGATTACTTTTTTTTAGCTCTGTAAATAACCGTGTATTGATCCAGTTTACAAAGCATCTACTGCTGCGAAAGTATGTAAATAAACCATTACTTAGGAATATTTGTTGTGGAACCAAAAAATACTTCTAATCTCAAAGATGCCTACTTTTATTTGAGTTTTCAAAACCTTTAATTAAAACTTTTCTAAATGTAGTTGTAATTTACATGTAGAGAATAGCTTTTGACTGTGGTGGAGTGTAGGACGTTTCGGTAGGTGTTTCGGACAGTCGGGACAAACGGAGACGAGAGATCTCTGAAGTCAGGTCTTAGAGCATGAGGTTTATTACGAAGGGCGTGGGGGCAGGGGGCCTGCTTAGAGCTGCCAGCCACAGCTCGGAGCAGGCCAGAGAAGTAAAGGAGAGCAAGAGAGAGAGAGAGCTGAAGAGAAAGGGTGCAGAAGTCGAGATGACAGTAGAAGTCTCTTACAATACAATAAATCATCTTCTGTGTTGAATATTCTAATTTTCATCAACCAATCTAGTACAAGATACAAATCCTATAGCATTTACATACAGCCTATAAGAATCATTGCATTACTATACTGCATTACATTTTAAACTCTAAAACTACTCTTTGGACCCCTTCTGCCAAGCTAGCAGGGTCTGCTCTGACCCTTGGACCTGTTTTCAAGCAGAGGGTATTGTTTCATCAAGAGGGGATTACCTTCAGTGGC